>JAQPZY010001553.1:3722500-4225437 GCA_029931535.1 Margaritifera margaritifera
TGGTACCCATGGTGGCTTCCCCTGTTTTCTTCACGCTCTGGGGATTTTATCGTCTATGACACTAAAAACGGGCACATGTACGAGATGTTAACAAAGGAGTTACTAGTATGGGAGATAGCACCAAATATACAACAATTTCTTCGAGACTTAGCGCAAAAGTTTAGCAGTGGAAGAATTGTCATTAATGAAGATGGACTTATGGATGAAACAACATATGAGGATAGCCCACAGAACGATGAGGACCGCGAAGATGAAATATCTGACATACTCCGTTTTTCTGGCGACGCCTTGAGTCCTGTTAGCGCAGAGATACTTTTGGAGGAAGAGGATGTGGGAGTGCCGAATCTTACATTCGCTTGCACTAATATGCCCAACGTTTGTCAGAATATTAAGGATGCAATAAATAATGGAAAAACGAGAAACCTGCAGAGAATAACGGATCCGGATCAGATTAAGAAAAATCGTCGATTGGCATGCGGCAGTGTAAAATGCACAGAGGGTGACTCTTGCGATGAGTATCCATTTGCTTCAACATCCCAGGGCGGAAGTGGGGCCACTACCAAGTGCGTCCCTTTATCTGAGAATAGCTCTCAAGGAGGACAACTCTCCAATTTCTACAAACATAATAAAGTAGTAGACAAAGACTGGTACTATATGCAATCGCCGTAAATACAGCGACACAGTGGTGGAAAGCTTTCACTAGTAAACCAACTGATCAATGTTGAAGACCATTTTATTCAAAATATTTTAGGATGAAGTATGTTTTAAGTTAAAATTCATTTAAGCATCTACCAGCCATATATTCAAAAGAAATAAGATAGATATTGATATTTATTCTATTGAAGATCTTTCATGCTTTAGGGCTGATTGGAATAGAACTGTAAAAATCCTTGATTATAATTAGATTGTCGTTCGATCACCACTACCAATGTACGTGTGTCATGTATGTCCCATGCCTTTGTTATAATCTCTCTCTATCTCTCTCTCTCTCTCTCTCTCTCTCTCTCTCTCTCTCTCTCTCTCTCTCTCTCTCTCTCTCTCTACATCAAATAGCACATACAACTGTAAAGTATGCGACAATAAGACCATTTCGTAATATAGCCTTCAACATCGGGTCAATATTTTTGAAACTTCTATATCCTTCTGACCTAATACTACACCTGCTTATATGACAAAATTAAGATAATTTTATAAGCATTTGACCACAATCCAAAGGTGTCAGCTTCAAACTCTCATAAGTTGTTTTGAGATTTTCATTTATTTTCTCCCAACCTGATATGATTCCTGCTTTACTTGCGGCTATTTTCTCAGAACTTTGGAGACCAAAGATTAAGCTTGGGCATGCATTGCAAAAATCACTTATACTATATATGGAATTCATAGGTGAAATTTAAACTGAGCATTCTTGTTTATGGAACAGACTTGAGAAAACCTTTTTACGTATGAAATTATATTCAATTCCAAGTTAACTGAGATTTTTTTAAACTTTTGGCCGTTAGTTGGAGATTTAGATTGTGTTATCCATTCAGTTAACCAATCTTCTAACCATGTCTATTATACTTTTAATTCGCTTCCTTCGTATTAATATGTATTTATAGCAAGAAACGTTATAAGCATATTTATCACTTTACTATTGTTACCTTAAGTCAAAACAAATTGAGACTATATACCGCTAACATATATGGCTTGAACTCAGTGTAACGAAAAGCATACAACAAGTTCGTAAAAATTGATTGATTGTAATGATGTTTTGATTGAACGTCTATAAATACATATATAACTTGCTACTTTATAAATCAGTAACTGTTTTCTGAGAAAGTATTTGTTCTTGTGTGCCAATGTTCTGTCAGCATACTAATTTCTTGCAATAAAGTACATACTTTCTGTTAAGAGTTCTTTAAATACATTGCCGGTCTTTAAGTTATTTGTAACGCATAAAGTCAATATTTAAATGTACGGACGTGATCTAAGAATATGTTATACTTTGGAAGTCAGTTTCAAACTCGTGATTCAGAAAGAAGCTTAAATCATTGTACATATTGTACAACTGTACTGCATCTCGTCGTTTTTATAAAAATTTACATTCATCTATCTATCTATCTATCTATCTATCTATCTATCTATCTATCTATCGATATATCTATCTATCTATCTATCTATCTATCTATCTATCTATCTATCTATCTATCTATCTATCTATCTATATATATATGTACTTACTAAGACACAAATAATTATTTGGATATTAACATTATTTATTTTTTATAGATAAGTAATAGGTTCCACGTTATTTATTGGAATTTGGGAAATACGTCGCTTCTTACAGGGATGTAAATAATGTCATAAATACTTTTGACAAAAAACTGAGGCTGTCTTCGTGAGACATGCATTGTTTGGACGCTTCAAGTGCCCAGAGGCTTCTTGAGTGAGTACTGGAAGGGGTTTGTAAGGGACAATAGGCAAGTGCCAGAGGCTTCTTGAATGAGTACTGGAAGGGGTTTGTAAGGGACAATAAGCAAGTGCTAGTGGCTTCTTGGGTGAGTACTGGAAAGGGTTTGTAAGGGACAATAAGCAAGTACCAGGGGCTTCTTGTGTGAGTACTGGATGGGGTTTGTAAGAGACAATAAGCAAGTGCCTCCTAACTATTATAATGATCTATAAATATTGTATAGTTCTCTTTTACGAGCATTTCAGTTGCCAGTTATTTGGGGAATATGTTCATAAAATTCAAAAATCAAAATTAATAATATCTTCTAAGTCTCACATACTGTAATTCACCTAAACAACGAGGCTTATCAGAACCAAATCAAAATTTCGAGTTTGAAAGTTTTTCAGTTTTTTTAGGTTTTACATTTTCATCCCCAAAAGATGAACTGTGATTAGTTTTCCATTTGTTGATGTATGAAGGCACACAAACATATTTCACAATAGCTAAATGTGTTTGATTTTTGATTAAATATATGTACTTTTATATATAAAGTATTCACGTTGTAGAACTACTAGATAATTCTGGAACATTGACTGCCCCCATGTTCTATAAAAGGTTCGATTTTATAGGGTTTATTTTAGTGTCACGATGAGAAGAGGGAAATCGGTTTATTGAGTAATTTGTTTGTTTTACTTCTTTCTTTTTTTTTTTTGGGGGGGGGGGGGTAAATCAAAGAAGAAATACTTGGGACTAGAAAAAATATTTTCGTTTTAAGGATGGTCGCTTTTGAAATGTTGGAGTACTTTTTTTTGTAAAATATCGATATTTGTATAGAGCCAAGGGTCTAAGGAGTCCAAACGTCCTTACAAATGTATAGGTTGGCGTGCATTTTCTTTCGTTGTTCTTAGTTGAATATATATCCCAAGCTATAGATGGCGCCATATGAAACACGATATCCTCGCAACGATGCAAATAACTAGATCCCCCTCCAAACAAGACACTGCTAGTATGCTGATAGTGTTCATCAAAATATAGATAGTAAATCCTTTTTCAGGCATGTAGTTATTTCATGTCATTTTATTTGTTTTTCTTTAGTTTAGACCTTTTCATTATTCTGTGTAATTTTTCCTCTGTGTGCTAAAACGTAAATAAAATTATTGTTCTACACATATCACTTTGGTGTGTCTCTGTGCATGTATTGAAATGTATGCTCAGGAATAACTTACTTTGTGTTGAAACGTAGGGAACTTTTGTTATGTTTTCCGCGCAGTTTTTCATTCTATTTGTGTGTGTGTTAGTGTGTGTGTGAGTGTGTGTGTGAGTGTGTGTGTGTGTGTGTGTGTCACTTCTCACCATGTGAAGGTTTATTACAGGATTTGATGACATATTCGTAAGACACGCACTACATGTCTCTATGATAATATGGGTCCATGATAACTCATGCATATGACAACTAACAGATACGTTGGAAAATGAAACTAGTTTCACTGATATTTTCCTTATAAAGAATATCTCACGGTTCGATTTTGCCTATATTCCTGGAAAATGGTGAGTTCTTCAAATAAAAATTAAAACTAAGCCTATCTTCAAACTTCTGCACAAATTAAGCTTGTACAAGAATTAAACAATTAAAACCAGAAGGGTAAGATAGTTACACTAACAATGAGCAATCATCCTTGGTGTGAATGTCCTACTCAATATGAGTGACATTTACAGAGTTACTGAGATATTTTTGTTATGGAAAAGACGGAACAATAATGTTATCTAATTCGAAAAGACGCTCTAATCGTTGACAATCCTATTCGGTACTCTAAGTTGCTAGAAACTGAAGAAAAAAAGTTTACGTACATTAAAATCACCTAACACCCAGCATGTACAATCAGTGTCAGGAGAGCGTACAATTTCGATGCCGCTAAATATATATATATATAGATATATAGCCTCAGTACTTTCAAAATTTCTAACCAAAATATTTTTCAACATTTATTAGTCATGATATTAAATAGTATTTTTCCTTAAGGAATAAATCTTGTATCCATTGTTATCGGTTAATGTTTCTAAGTGACTAAATCATTTATATTATTTAAGAGAGAGACAGAAAGAAGAAGAAAGAATCGTGGCGTATATAGAGAGAATATTTGCTTGAAACTAGTGAATAACGGATATATTTCATCGAGTGGGTGAAAATACTTAAGTTTTTCACCCACGAGATGAAATATATCCGTTATTCACTCGGAGAAAACAAATATTCTTTTTATTTTATGCTCAAGCGTATTGTCTAGAAATTTATATAACACAATGAAGTAGCTGATTTCTTACTGCATCCCGCGCGATAATGTCAGCGGTTTGCCGTTTATGTTTTGCTCTGTTTTGTGTATATTTGCACATAAAATATCAGTAGTTACATAATGCTTCTTCCCAATTCAAGGTAAAATATCAGATAAAAAGAAAATGAAACCCCCCCAAAAAACGATGTCTGTTGCTGGATTTGAACCCGGTTCGCCGGGATACGGCCATCTATACCACTACACCACGCGAGCTTTTGACTGATAGTGAAAAAATATCATGATATTTTTTTACTGCAGTGAAATATCACAATTATATCACTCGGAAAATCCAGTATTTCACTGCCTAGCATAAAATAAAACGTTTTTACTTATCAATTAATCAAAATTGTGTCCAAGGGCTTCGATGGCGTAACCACCATTTATTACGTGCCTCACTTTCTCTCTCTCTCTCTCTCTCTCTCTCTCTCTCTCTCTCTCTCTCTCTCTCTCTCTCTCTCTCTCTCTCTCTCTGGCAACAGTTTGCTGACATATCTTGTCTTTTGTATTTCAAACGTGCAAAGGGAAAGGCCGATTCTAAATTTAATAAACTTGTGCCTAAACTTTTAGCCTTTCGTGTGAAATATATTTAGACAAGATCATCATGTACATGTAGTTTATTACATTTTTGCCTTTTGTCCTTACATTTCACTTCCAAAAATTATTTAGTCATCTTTCCCATTTTGCGGCGATTCCATCGTCCTAATACTACTGTGTTTGTTGTAATACACAAATTATCAATATTGTGCATAGATTTTTTTCTGTACGGTGAAAGGCTGAACAGGGAAGATTTATGGATCTCATTCAGAGGTGGACTCACTGTGGAAGGACATACCGTATAGCAGCACTTTTTTACACGTCGCAAATTTTTCAAATTTTGATGCGACTTTTCTTCCGTATAACAAAAACACGTCAATATTGACACGAGTTATTAACATGTTAACTTGGGTTCTGAATCCATAAACAAAACAATAAAAAAGTAAAGTATTGAATCATTCATGACCACTTCGTGAATAGGTTTGGGGAAAATGACGTTTCATATAAAAAAAGTCGTTGCCTTCTAAAGCAAAATTCAGCTTCAACTGGGCACGCTGCATCATTAGACGGGGAGCGAGGTGTTCACCACAAATCAGAAAAAATACTTCATTGCCGACTGAATTGGTGAATTTTATGTGCTACTGCCATTTCCTAAATTTTAAAAACAACGATCATAGCTAGAATCGTTCATGCAATCAGTTATGGCACATTTTTTTATTTTTAATTTATTTATTTATTTTCAATAAATAACACCTGAAATTAACAAAACTGTCGATCTCGTTTGACGGAAGATATGTTCAACTCATGACCTCACACGTCATGTAGTTCACGGAAACTCCCTAGGCCACTTCCGTAAGGTACTTTTTCTTGACTACACTTACTAAATTGCCAATATCTCGCAAAAGACTCAACTGAATTTGATTAAATTTTTTTTTTTTTTTTTTTTTTTGCGAAAATTCTGTCATATGGCTTCAACATAGTTTTGGTCTTAATTTAATTTTTAATTCTTATCCTGGCACAGACTACCCAACCATAAAAAAGTAGAAAAATTATTTCTGCTGTATTCGCTCGTACTAGCTATTGTTATATTGACTAGGCCCCGCTTTTATAAAACTTCTCAGCTTAAGCACTCAATAAGCAAAAAGTTTTGTCCCTCTGTAAATCTTTTAGACATTAAAATTTTGGGTCAGAATCTCAGTTTTTAAGCCCCTAAACAACCATCCTCTTTCAAAATGTAGATTTACTGCAATAATTATATCGTTGTTTGGAAATAAGACACGTGCAAAGTTTGAGCTGAGATTTTGTTCATAGTTTAGACGTCTTATGAAAGTAGGACCTTTTTTTTTTTTTTTTTTTTTCGTTCTTTGTTTTTTGTTTGAGGGGGGTGGATTTTTTTCTAAACTACGATAGCTGTTGCAGGTGTACTTTGAACTATACTACTGTATTAAACGAAAAAAAGAAATAAATGAAGATAAAAAAGAGTCAGTTTATAAATAATATATAAAATCTATGATATAAATGTATGCAGTCAAAGCTTAAAGTACCCCCGCACCATGGTCTCAAAGCCAAATCAATGTGACCGTGATAAACGAATACGTAAGCAATGAACATATAAATAAAGCGTAGTTCAGGTGCGATCTGTTAAGATATCTGTTGAACTCGGAAAACGGCTACATATTGCTTACCAAAAAGGGTGTGACTGTGTTAAAATGATAGTCGTACTTCAGTTAAGGTAGATGTTTAGGTTAACCATGGAGGTAAGCCCATGAAAACTCTTGCCATCAAAAATGCCGTCAACATCTGTTGATTGTTGGTTGTAATGGGTTTAACGCCATTTTTCAGCAGATGATAGGCTATACTTGGCGGACAGTATATTTGGTGGAGGAAGAACCCGAGAAAACCCCGGGAAGAACCACCGTGTAACGGGAAGCTACTGGCAAGCTTTCTCATATATCCACTTTGGCTGAGCCCGAGACTCGAACCCACGCTGATAGAGGTGAGATATCAGTGATCTGTAAAGGCGAGCGCCTTAGACCACTCGACCACTTAGAGACTCGAACCCACGCGGATAGAGGTGAGATATCAGTGATCTGCAAAGGCGAGTGCCTTAGACCAATCGGCCACCTCCACCCCACCCCCGTCAATTTCTGTGCTTTTCTGTGCTTTTCCGCACACTAATTATGTGCATAACGTTCTGTCTTAAAATAGAACAATAATAGATAAATATATAGCAAGAAAAAGCTATTTCAAAATGGGAATCTCGGTTTATGCTGCGTTGTGAAAATATTGTTCCATTTTAATGACTGTGAACACGTACTTCCAATAACTTTGGTTGACATAAATGTATTTATTTTTTTTACATCGTTTTTATTTCAAATGTACTAATAGTCATTCGTCCTTCTACGAGGTCATGAGTAAGATTAAGGGAACACAAATATTAAATGTACTTTAATTATCTGTGATATGAATGGTGAAACCTATACTTTTATTGTTAAAGGAATGTTACCTTAATCATGCAAATCATTGATTTTATGTAAGAGATTTATGTTTACATGTTTATTTTTAGATGGTTTTATTATTATTATTATTATTATTATTATTATTATTATTATTATTTAAATATTTCTAATATTTTAATTTTCGGACCAATGAATCCCTGTTTCTAAATATGTTGTATGCATTATTTTGACAAATGAAAGATGTTAGTTTAAAATAATCCCATTTTATTTGGTTCCTGTTAATGCAGCAAAGAATTGTACACATAAATCAGTTGAAACAAATTAGGATACTGATGAATGGCATGTACGTTTTAATGTTTTTCATCTAGAAATGCTTTTATAAAGTGATCACCAACCAAGGATAATGAAATCATTCAATCAAATAAAACATGTCTGTCACAAATGGTACTCAGGTGCTTTAAAGGCAATTTTAACACATTATCCGCTATATCATGCAGTGGAAATGGGAGCTAAGAGTCTTTCCCGAGGACACGCAGAGGCAGCTGACCCGGGCTGGTCTGGGCGGGTATTGAGCCCATGACCCTTGGATTATTAGTACGACGCTCTACCATCTGAGCTAACGCAGCTCCTACAACAAGTAAGCCTATATGATATGCAAGGCTTATACAATTTATATAACTGTTTTTGAATCATCGTGTAGATGATTTAAAAAACTGGCTAGACAGGACGGAAACATGGGAAACCGCATGCAAAACAAACGGAAATGATAATATCATTGTACCGAATACATTCAATAAGGGATAACGAATATATAAATTGTCTCTACTTTTAGGAATCGCAAAACATGTATAACAGCTATACCATCAATTCCTTATGCACTAACAAAATGAAACTATTAGAACTAAAGTCCCTTTCTTCAGGAAGCAACAAAATGTTCAAAATGCAAAATTCCCCCCAGGCATAGCCATCCCCTCAATTATAACACGTTTCATTTCTTCTAAGTTTTCATATTTTCTATTTATGTTTACTTCTACATTTGCTGAAGTAGTTTCCTATTTCCAGATAAATAAAATAGATGAGTTGATTGCTTACAAGTGCCCAAATCTTTGTGCAAATTTAACATAAGCCGTTCAGAAGCGAAAGCCAATACAAACCGGTCAAAAGCAAAAGTCAACATAAGCCTGTCGCAGCAATTTTCTAAGGTGTTAACCCCAGAATGCACTTAAATTGTGGCAGGTTATGGTGAGTCAGACGAATCATTTGTTTAATAAAAAATGATAGCAAATAATGGCTTCTATTGGCATTAGTTCCTATTTTACAGCCATGCTTACGCACTACCTTCGAATCAAAAGGAATGCAAATGAGGACAGTTAACTTCCTTTTATTGTACTTTTGTAGCTACTCTGTTCATTTCTTTCACGTATTGAATCACTAAAGCCCGTGCAATTAGCACGTATCGAATCACTAAAAGCCGTTTAATTAGCATCATCACTATTTTCGAGATGTACAAAGGTATTGGTGAAAAGAGACACGGCTTTTTATCTTCTTTGAGCCGATCAGTTGCCTGACTGTAGTAGCTGAAGTATGGTTAGACACGATCATTCTGTATTTCTAGCCTAAGCTCAGTTTGACTTAGTTTTCCGTTTATTTTGTTTATAAGGGCCACGAAATGGAAACTCTTTGGCACAACTTTGATTTGACTTAATTGCAGCTTGATTTAAATACCATAATCATCTGCATACAAATTAGGAATCTTGTTGGCATTTAATATTGTTGAAAAACAAAATTGTTGTAATTATCGAACTTTTGTTGTTGCGTGTCGTTCTCAAACGTTAGATATATAAATAACAGAGATTTATTTTAAGTTAGGCAGTGAATTACTAGATTTTCTGAGTGAAATAACTGTGATATTTCACTGAAGTGAAAAACTATTATATTTTTTTCACTGGCCGTCAATAGACATTGATAACATTATGATTAAGAAATTTCAATCCTATGTAAGCCGCTTGCGTGATGTAAAGGTAAAGATGGCCATTTCACATTCGGACGAACGGGGGTCAAATCCAGTAATGGACATTTTTTTATTTTTTTATTATTTATTTTTTTCTTTTTGCTTTGTTTTTAGTTTTGTTAAATCTGCAGTTTTACCTTGAATTGTGAAGGAGTATTATGTAACTAATGATATTTTATGTGCAAATATATACAAGACAGAGCAGAACATAAACGGTAAACCACTGACATTATCGCACGGGATACAGTAAGAAATCAGCTACTTCAATGTGTTATACCAATAGCTAGACAATACGCTTGAGCATAAAATCTTTTAAAAAAAGAAAATTTGCTCGCTCCGAGTGAATAACGGTTATATTTCTTGTGTGTGAAAAACTTAAGTACTTTCACTCGTGGCTTCGCCATTCGTGAAAATACTGAGTTTTGCACCCACTCGTTGAAATATATCCGTTAATCACTCGTTTCAAGCAAATATCCTCTATATGGTTTTTTTTGTGGGGTTTTTTGTGTTTTTTTTTAAATTTATTTATTATTATTTCATTTTATTTTGTTCTTGCGGTCTTAGTTCATGTCAAGGTCAGGAGTTTAAAATTAGTTCTAATCTTCTGAACAATAAATACGTTCATTCCCATGAGTACTTACTCCTTTTTATGTAACTTTCCCACAGTTCAATACTCAGATTTGTAAAATCAGTCTTAAATTGACTGAAATGTATAACCTTTTTGGGCTATTGTCCACCAAAAATTGACGGCATATAAAACCATTTGTGGAAAACATACGTATCTCTATTCCAAAGGCTTTGATATACAACTGAATTATTAACGTTGTTTAATATCTGTTAAATTCATAATTACTTTCGTTTCCTGTATATACTGCTTAATTTTCCATTTAAAGTACTCCGTCATTTAAATGTATTGCATTCTAAAGGGATGAATTAAAGGAAAACACCAAGAAAATAATAGATACTTTGATTTGTGTCCTTCCTCTACTGATTTCTTTCATGATTTTCTAAAATGTGGAATATATTATTTAACTCTGGAGAAAAATAAAAGCATGTTTGTTTTGTTTTGTTTTTTTTGTTTTTTTGTTTTTTTGTTTTTTTTTTAAATCTGTGTTTTCACCCTGAACCTCGCGCATCCGAAACTACTCTTATCGCCTTCAAGATAGACAACATGAATCCATTCCACCTTTCCAGATACAGGGTATTTGTAATATTATGAACTATTGTAAACATTTTATGACAACTAAGCTAAAGTATACTGATTCAGCACTAATGTTTTGTATTTTATCTTGCAAATGAAGAAGCCACTAAATGTAGTACCCACAAAAACTTTCATTTACCCAACCATATAATGGAATGATGGAAGAATTATAAAACTATTTCCTACGGTTGCGAGTTCGAAGTAGGCTAAAAGAAAATTTCGTATTGGAAATCGATCTTGCATGGATGGAGAAGTTATGGTAGACTTGTTAATTTTCAGATCCATTTTTGGAGCTTGCCTTGTTCAAAAAATGATTCCCGCCAATCAAAAATGATCAGTAGTAGTAGTGGTAGTAGTTATCTCTTATACAGCCTCTAAGTGATATTTTTGGTTGGTCTTTTCTCCTGTGATTGGACCACTTCTCGGAGCCTAAAATCTCGTCTACTTCCCGCATTATTTTTGCTGTTCCGAAGAGTGACTTTTTCTGTAGTTAGACATGCTTTAGTGCTACTCCTGTAGTTGTCAGGCTGTCTCCTAACATGTGGGGTATTACTCCTAGTGTTCGCACCACAATCGGTACAATCCCCATCTGAGGTTTCCTGACTTTTATAACTTCGCAGGCCATGTCTCTGTACTTTGTTACGTTTAGCTGTTCCTTGCATACAGCGTGAGAGTTCCCTGGTACTACTATATTTATGATGCAGGTCAGGTTCTTTTCATTGTCAACCAATACTATGTCTGGTCCTCTGTGCCGCATCATGCGATCTGTCTGGATGTTGATATCCCACAGGAGTTTTTGCTTTGCATCTCTCAGCCACTTTCTCTGCCATCGTACTACGAGTTTGTGCACCCAAGCCCACACTTCTTAGACAGCTGTCGGTGGACAGCTAGGGATAGTTGGCCGTACCGATATTTGTGCTCGCACTGAACTGGCTTGCTGCACTCACTAATCAGGTATTAGAGAGTATCATCCCTACTCATTTACATTCTGCACAACGGTGAGACGTCTTGATTTTGTACATTTCTTTTTACCTTGCTGCCTATGAGTGCCTGGTCCTGCCCTGCCATTCCAAATTCGTATGATTCTTTCTTTTGTTCTCCCAGGTGAATCAATCAACAATTGCCCTTTAGTCGGTCCGTTTTTCTCACACACTTTCAATGCACTGCATTTTCCTTGCATCCTAATATCTTATTTATACGCTTGCTTTGCTGGTAAACCTTCTTTTCTTCATCGTCTTTGAGGGGGCATTCTTGCTGGACTAAGGCTATGAATTTTCATTACATTCTCTGACATACTTTGCTAGGTCCTCTTTTCTGCAACCACACAGTATTCCGTGCTTCTCGTGACTCTTCCGCGGCTCTTCCTGGAGAAGTGCAGTGTGTTTATATAGTAGCTATCTAGTCTTGCTATCCATACCTTCTAACTCTTTTTCCATCTGTGTACCTGATGATCGTGACTGATCAGGTAGAGATAGCTAAAACTCCATTTAACTTTGTGTTAAATCAATTTATCTTTCTGCCAAGAAGGTTTTTCACCGTCTGAACGTACCCGTCAGATTTCATTTTTCAGCCCTTCTTGTTTGATGCTATCTGATTTAATATATCTTAGGTACTTGTAGTCTGAATCTTCACCTAGTTGTATTAATTTCTGTTGACTGGGACCAACCGCGCACTTGTCGATTCCAAATTCAATTTGGATATCTGCAGTGACTGTTATAACTATCTGAACCAAGAGGTCTATTTCAGATTCATTTCGCAAACTGATTTTCAGATCGTCCATGAAAAGCAGATGGTTGATCCATTTTGGTTTTTCCTAGTTTGGTATCCTGGCTTATTCTGTCTCAACACTCTTGTCATGAGAATAAGATCTATCACGAACAGCGAATCTCCTTGAAAGATACCCCATTTTGATTTTGAAATATGGCAGTATATTACCTTGAATGGTGAGTTGTTTTATCCAAACAAAATGCTGTTTGTTATGATTCTCCACTCCACGTCCTGCTTGGGTGGGTGGGTGGGGGGATGTTGTATCACCGACCTTCTTGAAGTCAATCCACGCCACGCTCAGGTTCTCTTTCTGCACTTCTGAGGCATTAGTTTATCGATTAGCAGCTGGTCTGTTGGTCAATGCGATTTGTTTGTTTAGCCGTTTGTATTGCCTCCGCTATCAGTTTTTTTGTCGTAGACAAAACCTAATATCGGAGGCAACACAAAGGACTAAGCAAAGGCAACAATAGCGGAGGCAACACAAAGGGATAAGCAAAGGCAACAATAGCAGAGGCAACACAAAGGGATAAGCAAAGGCAACAATAGCGGAGGCAACACAAAGGGATAAGCAAAGGCAACAATAGCGGAGGCAACACAAAGGGATAAGCAAAGGCAACAATAGCGGTGGCAATACAAAGGGCTAAGCAAAGGCAACAATAGCTGAGGCAACACAAAGGGCTAAACAAACAAACCGCAATGACCTACTAAAATATAGTGAGAAGGACAAGGTTGATCGGATACCATTTATTCTGACCTACCATCCAGACAACCCCAAAGTAGGCAAAATCATTCAGAAACACTGGCCCATCGTGGAATCTTGTGATACACTAAAGTTAGTCATCCCGAACAAACCAGTAATAACCAAGCGCGGACCAAAAAGCTCAAAGACACCGTAGTCAAAGGGCAGCTAACGCCAATCACAAACTAAGACCATCCTAGCAAGTCTGGTCCCTGTGGTGATAACAGGTGCAACAATTGTCAACATATGGTAGAGACCAGCACATTCTCTAGCACAGCGACGAACGACACATTGAACATACATGGTCCAAACAGAACATGCAAAACAGACAATGTACTTTATCTCATCACATGTAAGATTTACGGCCTTCAGTATGTCGGAGAAACTGAAAAGCTACACAAAAGGATCAATCTTCACAGATCTGACTGGATGACAAAGAAGCTTGATAAAAGTCCAGTTTCAGAAAACTTCGCTTCCCCTGGCCACACTTTCAGTGATGTAACACTGATAGCAATTGCTCACAACCCCAACTGGAGTTCAGAAATCAGGAAAGAAAAAGAATCTTACTGGATTCGCCGTCTTAGGACACTAAAACCAAGCGATCTAAACAAAACAAAACAACCACAAGCAAAAAAAATCATCATCTGTTTACAGCCACCACATTTTCAATTAAATATTAATTAATTTTACTCATTAGTTACTCACTCACATATAATTACTACTTTTTTGTAGTTATTCCAGATATTAATATTGCTATGGTCATTACTCGCCCAACGGAAACAATGAAATATCCGGGACATAATTTGCGGTTACACAAATTTACATTAAATAACAGACGGCGATATGGTTCATCCCTTTGTAGGTCAAAACCAATTAATTTACAGCATCATCAGTCGAGTTGAAGCCAACTAGACGACACATCAGACATTTTCAAGCTGTAATTCCCGTAGAAATAGTTATGTAAGCTTTTGCAATTTCAACGCTTTTGTGTTTATTGTTTGTCTTGTATCTGTTTTGTGTTTGCCTTTGAAAAAGATTCAATGAGAGCCGAAATCGCTTAGGCTAGTTGAAAGCTAGTTTTGCACTGTTCGTTGTCAGTTTATTGCATTTATCTTAATCATCCATGACACACGCGAACCCTTACTGGATCCAGTGCACTTGAAAGGACTGTTTTTCGCTATATCATTTGTACTCTTTATATATATATATATATATATATATATATATATATATATATATATATATATGTGTGTGTGTGTGTGTGTGTGTGTGTTTGTGTGTATACCTTTGGAAACTCATTCGTAATTGCGCCTTAACCAGTTTGTGTGTGTGTGTATATATATATATATATATATATACACACAAAACACACACACATAACTAACAGAGCTGAATACAAATCTACTGGAGAACTATTTTAGGACCTATGTTCATTTTGGCAAAGGAAGAAAGAATATATATATATATATATATATATATATATAATATATATATATATATATATATATATATATATATATACTGACAGAACTGAATACAGATCCACAGATCTACTGTAGGACTTTTTTTTTAGGGCCTATGGTCATTTTGAAGAAAATCATTGCTAGACTAAGACTGGCTAAAATCCATAATGTCATCACTATGGTGTTGGTGTGAATCTCTGTATCCAAAGTTGCAAACATACTTAAATAAATTTCCCAGTGAAATATATGTTACAGTATGACAACAATATGGGAAAGAAACTCTTCATTGTTTAATAGATATAGATACATACATTCATAAAAAGCTACTTACTTATACCTAAACACTCACATGCAGATATATGTGTGTGTGTGTGTGTGTGTTTTCAGAATATAGACAAGCATGGATATATTTCATAGATATAACGGCCCAACAAGAATGTCTACATCAACATTACACTGTAATTTTTTTTTCATTGTAGGTATGTTCCATTGTCACTGCCTTTCAAATAGAACTGTACGGCCACCAGAAGAAACAGGGTAGTTCTCAATCTTGAACAAAATGAATAAATAAATAAAATTTGAAAGACTCGTTTCATTGTTCGTCTATTTGTTGCATCTCTTATTCTTTCATTTTGATAAATTATATCATTGTTGCATCATACAAAAATAAATATACAAATTTTCTCAAAACACAGTGAACAGATTTCATACCTTTTCTATTTTCAGAATTATTAAATCCATCATGATTCTATGAGAAATCAGTGAAACGGTGACTTTACTTTTAAAAAGTAAACATAAAAGATTTTGTCTAGTTTTCCTAAATTACTGGATGGAAGGAGGGAGTTAATGGTAGATCTATCTTTCTTATTCAATGGACAATTATCTCAAAGTATCGCTGGTTTACAATAATTAAATCAATTATATGCGTTGGAATACTACTGGACTTATGAGGCAGCAACGAGGCTTCTGCCGAGTTCCTACTTACAACATCTGACGGTGCATATAATTCATTATTTTTTCTGTTATTTTTGTCTCAAATAGTATAGTAAGTAAAGACTGCAATATGTTGCGTCATAGGCAAGATTTTATCAATTTCAGGTCAGCAAGAACACTCTTCCGGGATAGTTATATCGGCCGTTATGGCTGGCAGAATATTTGTATCCCACTTGGTTTTCTCGCTTGCGCAAACAATATCACATATGCATTTGAATGCGAGAACAATAATTTCTCAAATATGGTACGTGGCATGGTATGCACGTAAATTTTTCTGACGTTGATTTTATCCATGTAAAGCAATTGACAGGTAGCTATAGTAAATTTCAGACCCACAGCGAACATTATATGGCATTTTTCACACCTATGAGCCTGTTAGTAGACAAAACGTATGTTGCCCTCAAATGTTAGTGATTATATTTGCACTTTAGGTATGGTCTTTATCAGAAACCAACGAATGTGAGGTAATGTTTAAGGGCTTGACAACAGGGAGTCATCTTCAAAATTACATGTTTGGAATCTGATTATCGACATTGCTCAATATTTAAGAACCTATCTCCAATGATAGTCCCCTCTATTAGCTTTGTATTTCTTATACCACTTACCAATTGTCTTTTCAATTGTCTGGTGAACTCTATCACAGTTATTCTCCAAAGTCATGAATGCACTTAGCTTGTAGAATGCCTACTTCTTCAATTCCGGCTTGTGCTTCACTTCGTTGATTACTGACTTCCACTTGAGATTAGCGAAGTGACTAGATTTAGGAGCGGTTGTTATCATTTGCATTAAGTGTTCCTACTTACATTTCGCATATGCGCAACAAGTAACTGGAGTCAAAATAAAGCTATTTCTACATATATGAATTTTTCTCACATACGTGAAACACATTCAACAATATTTGGGACAGATCATTGAGTTTAAATACGTCTACAAAATTTTCAAATTGTTACGACTAGGGGTTATGTAACAAGCTTTCAAGATTTAAAATACAAATCTTTAATTTCCTAAAATATTAAAATATTTCAACAAACAATTAAAGTGAAAGAATTAAAAATAACTTACATTATAGAATATCCTTAAAAGTCCTAAATTGTTTTAAAGTTCACTGTTCCGGAAGTTAATCCAACTATTCCGAATGTATTATTCCGAATGAAATAGCATTCACTGTGCTAGTATGTTGATAAGATTAAGTTATATCCAAATAATCCTTGTGAATCTGTAATCTCACCTGTTTTAGAAATGTTTCCGATAATTCCACGGAGCTGTGTAATAATTCAGGTTGAAGACTCAGTACTGTATTTATAATAAATAAATCTCCAAATAAGAATATCCCACACACAATCTGAACAAATTTCGTTATGATCTCTCAATCTCTATGTAACTATGAATAATCTGGAATACCTTATATAATTCATATATATATATATATATATATATATATATATATATATATATATATAGCCTTAATGCGCAGAATCGAAATAAAAACCCATACTACGTCTTCAATAAACAACTGGTTATTTCGAAATAATTTCCTTCTAGTAAACACGATTCATTCTTCGGATTTGACCTTAAACTATAATTCCTAGTCAATATAATGTTTACTCCTACAAGTACGAGAACTAGGTCGAAAGTTCATTATCTCGCGCGCGGAAAATTCGTCACATGACTAAAGCTACAAGCAACTAGGTGAAATATAGATCGAAAAAAATACCGTATGTGTACTCATAAGACGACAGCTATTTAGACTAAGAACAGAGATCATAACCTAATAAACTATACCATTATTAAAAGGAAATATATATATATAATTCCCGTAACATCCTTACCCTTTTGGGAAAAAAAAAGCTTTATGCAGTAAAACATTTTTTTAATATGTACTTCTAACATATAAGTAATTGATTGCAATTTTTTTGTATAAATGATACAGTCATGTATATACAAAAATGTAACGGTAGTATTATACACGTGAAAATGCATCAGCAATTAAATTTTATTAAGAAATATGCGTAACCTTAGCTTCTATTGATTTTTTTTGTCCATGTCCCACAATCATGCCCTAAAAAGGTAACACAGGCACGACAAAAGTCACTTTTATTCAAATTGATGGTCAAATTCGCTTCGCTGAGTCTTTCGAAGAATTGCTCTATTATGTGATCTTGCCACGTGTCGTTACAGATGATGACATCGTCGATGTAAGCATCGCAATTTCTTATTCAGATGTTATCATATTCATCAGACGTTGGAAACCTTGTGGCACCTTCATCCCAAATGTAATGACTTTGTATTGGTAAAGTTCCGAAGTCGTGAATGCAAATATTTTTTTTATTCTCTCTGTAAGTGGAATTTGGTAGAATCCTTTCAATAGGTCAAATTTGTAACGTATTTGGCATTTCCAATCCTGTCAATACAGTTATCAATTCTAGGAATTGGAAATGAATCTGTCTTGGTGACGCTATTTATTTTTCTGTAATCAGTACACATACGGAAAGTCTTATTTGGTTTCGGCACTAAAACATGGTGAACTCCAATCACTTGTACTTGGTGCAAGTCATTTTCCAGTAAATTCTGAATCTCTTTCTTCAGATAGTCTTGTTTGAGAGGGTACATCATGGAATATTGTGTTGGTTCATGTGGGAATGTCTGGAAATAAATGTTCATTTTCTTTTATCAACTGCTTCAGTTCGTTAATCTCAGGCGGCAGTATATGGGAAAGTTTCTGGTCCCGATCGTCCAGAATTTCCGAATTGCAAAGAGTAGTGACTTCAAAATCATCCTATCAGAGTTCTCATCTTCATTCAAATGTCGAATGTGTGGGACAGATACTACTAAAGTAATTAGATAATTTCTATGGCTATTTCTGTCTACATATTGTTTCAACATTTTAATATGACAAAGTTATTTCTGCTTTCTCCTCGCAGAAGTATTAATAATATAATTTAAATTCCCTAACCTTTTGTCAATGGTATAAGGGCCAAAGTACTTAACCTGAAGAGGATTTTTGGGTATAATTAGCAAAGCTAATACTCTATCACCTGGCTACAACAATTCCCAATTATACTCTATCTCATAACAATATGTTTTAATTATTCGTTCTAAATTCTGATATAGTATCAACTTAAGAAGACCAAACAGTGTGAAAAACTTTACCAAAGCTTTCACTATGGTCTCAGTTTTAATATTCCGCAAAGGAATAGCTTCTGGAAAACTTATAGACGCACACCTCGTCAACTAGTATTGGTTGCCTAACTTCGTCTTATTTATTTACAAACGACCAGACAACGACGTTTCATGGGCTACACTAAGTATTTCCTGACGATAGGATATAGGAACTAGTATTTTATTACTAACTGACCACTCGTCACCAGCAATTACGCCAAGCATGCTCCGTTTCCTCATAATCACTTCACTCTTCAAGAAGTAACAAGTACCTTCTTGCGTGGCTTCAGATTCGGTCATAGCACCCTGAAACAAATAGGAGATATCCGAATCCCCCTGTTGTAAGACAGCTAGTGTTTGTCTTATTTCACCCTGATTATTTATGTGAGATTTTGTAGTTGAAAGAGTATCACTGTGATCAATACTTAATTGAACTTTACTAGGAGCATAAGTGACCCCATTAAAAGCCTGACCCAAAAAGGTGTCCGTTAAAGGAAATTCATCCTGTTCAACACCATCATTCTCAAGAGCACGCTTTGCCATAGCTCTAGTAACTGCATAAGCTGGATTTAAACAAGGGACTTCTACTTCAATAGGATCAACTCGTTGATCTATGTTAGGCTTGTCAGTTACAAGTCGATTAACCACGACCTTATCTCTCGCTAGGTCATTACCTAGTAATAAATGGATGCCCTTTATAGGCAAAGAAGCCACTGCTCCTATGGTCACAGGTCCCGAAACTAAGTCTGATGACAAATTAACACAATGAAGAGGGACATTAACATATCCACATTCTACCCCCTGTATTAATACACTTTCACTAGTAAAAGTCTTCTCAGAAAACGGCAAAGTACTATCTAATAATAGACTCTGAGAAGCTCCTGTGTCTCTTAATATCTTAATAGGAGTAGACTTACCCAAGTCACCAACAAGTGACACAGAACCCTTCGACATGAATGGTTCGTATTCCTTCATTACAAAAATCAGACTGAGGCAAGCTAGCCTCCAAACAAATATCATCCTTGATATATGCTCTGACCTTGACTTCTTAATAACTAGAGCATTTGGAACTGCTCTATTAAAATTCCGTTGCCTATATTCCAACTTTAAGCAATCAGAAATAACGTGCCCTTTCATCTTACAATAGGAACATGTAGGTAGAGATAAGGTTTTCTGATATTCCCTATCAGAATTTTGATTCATCATAGTTACATCACCCTGAGGTCTGAAATTACTCAAACGAGTCTGAAATGGTTCCCTAACATAAGCTTGTTGAGACGAAGTTTTATTTACAAATGGAACCTGTGTATTGAAGAAAATTCATCAGCTGTGCTGGCTGCCGTTTCTAAAGTCTCAACTGTTTTCTCATTAAGATATACCTTAATATCATTACTGACACAATTCTTGAAATTTTCAATCAATACCAGTTGTTCAAGACTATCATAATTCCCTTCGACCTTTTTAGACGTACACCATCTTGTAAACAAACGTTTTTTCTCCCAAGCAAATTCTACATGAGTCTGATTAGTTTCCTTTTTACATTCTCTAAAGTTTTGACGATGAGTTTCAGGTACCAACTCATAAGCCCTCAAGATATATTCTTTGACCACTTCATAATCAGCAGATTGTTCAGATGAGAGTGCAGTATAAACATCACTAGCTTTGCCACTAAACACAATCTGCAATAATGAGGTCCACTTCTCTTTCGGCCATTCCAGATTCTCGGCAATTTTCTCAAAACTGAGACAAAATTTGTCTAACTCCTTTTCTCTAAAAGGGGGAACCTGTCTCATATGTTTGGCAATATCAAAGTATGAACCCGTATTGTTAAGAGAGTACCCTTTACTGGTCAATTCTAATTCCCTTAATCTAAATTCCCGTTCCTTATATTTCTCCTGAAATTCTTTATCTTTTCCCTGAATTTCCCTCTGTTCCCTTCTTTCTTGTATTTCCCTCTCTTTATCCCTCGATATTATTTCATTATCCCTTATTTCATTCTGTACTTCATTATCTCTTATTTTATCCTCCATTCTTTCCCTATCTCTTAATTCCCGATCTTTTTCCTCCCTTTCCCTAATCTTTTCCCTTTCCTCCCTTCTTTCTTGCATCTGCATTTGTTCCCATTGAAGTTTGAGCTTTTCTAACTCTATGTCCTTAGCTATCTGTAATTTCATTCCCAAACTAGATGGAGATTTCTTTTTGACACTTGAAACCCCCTCTTCAAAAATACCTGTTTGTACCAAATAGTGTATCAAGATACTTCTAATATCTTGTTTTAACATTGAAGACTTCGCTTCAGTCAGACTATAATGTTTTGCAATTTGAAGTAATTCGTCTTTCGTTAGGGACTCAAATTTCTCCTGGGTAGGATCAGCTACGAAACTCTCTACTCTGGATGTCATTGTGAAAGCCTGTTCGATTCTCTTTATTTCTTAATCTGGAAATAAAAAAGACCACTACATTTCAAACAATGAAATTCAAATCCCAAAAAGAAAACTTTCCGAAGTATCAAAATCTCTGAAATATTAAAACCTCGAAAATATTTAATTAAATCTAAATCCCAAAATGTTCAAATTCGGATCCCGAAATTATTTAAATTTCTAATCCCAGACGAGCCCCCAATTTCTTCTGTTACGACTAGGGGTTATGTAACAAAATGAAAGACTCAAACAAGCTTTCAAGATTTAAAATACAAATCTTTAATTTCCGAAAATATTAAAATATTTCAACAAACAAAGTGAAAGAATTAAAAATAACTTACAGTATAGAATATCCTTAAAAGTCCTAAATTGTTTTAAAGTTCACTGTTCCGGAAGTTAATCCAACTATTCCGAATGTATTATTCCGAATGAAATAGCCTTCACTGTGCTAATATGTTGATAAGATTAAGTTATATCCATATAATCCTCGTGTATCTGGAATCTCACAAGTTTTAGAATAACAACTGGTTATTTCGAAATAATTTCCTTCTAGTAAACACGATTCATTCTTCGGATTTGACCTTAAACTATAATTCCTAGTCAATATAATGTTTACTCCTAAAAGTACGAAAGTTCATTATCTTGCGCGCGGAAAATACGTCACATGACTAAAGCTACAAGCAACTAGGTGAAATATCGATCAAAAAAAAATACCGTATGTGTACTTATAAGACGACAGCTGTTTAGACTAAGAACAGAGATCATAACCTAATAAACTATACCATTATTAAAAGGAAAAATATATATAATTCCGTAACAATATGTAGAAAATAATTCATATAAAATAAATTATTTTAAATGTGATTTTTCACAATATTTTATTGTTTTTTGTTGGCTGTTTTTTTTTTTTTTTTTTTTTTGGGGGGGGGGTACTTTATAGGCCATATGTTACATACTAGCGTTTTTCTTTCATGTAAAATGAGCGTACCAAAGAAAAACACGAAGAGGCCACTCTTGTAGAATGATACATATAAGACTACGTCAAGAACATATGCTGACAATAGACCCGAGTTTATCTTCTCAATGCACGCATTACAATGGAGTAGTGCTGGTAAATTCTTCCAAACATTATGTCAGCATTTGGGTTGTTGCAATTTACATTTACTGTTGAATAACAACTACAGATTTGCCTCAACAGAGTTAGAAATGGTCAGATGAAAACGGGTTCAAATTATTTAAATCTCAAACTTTTTGCATGCGCTTCTGCGAATTACATCAAATTCTCATTTACGATCCAAATCTCTTTCTTAACGGTTATCTTATTATTATCGTTATGAAAGAGACCAAATTTGATATATTTTCTTTTTATCTTAAATTAAAATTAACTTACCTTCTGCATATTAGATACCTCAGGGACAAATTTAAAAAAGATTTTGTTTTTTAAACAAACACAGATTGTGAAGCAGACGAAAGGTCTTACTCCAATCATACAGGACTTTAGCATGTTTAGTAACATCTAAAACATTACTACGGATAGACTGTGTACGGATCAGCTTATTAATCTTACCTGCTGATGTCTGATCCGATACAAAATCAGAGACTTAGACTTTGTCCGGGAGCGTTTATAACCTCCCCTTCAGATAGCCTATATGTTCAGGCAAATGAAACATAACTTTATCTCAGACACACTTAATTTGCTCTTAAGTATACTACCAACTATCCTCGAATCCATTTGATCCCGAATATAATGTCATCTTTAGGCCTTAATCCCAAACCCTGTACGCTCAGAAACCAAATTTCATCCCACCTTTAAGCATACAAATTCATTCTCACCTAGAAGCAGCAAAAATCAATTTTAAAAATACTTCATAGTTCTGTATTTCCAAATCACCACCTAGATTATCCAAATACTCCAAAATAATATTTTATCTTTACCGATTCAAACCGTCCTTAACAAATCCTCTCGTTTTTCAGAGTAAATTCTGTGAAATCAGTGCCTCATAGCGTGGCCATACGTCCCTGCATCTGCATACAGACCTTTCGAAAGATGGCGGCAAGATTGGAGCTGACGTTGCAACACCCCATGGTACCACCTCCATCCGGCTACGGGGTAATGCATAGACTTTTACCGCAGAAATTACAGCCACACTACCATATTTGAACTACATTAAAAGCTCTGAAAACAATATCATCCTCTTTTCGGATTCCTTTTCCCCACTGAAAGTCTTGCAAAACCATAAATCTGACGACCCGTTATTATTCCAGATCGTACAGAAACATGATCTGCTCGTACAATCTGAAAAGAATATTCCGTCCTGTTGACTGGCTAGTCACATCGGCATTAAGGGTAATGAAATGGTAGATAAAGCAGCCAAAGCTGCCCTGCTGTCACCCATTTATGAATGAAGTGTCAATATTCTGACTTCAAATATTGTATGATTCGGCATTTTCTACATACTTGGCAAAATATGTGGAATGAAAACTCCACCAACACAATTTGGAACATCAAACCCATCATTTCTCAGTGGCATTTATCATATCGAACAAATCGCAGAGAGATGGTATTGTGCCGATCGCGTATCGAACACACATACCTGACTCATGCATACCTCCTTAATGGTGAATCCCAACCAGAGTGCATACCCTGCCAGTGTCCACTGACAGTGGAGCACATTCTTGTCGAGTATATTGACTTCCACCCAGTGGTATAGAAGTTTTTTGATGTGAACTCAACTATAAATTTTATGATGATTCACCACCAGAGAAAATCTTGGACTTTTTGAGGGAATACGGTCTATATAACAAATTTTGACCTTATAATTTAAGGTTTTTATCATGTTTACCTCTATCTTTTATTTAATATACCATTTACATAATTTTTACCTTTTCTCTTTTATCTTGTAATACTTTACTTCTACGTTTGTTTGCAGGGGTTAATCTTGCTAAATATTTTTTTGCATTTCTATATATTTTCATTTTTTAAACTTAACTTCTAATCGGCAGCATATGTCCAGTATAGTGTTCACTTGCCTCTAAACCCTAATACATATATACCCAGTTGAATCATGCTTTTTATTGTCATCCTGTATGTCAAACCAACTGGAACAACAGTTTAGTAAAACTTTTGATTTTCACATAACTTGCAAGCTAAATACCCCGACTACTCATGATACCACATCGAATTGAATATATCAGCCAAGACGTAAAGTACATAACTATGATTTCACTTGTTGAAGAAGCATTTGAAAAGATGTTTAAAACGTGTATGTATTTTGGGGGGACAAAACATTATTGACATAAGGTTAGGCTTTACAAGTAAGTGCTTAGTACCTAAATGCTCCACGTAAAACTTTGTAGAAAAATCTCAGATCTGATTGTAGCGATAGTCATTGTGCCCCGAAAATAACACAATATAAATAAGAAAGGGTTCTATACATTCAAGTTGCCGAGTTGTACTTTTAAGACATGGAGTCGAATGCTGAAGTTTAAAAATCTATAATTCGACAACTATATTGCATAGGATCCTTCAATCAAAGTTCTAATTATCGTATTTTACTGAAGAAACCCAGAAGAAATTTTGGAAAACAAATCTCTGAGAAAAACAAAGCCGAACTGTAACGCCGGCTCCATTATAACAGTGACATTTGGCACGTGTAATGACCTAACAGTCAACTCACCGCATGACGTCATCGCAAACAGGAATATTAATTGTTGCAGAATTTGAAATGTTTAAGGTAATTACGAAAAGATAATACATGTAGTCATTTATTATATATTTTCACAAATATGGTGATGAAGCATTTAAGAAGTTACATATTTGGGGAACAAAACGTCATCGACAGAAGGATGGGCATTAAAAGTACCTATCTTTAGTATATACTTATTTTTTTCTCCATTAACTTTGCATTGTCAGAATCGTGCAGTATTTCTCCATACTGCACGGCTTCATACTGCACGACACGTGTGTCTAAAAATAGTATCGCGTGTTAGGAACTACTTTTTATTGTAAACAAACAATGTACGCAAATGTAGAAGAGACCGGAGCTTTTGCTTTATTAGATTTGTCTGTGGATGAACTAAACAAGCTGTTTGAGAGAGATGATAAAGCTGACGATGTGGATGAATTCATTGAGTCACAAAAGAATCTTTCAATCAAGCAAGTGACTGAACGTGATATTCACAATGTACAGCGGTGGCTTTATGACAACATACGTGAGGCATGCAGTATTGAAAATATCATTCTGATCATTTAAACACTTATTTAGCCGATGGTTCAGACTATGAACCGTGCTCTCTAGAGTCTATAAAAAAATAGCATAAAAAGGCATCTTATGACCAAATGATATTCCGTTTCTCTCAGAGACCGCTAATTTTACGAGTCAGTCCAAGCACTAAATTCGAAAAAATACAACTAAAGAAGGCGGGTTTTGGTATAAAAGCAAGTGTCTCGGAGCCAAGAAGCCACGATAACGAAGAAGCCTTATTTTCCGCTGACGAAATGGGCTCTCACACCCTAGCCGCTTTGCAATTTTGCGTTGTTTTTTTTTTTTTGTTTTTTTTTTGAGAAATTGTTTGGATTTATTATGCAGTACATATAAATATGTCATCTATGGTTGGTAATAAGAATGACACTAAATGTACTTACTTCTGCATCCTGAATTTCTTCAAAATGTACTTTCTGATCCATGGCGCGAAATTGCACTGCAATCTAGACTACATTTCCAACAGAAATCACATTCCAAAGGAGAATTTACTGCACACCAAAACGAAATGAATTTAATATTCCCTAAAAAATATTTAATCCTGCATCTTCTTGAGAATTTCACTTAAAAGAATTTCATATTTTGTCACCCTTATGATTCCAAACTATCACTAACATATGTGTAAGCTAGCTTGCTGTCGAGGCCAGTCCCTCTAGCTACATGTACATCATACATAATAGACCCAGCTAAAAACTAAAAGAGCAGAATTTAGTTGAATCGACAGAAAAACAAAATCCCTCCATTCCAGATCAACTGGGAAAGTTGTTCCAAGGCGCAGTCATTCACAATATGACTCAAAATTTCAATTTTAAGTAGACCAAATGAGATTTCTTTTTGAAACAAATCACTGAGCGTGCGGTACTCTACCAAGTTCAAAGGTCACTGGGCGGTGCCATGTGCGCATGAATACTGTTACTGTGTATTGGTTTAACTTCGGTTGTGTATTTACTTTAGAATATAGCAGAAATTCAGTTACTTTGTTTCTTGTATTGTGTTCTTTTTATTATTCAGCCTTAGGTAGAAAAGCAAAATGAGTATATAATAAAAAGGTTACTGCATTTGTATAGGAAAATATGAACTCGTTTTTTCTGAGCTAAACTGCACTCCTGACGTCGTTTTGTATAACTCAGAAAACTCGTTCATATTTTCCCATACAAATGCAGTAACCTATAAATATATAAATTATATCGTTCAATTTACACAACTCTAAATCGAGGTTTTTATCATTCTGAGTGCGGAATTTAGGACATAATTCACAAGGTCGAATCTTTCCTCACGACACAACTGAGAAAGAGACAGATGTAAATGCATTACTTGATATATACAGATAACGACTTCATTGAAAAGTAATCACATAGAAAATGAGACTGACAATAACACTATTGCTTCTCTGCCTCGTCGGTAAGGAAATGTTAGTCGTGCCATAATCCATCTTCTTACTATCCATATATCCATCTTGATTTCCATTCATCTATCCATCTTTACTTCCATCCATCTATCTATTTTGTTTTTGGGACAAAAGGGAATTCGGCTACTTGAAAATTTACAAACCTGTGGAAAACTGGACTATACCAAGGAAAGTTCCGCCAGGTAGGCCCATTATTTCAGATTGTTCAAATGAGACTGAGCGTGTTGCATAATGGATAAATTTTTATTTAAGCCCTTTGGTTCAGAAAAAGTTTTCATATGTTAAAAATACAATGATTTTCTGGTAAAAACTAAGTAAGATTAAACCTCTTAAAAACTGTATCCTGGTTACAGAAAATATTAACAGCCTTTATACTAACATCGAACATTATCATGGCCTGGATGCTTGTAAAAAGGTCATGCTTATTAATCATGATCCAAATTGACCGGATGATGAAATTAAAAATTTACTGAAAATTTGTCTTGAAAAGAATGATTTTATTTTAATGGAAAACATTATTTTCAAGAAAAAAGGTACAGCTATGAGGAAGAAGTTTGCTCCATCGTATGCAAACAGTTATGTAGCCGAAAGAGAGAAAACAAAACATTTACTAAGGTTTGTAGAAAGGTGATGCTTGATAATCCGGATCCAAATCGACTGGATGATGAAAGGACTATATTGAATAAGGGCCATTTTCTGCCCCCTTTCCAATTGTCTTTATATGATGTATACTACATGTATGAGATGGTTAACGTTTATTTTTCACATCAGTTTCGTGCTCACATGCCAGTTGCCATGGTAACAGAGTGTCAAAAAATCATTAAAAAATACCATGAAAAGTGTCTTCCATGTACTTCTCATTGACACTGCTTATCTATGAACTATTCACCAAATTAAAAATTGCAATATGTACTTGTATTATTTTTGGGTGTATAAAGCTGCATAAATAAGGTTTAATTTTTAAAACTAATCCAAATTGGAGCCCTCGTAGCCAACAAATAATACATCTAACTTGCAAATCAACTTAAAACTGTGTTAAGTTCCATTTTCAGAAAAATGCAATTAATCATAATATTCTTCCTTAAAGATAGAATATGGACATGAATAATAATTAAAAATTTATTGATTCAAAACTTTAATTAACTTGTGAAAAATGTTAAATATTTTTCAGAAGTAATAATATTGGATGGTTGTGTGCATATGTCCGCCATGCGTAATAGAACCACAACAACCACTACCATCAACTCTCTCTCTCTCTCTCTCTCTCTCTCTCTCTCTCTCTATATATATATATATATATATATATATATATATATATATATATATATATATATATATATATATATATATATATATATATACACACATACATACATATACATTACACACATAACATCAAAAACATATATGTCTCTGGTGGCATGTCTATACCTGTAGTTGAATATATTTTTTTTCCAATCACGCAAAATCTTGTTCTCTCTCTCATGTACAATCAAAATGTTATTTACAACTTATTCAAAACAACTAAATAACGGAAGGTGATATGGCATCATAAGAGAACAGTAAAGACAGAGAAAAGAAACAGACTATAGATGTTGTAATTTATAGACCTAGTGCGTCTATTTTTAAACCAGCGTGGGAATGCGGTTATTTACTTAGTGAATATACAGTTATCTGTGGTGCGAGAGGATGTACAAGTTTATTAGTAACTTTTAGATGAATACAACACCCAACAAAAATGTACATTCCCTAAAAAATAAATATGACATATTTGGAAAATATTGATGCTCATATAAATGAATTCAGTGTTGGGCAATTGTTTTGGTATTATTTTTCGATATTTTTTGTGGCTTATGAAAATAGTTCTCAGTCAATAAAGTACCTAACCTTTAAATTGAAAATTATTGATATTAGAGGTATTAGTTGTATGAAATACATAATTGGAAAGAAGGTCGAGAAAAAAAAATTGATGGTGGGATTCGAACCCGATACATCGGCTTTGCATGTAAACGCTCTACCATTTGAGCTGTGAACATAGACTATAAACAACTGCTCTATTATGTAGATATGCTCGACATCGATTGTTCGTTTTCAGTTGTCTAGTTGTATGTAGATGATCCTATGTTGTTTACTCACTTCATGCACAATTTTTAGCAAGTTAATATTGTTTCAATATAAAGAATGGCCGAGTTAATAATATATGTTTAAGTATACGCTGGTTGAAGCCTATCTATCTGAGTGTTTACGTAAATGCACTACAGTACTGTACTGTGTACAGGACGCATATCATTTAGTTGACAGATTAAGTATGGTAATATAATAATGAACATAAAGCGATATTCTCTTTCATTATTAAAAAAAAATAATGGAAATATACTTACCTTACTATTAGTTACGGCATGCTTTTTGTAAAAAATTGGCAACGTAAAAAAGTATAGTTAATGTTGACTCCGCTCAGTCTCTGTTTACTTTAGTTTCCAAATTCCCCTCTAGCGCCTCTCTAAAAAATCGCATACCCATTGCAATTTAGAAAGGATAAAGAAATACAGAAATGAATGAATAATATTGTTTAAAAAATCTGATTTGTTCTTTTTACTGAATATTTTAATGAAAATACTGGAAGAAATAAAAGAACGCTCTGTAGAAAATGCTGTTCTATTTGTTCACGCGCGGTGATATGTAGGTAGCGACTGTGGAACGTGGAAATAAAATGCCAACGCTACCTAGACAGTAAAAATCGATAATTTTTAGTTTTGAGTGAAAAGCGCAACCCTGCTCCAATATGATAATATGAAAGAAGTTTGTTTTTCACAAAAAATACTAAATCTGTGAAAATGTATTATTGGAGCAAGCCTGCGCAAATATTGTTTTTCTACTTTAAAGTTGCTCAAATTGAGCATTTTATCTTCAATTTCCAACACCAGCCCATTTTCAAAGGTCGTTTTTTTGGTATGAAAAATAAACATATAAGCATAATTGCTGTAGAAGAGTGTGAATTGTATCTGGAATAATACAATGAAACAAAGAGTCATTAAATTTCTGAGTATTTATTTTCGTCATAAAAACGTGGGCAGAAAATGGCCCTTATTCAATATAGTCCTTTAAAATTTTTTGAAAATTTGAGTTGAAGAAAACAATTTTATTTCTAATGAAAACAGTTATCTCCGAAAAGAAAAGGTACAACTATGGGGAAGAAGTTTGCATCATCTTATGGAAACATTTATGTAGATGAAGTAGAGAAATAAATATTTTGATAAGGTTCAAAAGCTACCATCTTTCTATGTTAGGTCTATTAATTATATTTTCTTCGTTTGGATCTATTTGGAAGAAGAACTAAAACAGTTTCTTAACTGGATAAATAACCACCGTTAATAAATTAAAAGGAATACTAAAATTAGTAAGGAAAGTGTAGACTTCTTAGAGACAAGGGAAATAATTTTGCAAATTGAGATAACCTGGAAACTGTGTTATATTTCAAGGAAACTTACCCTCAATAATTGCTACATACAAATACTTTTCATGCATGGAATACGTTCTGGAACATTGTTAGATCCCATATACTGAGGTTCCACCATATTTGCGACAATGAACTAGACTTTTATGACGCTTGTTTATTGCTATTCGCAGGACTACGAGAAAGAGGTTACAAAATTAGGAAACTAGAAAATGAACTCTAAAGCATTAAGAAAAATAAATATTCGCAACAAAGCACAAGAAATAATTTCGTTTACTGTGCATTGCAGTAGACATTCAGCCTCTGCGTCCAAGTCTGCTAGAGAAAATTTTAGTGATTTCCAACAAAAAGTTCCTGAAAGCGTTTGTAGCATGCACTTTGGTTAAAGCTTACAAATGAAATATGAACATAAGGGACATTTTAAAGCGATCCAAACTACCCAATACAGTGCTTATAGAAACTGTAAATAGAAAAAGTTTGACAGACGGTTATTGTACAAACAGTTAATAAAGTCATAAGTATTTTATTGGAAACGCACGCACATACACACACACATGTATATATATATATATATATATATATATATATGCACCAATTATATTGATACTTTCGTGGTGATTGTTGTGAATGAGTATGCCTATATATGCATGCTCTGACATGTGTTTAGTAAAAGTGCCAATATTATTTATATATAGATATGTTATCTTGAAAATATTTATGTAAATAATATTTCCTTGTCCATTCTATTTTTTCTCTCTCTCTATCTTCTTCGCTTCTTTCCTTTCATCTTACAGGGTTGCATAATAAATTTCTAGAACTGTATACATCTTTTGTCTTATAAATAAATGGTTGAAATATTGTCCCAATATATATGTATTAAATGTGTGTATCATCTATCTTTATATCAATAAAACCTTTTTTTTAAAAGTGATACCTTTTTTATGGCGGAGTCAAGAACTTTTAGAAGGCCACAAAACAACTTGAAAAGTTGAATTCGTTCATTGTTTTAAGAGATTAATATAACAATTGGTATGCTCTATATAAAGATTAAAACTGAGGTGTAATTTATGATCACTTACCTCAGTTAACTGAAACTATATTAGCGAAAAAATAAAATATCATTTTTTTAAAGTGATAAAGTATAATTTTGATCATAAAGTTGAAGGTAGAACATTTAATTTTTCTTCAACTTCATGCTCCTTTGTATATATCTCTTATTTGTCGTTTGTAACAATGCAATGGTACATACAGGACAAATATATAGAGCTCAGGTAGCTTATATAATACAGGTGTTATATACATTGAACTTTACCTTTAAGCAGATATACATTCTCCAGATTTTTGTTTCTGTTATAGACATGTACCAAATTACAAGGACTCCCTGCTTTTGACAGGGAAAGGACCTCATTTATTAACCAGAATTTACCGAAACTACAGGTTATAGACAGTCAACTTTAGTATCGTTTGAACTGGACAAGAATCTAGAGGGCATTAATGTATATTTTATTCTATTTCGGTGTGTCAATTACATTCGTTATATACTGTCTATTACTATGCCCTTCCAACAACAGCAACAACATCATCGTCATCATATTAATATTTAATAATAATAATAATAATAATAATAATAATATTGACTAAACCTGCAACTATTGCAATAACGATAATGACAATGATGATCGTCGTCGTCGCCGTCATCATCATCATTATCACTATTATTATCATCATCATCACAACAATAACAATCACAACAGTTTATCAAAGTAAAATCAGTGCGTATTGAATGGCTGGTTTTAGCGGCACTTTTAGCACATTAGTAGCTACATCATGCTAAAGAAACGGGAGCTAAGTTGCTGTTTCCCGTGAACACGCCGTAGCAGCCAACCCGGGTTGGCCTAGGTGGTATCGAACCCGCGACCCTTGTACTACGAGTCAGACGCTCTATCAAATGAGCTTCCATGGCTTCCAAAATCAGTGTTCGTACATTTGATCCAATCTACTTTAAAAACCTTAAAACAAACAAAAATAAAATAAAATAAAAGTTAAAGATAAAACTTCAAATGAACTATGTGAAATGAGAAATTCTTTATCAAATTAACTAATTCTAGAATGCTCGTATTAAGGTTGGCTAAGTTTGCAACAATCATTCTGTCATTAAGTCAACAAAAAGGATCCTTAACTGTTTATTCGTCCATTCATTCATTTAGAGAATAATAACAATCCATAATGTCGTGCGATCTTTCAACACAAGTATACCAAGATATTTCCAGTGTACTACCAACTTCATCTTAATCTCTTTATACCATTGTACACCATAGTGTACTAAATTGTTCACATTAGTGCACATCAGTGTTTACAATAGTATACTGCCTTGTTCACAAAGTGCACTACAGTGTTTACAATAGTATACTGCCTTGTTCACATTAGTGCACTACAGTGTTTACAATAGTATACTGCCTTGTTCACATTAGTGCACTACAGTGTTTACAATAGTATACTGCCTTGTTCACATTAGTGCACTACAGTGTTTACAATAGTACACTGCCTTGTTCACATTAGTGCACTACAGTGTTTACAATAGTACACTGCCTTGTTCACAAAGTGCACTACAGTGTTTACAATAGTATACCGCCTTGTTCACATTAGTGCACTACAGTGTTTACAAAAGTATACTGCCTTGTTCATAAAGTGCACTACCTTGTTTTACTTATTGTGTAAATTGGACTGTATTTCTAGTTTAAACGTAGTGCCCAAGAAGTGAACTGGTGTAAGGCTTTATTAGCGCAGCTGTAAGTTTTATTCTTGATATCGCTATGTCCAGGGTAGTTTTTAATGTCGCCACACTCCAGGTTTGCGGTTTTCACCCGTTCATTCATTTATATTCACGTATTAGCGAGATTAATATCGTAACTGTGTCCCAGAGAGATTTGCAAGTTTGACCCCTTTTTAATGTTCATGCAGTTTGTTTCATTGTTAAACATTAGTAGTGACTTTAAATCGTCTGAAAGGATTGAAACTATACTCTAGATTTTCCTCCTTTCTCACAGTTAGGGTGCAATAGATGTCCTCTATCAATTTATGTTCCTTTAATGATGTTTTTCTCTAACCACAAATAGGCATGCTTGGAATATTAACTCTTCATGTATGTTTATGATAATGGGTAGGTTTCATGTAACGCCTAAAACTTTCACAAACTAAATTACCTTGAAATTCCTGTCCGCTATCTTCTGGGTCGTTCTTCTTTAGTAAATGTATTGGAGCGATTCATTCCATGTCAATTTAGGTGATTTCAATTAGCCCATGGTCTTAAAAATAAAAAAAGTTATAAATATTTAGTAAAAAATATATGCAAGATAAATCGTATTTATCTCGCCCTATTTATAATACGTAACAAATTACTATTGATGTCTATTATAATATGTAGCAAATTACTAGTGATGTCTATTATAATATGCAGAAAATATCTCGTTCTGTCCAGTATAATATGCAAAACATTCCTTGTTCTGTCCATTGCAATATGTAACAAATTACTAGTCCTGTTCATTATAATATGTTGCATTATACTATGTAGCAAATTCTAGTCCTGTCCGTTATAATATGTAGCAAATTACTAGTCCTGTCCATTATAATATGTAGCAAACTACTAGTTCTGTCCATTTTAATATGTAGCAAATTACTAGTCCTGTCCATTATAATATGTAGCAAATTACTAATTTTGTCCATTATAATATGCAACTATTTTACTAGTCCTGTCCATTATAATAAGTAGTAAATTACTAGTCCTGTCCAGTATAATATGCAGCAAATTACTAGTCCTGTCCATTATAATATGTAGCAAATTACTAGTCCTGTCCATTATAATATGCATCAAATTACTAGTCCTGTCCATTATAATATGCATCAAATTACTAGTCCTGTCCATTATAATATGCATCAAATTACTAGTCCTGTCCATTATAATAATAATTCAAAAGAAGGTTCATCCAGAAGAAGGCAGAGACCTATTTCCAGAAATTAAGTATATACCTTTCCATTACAGTTTTAAAGGTGCAGCCATATTTGTATCCCGTGACATTCCGCCACCCAGTAATTGGTATTATAAAAACTGTATTGGTATACATTTATTGTAAATGGCATTTATTTTCAGAAGTATTTAAAGTTAAAAGTGCATCACTGTGAAACAATATTTGGTGAATTGGGTACCCTAAAGTGTAATTGTTGTTATATTCTGGTCTTTTCCCCGTATAATTTCATCTGATTAGCCTGTATTTTTTTCCGAAGCAGTAATTCATGGAATCATTTTTCTTTTCCTCGGTTATTATATTGAATAATTTCGTAAAATGTTTACAAAAGAGTTTTTAATAAAATAGTATTGCCTTATCAATCATGACAGCCAGAATAGGTCGTACGTTTCGTACTTTCACTTTCGTGTATTACAACGAAATTAATAAGCAGGACAAATAAGTATCTGCAGATGATGAAAACACTTGTGACTCCAACATCTATATAATCCTTTCTCTCATTTTTAATGATTCCTATATTGAATCTATAATCACATAGATCATAAACAGCATGAAAAAAAAACTTTTCTTTCAAAAAATTACTTGTATGACAAAATCGCAAAAGTAAACCGCTAATCCGATAAACCGATAAAATGTTTTTGAAATACGGTATTAGTGCATATTTTCTTTCGATTTTGAAGGAAAGTAGGAAACTAATCATAATTTCTATAAGCACATTTTTTATAGTTTGTGGTGATATATCAAATAGGTAAAATATGAAATTATCAAATGTTTCAACTGAGCAGTTTTCCGATGAATTGGGAATTTCGATCGAAGCTTTTTAATTACATTTAATTTGTCAAATTTCAGAATTCCTCTGCAAGTTAAAATTTGAAAGCTTCTTTTAAATAAATTTTAAAGTTTTATTTAAATTAAAGGGACAGTTGGGTTATTGCTACATTCTCCTGCACGATGACTTTTATTTCTAAAATACGGACAAGACATTTAGTGAATGTAGGTGTGATGATTAAAATGTCATTGTTTGTTTACTTCTATCCTGATGTAATTGTTTACAAATTCGAAGCTTTCTGCGGAAATAAAGTGTATTCTTAGTAATAAAGGAATGCCAAAGTGTTTGCGGTGTCGCCTTTTTGTAATCAGTCTTTCTCGGGCCAAGAACATATGTAATCAGTATCCATAATCATAAGAAGGGGGGGGGGGGGGTAAATATGAAAGAACTGTCAACTGGAAAGGTCTATGTGATGGAACTGAAATTTATCTCTAGGTCTTCGGAATCATGCAGATTGTAAAACATAATATAAGTTATGGAGAGAAAAGGTGTCGTGATTGTTTCGACTGGTGCTTGTTGTTCCCACATCTAGGCTTCAGGGGACGCGAGTAAAAGTGGGAGGGAAAGCGGAGTGGAAGGGAATGGAGGGAGATTTTTCATCGATTTATTCATACTTGTATAGTAATTATAATCACAATTCTTCCCGGTAAGAAAATTCTTCAATAATATATGAAATGTTGTCTTCCGAAAATATGTGTAGGCTGTCGATTGATGGCAGAGAGAACTGAAGGAAATGGCATAAGGGAATACATAACATTCATCGTTACTCATCCTCTCAATAAGGACAGACCAGCAAGTACCCATCTGGGTCCACCATTGACTCTGGAGGAAATACTTACTACCTTGCTACCTGTGGTAGACAACGATGATGCGTCCCACCTAGAGCCAGTCAGCCAGGTAGACACGAAAACACACACATGCATACATTCATGTATAAATATATATATATATATATATATATATATATATATATATATATATATATATAGAGAGAGAGAGAGAGAGAGAGAGAGAGAGAGAGAGAGAGAGAGAGAGATGCAAATATACACCAGACAGAGTGGAAAGTGCTATCCCTGGACCCTACACGAGCATGCGTGATAATATAGAGTGAAATTATTATATATTGAGAATGAATATTATGACACAGGCTAGAAAATATTTTTTACTTAGTTCCCTACCGGGACACGAACCCAGTCCGCGGGTTACGGCAACAATCGCCTTGCCTGCACGCACCAACCTCTATACCCCATCGACCATGCACACGTTCCCACAAAAGGATGGAAAATAGTCGCTGGTATAAGCATTCGTGCGTAGCAGACACACCTGCATGACAACCAAGAAAATAACTCTCATCTAATATAGTCACTGCACTCCAGATTCCTATGATAGAAATCAAGTGTCATTACTTAGTGAAACTATTTGCTTGCAGAAACCTTTCCTACCTAAAATTGTATATTAAAGATAAATGCTGATGAGAAATTACCAATTATCTTTTTCGTACAGCTTTATCAGGTTACCGACGGTCTGAAAACACTGGAGTCAGACGGTTTTCCCCTTAAAGATCTCTGGCTTATTCCTGGATATTACATGATGTCTCTGAAAGAAGCGGTGGAGATAGCGTCAACGATGAAGCAAATCTCTGGCGTCTGGAAACCAACATGGCTTCCATTATTTTCTTCACGCGCTGGTGATTTCATTGTTTATGACACTCAAAACGGGCATGTTTACGAAGTTTTCATCAAAGAGTCGCTGGGTTCAGAGGTGGCATCTAGCATAGAAGACTTTCTCCAAGGGTTGGCACAAAAGTTCAGAAATGACAGAATATTTATTGATGACAATGGATTACTTCATGAGACAATGCGGAAAGACCAAGTTTCTGGAGCGGAACCTCAAAACCACTTTAGCCTACATGTAGATAAACCATCGAAAGAATTATACTTACATGATAACACTAATACTCCAATCTTTGAAAGAAGGTTCCTTCTAGTAAAAAATCTTGTTTTTAGTTGTACCAATATGCCACATGTCTGTCAGAACATCCAGAATGCAATAACCAATCACGGCAAACCGCGAGATCTGCAGCGTACAACTGACGCAGCTCAGATAAGAAGAAATCGTCAACAATCATGCGGTAACGTTTCATGCAAGACGGGCGAATCTTGCGATGAGTATCCGTTTGCTTCCACAGCCCAGGGCGGAACTGGTGCCACCACCCTATGTGTTCCTGCAACTGAGAATAACTCTCAAGGGGGACAACTTAGTGCTTTCTACAGCAAGCAAAATGTGGTGAACGGCGACACGTTCCATGTGCAAAATCCGTAAAACAACGATACTGCGAAGGAACAAGCTGACTGCAATAGGTTATTTTATAAAAGACCTTTATGTATCAGTTTGAAATAAAAATACAGTTCCAAAACTAATTTTATGTTATCAAACGTAAAAGGCCATGATAAGCGGATATTTTCATTCAAAAAATAAAACAAAGATCTAAGAGGGGCGGGGGGTGGAGGTGCGAAGGGAAGTGTAGCTATTGAAATAATCATAATTTACATGAACTAAACACCCTTCGACACCATCAATATCCTCATCCAAGCGCCTGGATTTTTGTTTACCACATTTATATTATTGACAATTCATCTTTAATATTTCATAACCGATCAGTCATTATTTGCAATGTATGCAGTTTGGTCCTAATTACTGAGCACGTTAATCGCTTTTTTGGGCATTTAATACTTCGTTTAAATTGACATAAACATATGCATTCTAGTTAACATACAATTTTATTCAACCTCATGATTCCCCGCGTTTCACTAAGAGCGCTGAAGTGGCACTACTTGTATGTGGGTATTGGGGGTTATATCATAATTATTTTAACATGGGGATGGTATTATAGGGTCGAAAGTGTGATAGGTTCAAAAGTGTTTACGGAGTCAAAGGTGTTTGTAGAGTCAAAAGTTGTATGGGGTGGCAAGTTTTATAGGATAAAAGTTTTATAGGAACAAATGGGAATGGTAATGTTAAAATGTTGATCTACAATTCAACACATCAAATATACTATTCAAACACACCCCCCAACACTCCAGCTCCCGCTTTTTGATTACTATCCCAAGACACACGATACAATCCAACACCAGGTTTTTGATTACTATTCAAACACAAACCCCTACACTCCAGCACCAGCAACCTATTTTTGATTACTATCCAAACACAACCCCCTACACTCCAGCAACCAATTTTTGATTACTATCCAACAATGAAAAGGGTAGGTGTGTTTATACACATGATCCATACATACATACATACATACATACATACATACATACATACATACATACATACATACATACATACATACATACATACATACATACATACATACATACATACATACATACATACATACATACATACATACATACATACATACATACATACAAAAGGGAGTAGGATGTAAAAGAAGGGGGATGAAATAGACACACACTTTTGCAGACAAACATACAAACATACTACACTATCACACAAGGGTAGGAAGTTTTATTGACACAGTACTATACACTTACATACAAACATACTATCAGACAGAAGAGAGAAGGGATAAAAGGAATTTTAAGTTTTAGTTTTTGTGAAAGACATACACAAAAGATACACAAACACATACATACACAAAACATAAAACGCACATTTCTTTGTCATCTAGGATTAGTATCTCTCTTTTCTATTGATCTGGGTGGCCATGATAAAGGCCGTTGGGGTATCTGCTACCACTCCCTCAGCAGAGTTCGCACATCCCGGGTCGGGCATCATAGGCCGCACATCGTTGTCCCCGTTTGTTCCAAGATATCTTGGTGGAGACCACAAGCCAAAAACTTGGCTCGTTGGCCTCCTTCCCCCAACTTCCGTCTTCTCCGGCATGCAATCTGGAGGGCCCAATCGGTGGAACTTTTCCTGGATCTTCATCCAGTTGGCATTGAGGGGAGAGAATTCCCTCTCCCTCTTCTGCCGCTCCCTTTCTTTCCTCTTCTGCTTCTTCACTAGTATCTCCTCCACTCACGCAGCCTTTATCTTCTCCGTCTCTTCATGCAGCACCTCTCTGACGAATTCTTTTACGATTCTCAGAGAGATGATTTCCCACACACTATACCCAGCGAACACACATTTTATAAGGAAAGTGGTTTTTAAGTCTTTGGTGGGGAAAGACGAAGACATACACAAAATACAAACACAGGTGTTTTGGCAAAATATTAGTATCTCTCGTTTCTAGAGATTTGGGTGGCCCTGAAAAGGTTCGTTTTGTTTTGATGAGTTGTCCTGGCTTTATCTTCTAGGAAGACGGCCACGTCTCACTATATGCCTCACCACAGAATAGGGCCGGCTTTTTATAAAGGAGAAGGAAACGTCCTCCGTCTCCATTCTGCATTCTACCTCTCCTTCTTCTTCTACTGCTTCTTTTTCTTGCTGCTGCCGCTGTTGCTGTCTCTGCTGCTGTATTTGTCTCTTCTCTCAGTCTTCTTTTTCCTTACTGATTTCTACTTACTAAGTTCTGGGCCATTTGTAAGAAGATGGTCGTTTTTCTATCGGTACTCGTCTGGATCAGATGCTGCCTGACCCTGTACATGTGCACCAATGGCTTCGCTCAATCTTGAAATTTATATCGCTTTATATGGAAAAAGTACGGATGTGAAGGAAAACATTCATCTTATTCGTACGCGGACGTGAACGAAAATATGACCAAGATCGATAGAGAGAAATGTGAAAGAGCATGTCAATGCAATTTGCTTGCAGCAAATAAACAGGAAAACACAATTGTTTCTTTTAAATATCAACATGTTTAATAATAATAAGAAGCTTTTCTAACTAAAACCAGGAATGCAAACATACAAACACTATTTAAAACATGAACGTATTTACAAGGTTGACAATGTTGTTGAATCAAACTTGACTTCCAATGTCTAAGACACTGTCATTTTGCCATCGACGCACACTACGTTTCTCAGCTAAAGACAAGAGATAGCCATAATGTTCACAAAACCATCTTTCTTTCTTATCATCATTTCTAGAGTACTCACGATCAAAATAAGTCACTAAATGTTCATAGGGAAAACCATGTCTGCGTTGATGAAGAAAATACACACAATATTGTCCACACACCATGGAATCTGATCCTTGTAATCTCACATTATTGAGTCGAGCGGAAACAGCATTTCTTCTCATAAAGTCAATGATGTCGTCTTCCATAGGAGGTAATCCATAAGAACAAAAATAGTCCACATTGTGGTCGTTGGGAAAGTAGACGTCTACCCAGTGGGTCTCTGGTCGATGACTATCGTCTATGTTGATGACATAGTCTTGAACCTCTTTAGGCTTTCGATGGGGAAGTTCATTTTATTACACACCACAGAATATCAAGAAGTTGTGTACGAACTGTGAGTCAGAAGGTAATGAAGTTCCCAGGTATATCTTTCTATTTTTTTAATGATGTTTTCCCAGGTATTCAGTTTTCTATTTTTCACAGGTAATGATAAGTCATCAGTTCACACCTGACTTTTTCGTTGAAATGTTCTGTCAAATTAGTCGATGAACAAAGGGTAGTCTCTGTACTTAGTTGCAAGATAGCTTCGATGCGTTTCGTCTCCAGAGAAGTCAATGGAGGTAAGAAATGGTCGCGCAAGTCTTTATACCACTTTCTCAAAATCTTCTCTTCTGAGATGAGAGTACATGCCTCCTCCAGATACTCTTCCAACGTTTCTTCTGAAGTCATCATCATATATTTATTGAGTTGTTTCTGTCTAGGATGATCGATTTGACATCCATAACAATGTTCTCTAGTTAGACCTGTAATTCATTCAGCCAAGTGCCAAGCAAAACAGGAGACTAAATGCTGTTCTTGTTCTGGCCATCTTGACATCATGACTGTAATTTTGTTTTCTTCATTTTCTGGATCAAAAACATCCACATTGCCTATTTCTATGGGTTTTTCGTGTTCTATCTTTTTCTTCTAATAGTCTAGGATCAATTCTCTCAAACTGTTGATTTCCAGAGTATTGTCAAATTCTGCATACATGACGTTCACTGTGTTGGGAAAGAGCTACTGGAAACTGAAGTTCCACAGGAAGTTGGCCTGGTTGTATAAGGTGGAAATGTCCTTCATCGCTGCCTTGGTCTGGAGTGAAAACAAACCTCAAAAAGCATATACTCCTGCAAACTCCTCGTACGAAATACCGTGGCTGCTGTTGGTACTTAACTGCCATGTGGCTTCAAAAAGCGTCAAGAAAGATCTCAAGTAGTTTTTTCTTCGCAAAGTTAGGTCGAAAGGTATGGTACACAACTTATGGCCATCTCGAGTGTCTTCTATCTTGCACACGTTGAAGCCTTGGAACTCGAAAGGATTTTGATCGATGGGTGGCATTGCTCATTCAGGGCCTCATTACCGAATATGCAAATGAGCGAACGTTTGGGTAGCTGTTCTTGGAAAACATGATCTTCGATCTTGGATCGGAGTCCAGAGGCAATGGTGAAGGTTTTCACTTCCACTCGTCGAGCAGGATACTTGGCTGTCGTTCTGCTCAAAGTTTGACTGATGTCGTTTGCCATTTTAGGTAAGATTGCGCACGTAAAGTCTGGCTTCTTCGATGATGGTTTTGTACACGTTAGCATTGACCATCAAATGGAACACGATACTAATTTGATTCAGTCTCAAGCGTGCATCCACTCCATTCAACAGATAATTGTCTACCAACAGCAAGTCCAAATGCAAACAATTCATCAGTTGTAAACTGCGTCCTTGTTTGAATTTCTTTCAACCGTCGTTAAATACCACATTGTGAGGACCGTCTGCTTCTGTCAATTCTGTGTCGTTGAAGACATCCAAAGTGTCAGGTTTCCATACCACAGAAGCATCCTGATGTGTGTTCTTGGCTGCCTTTCCGTACGTCAAGAGATTTTCCAGGTACGCTCGGTAAGGGTAAATATCCATACTGCTGCTCACTAGTTTGTTATTCAAGTACAAATTCACTTCACTGAACAATGAACGCATGAAATTGTTGACGGGACCTACTCTGGCATCTTCCGCTGGATTGCTGTTTTCCACTTTGAGAACTTTGACCTTCAGGTACAAGTGACTGCTATTCAGATCGATGTAATCTTCGGTTTGCCCTTTGATTTCAAATTCGATAGGGGCTGAGTTAGTCAAAAACAACACAGGATGAAATTCTACCCATTGGGATTCTTGCATCATCATCATGGTTGGTGGCAATGCAAACAGATTTGAGTTCTCACTTGGAACATTCGCAAGAATATTGATGAATCATTTTCCTGTTGTTTTTCAGTTAGTAATCAAACACGTCCAATTCTCTGACCGCTCATGGTCTTCTTTCTTTTCTTATTCTTTTTCGGAACGTGATAATGAGATCTGAATTGGTTTTCACGTCTCTTTCTGTCTCGTCCTTGCTGTGGCGTTGAGAAAGAAGTAATGTCATTGGCCAGAAGTGTGAAGCGAATTTATAGGGGTGACTCTGCGACCCAAAAGGTCTTTTCTTGTTTGAAGTAACACATTTTTCCTCCTCTCATGGAGTCTTCTTTCGGACGTTGTTTTGTCAATGAGGACGTTTTGAAGAAATTATTTTCCTTGCATCTTTCAAAGCATGGAATCCTCAAGTCACCATCGGTTTTAAGATGGGTGCTCCCGTACAAAAAGCTGATTTTAGCATATCTCCTAAGCCATGTACTCGTTGTCGAGCGACTCCTTGGTACACAGGATACATTTGTTACAATTCACTGGAGAATCGTTTTCGAAAATGTAGCTTCACCGTGACTTTTCCTTTCGTGAATATAATACTTTGTCTAAGATCTTTTATACTAATGTTGACAAAATACGATTCACTGGCAGGAACATAATGAGAATGTACAAATTCACGGTGAACGTGATACGTGTTTCCACCTTCCTCGTAAGCAGCGATGGCAGAATCCTCTTTGAAAGGAATGACTCTGAGTAACGGAGCTACTGTGAGTAACGGAGCGACATCATACATAAGCAATAAATTTAGTCCTTTGTTTCATTCGACGAAACTACTTGTAGAATCGACCGTTGTTGTAAACGTCTTTCATAGGAACGAGAGCAGTATATCCACCGAAAATAGAAAACAAACCGGGACAAAAAGTAATGGACACTATTTTGGCGTCCGAAATATGCATTTTAAGACGATGAGCAATTTTATGATACTCCATCAGTACACTATTACGAGATTTCTCCAAGGCTTTGCCAAACTGATCGTTAAAAATAGCCGCAATCGTTTCGACCAGATGTTGAGCATTAAAATAATACCCTACAGGAATTCTCCTGGTATAGGTAGTCAATGTAGGATTGGTGGGGATGGTTTTTGGATTCGGAAATGAGAGAATCATTTTTGTCTAATAGTTCTTGAACTTGTTCGTTCAGGATATCAGCGATGAACGTGTTGTGACCTTCGTTAATATTGAGGGCTTGCGTAGGATGAATGATTTCTACCAAAGAGACTTCCCAATGAGCTTCGTGATACAACGGTATGGCTTGGGGTAATTTGGCTGTGAAACAACATAAGGTGTTGTTGGGAAACACATCCATAGAACTGTCACTCGGTAATTATAAATAAAGTTGGTTATTCATAGCTCGATAGTTCTGGTTTCCGAGGAGTCACTCGATGTCAAAGGAGAATGATTTTCCAAACGTTACAAAAAGAGGGTTGTTGCTGCTGTTGTGATTGGAAGAATGGTGACTGGCTTGGCCGTAAGGCTATCATTGTTGTTGCTGTGTTACTGTCCGTAGTATATTTCAGCGAAGGACTGAGAAGAAGATAACCAATGTAACTGCTGAGTAAAAGTGTCCACAATTGTTTGTCTCATTGTTGCAAACTCAAATTGGCAATCGATGCTCCGATGACACAATACATCACAAAGATTTGGGAGAAAAAGACTATTTGATTTTTAGGAACACGTTCTTCAAACCACACCCACAGAGATTGTTTTTGTAGTTCTTTAAGAGAGGAGCTCTAAGAAGGCGAGGTAGCTGCTGTGTTTAGCGGCATGGTAGTCACTTCTACTTCTTTTTATAGTCGATGACTTGTGAAGCAGCAATCCAAGAATCAAAACTAGGTGGATATCCTTTCCAACGCACTTGGTGGGCGATCAAACAAGTGTGATTTGTGTTCGATCAAACGTGTAACAAATTTGGTTTTGCCTGAACCACTCGATCCAGCAATCAACATGTTACAGCGACGAAGAAGATACAAGGCCTCCCAACTTTGCCGATGTAACTTTTTTTCAATGACTTTGAGATGTTACGACTCTATGGTCTAAGAAAAATGTAACAGAAAGAAAGTGAAACCAACAAATCAAGTAAAAATCAACAAGTAATTTATTACTAGATAATTAAAATGAAAAATCAAAAAGTCACTTACAGTAATGTGTTTTGAAATCCTAATAATCCAATAAGAATGATTGTTCTAATCACAGGTCCTAAATATAGAATGTTCCGAATTCACGGCTGTGTACTTGAATGTTATGATGTGCTAATGGTCTCCAAAGTCCCGATGTACTAGTAATCTTGATGTACTGATGTCAAAATGAAGTATTCCAAAATATCTGAATAAGTTCACTTAAATTCCAAAATCATCAATTAAAAATCCAAAATCCAAAAGTTTGTGAGCACTGTTATAATCCAATGAATATTTAAAATAATTCCTCTCTTAGAATTTGGAATGAATTTTCACAACTGTAATAGCTCTTTACAAGACTGATGGTAATGTCAAAACTGAATAAATGTCCACCAAACATGGTATATATAAAGATTGGTCACATGACAGAATGTTCTAGAATGTGTGTCATCTTAATGGAATTTTACTTGTAAACAAAAATCAACCTTGACCTTCAAATTGAGAAAACATTATATTGATCAAAACAATCTAATTCAAGGACACTAGTTAAACATGTTTTTCCTTATAACATTAAGATTTAAGCAAATATTAAAGTGAAGAAACATTTATAATTTCCTAAAATATTTATAATATTATACAAACATCATACATAACAGAGAAGAGAGGCGGAAGAGGATGCAGCCATAGCTATCGTGTTGAGAATTCTGAGATTACCATCACCGACCCAGGATATTTTATACATTTAATACACGTTGAATGTTTTTCAAAAAGTGTAACAACAACAACAAAAAACATATTTACATTTCAAGAATTAAAACAAGAAAAAGCATAAGGCATAAATGACTCCGGACATCAATGAAAAACACCAGAGCTGAATATAAATAAGTAAGTGTATCCCGTGAAATCGACGTACACGCTCTGGTGTTCTAATTTCTTCCTCATTCTTTTCTATTTGTACAATGGTACTCTCGTGGACTTGTACTTGTAGTCTTTTTTATCTGTTTCAGGTTCTTCATCCACTGTCTCTAAAACTGTTTCTAATTTCGTCTTAACTTCTTGCACTGGTTCTAAGTTAACTTCTTCTTTTCTTGGATTAGTGACACACAATGTATTTTAGCATAGTCAGCCACTTCTTGTATCCAAGCATCGAAGCACAGACTTTTCCAGTCATGTCCATCTTTCCAGTCATAAATTTGTTTGTGTAACCAACTAGCTATACACATTTCTTGGTAAGTATGACATGTGGATAAAGTTCGAAAAATGTATTCTTCACACGGAGGTACACAGCTTGTTTTCATCACTATTCTGAACATTTTTAACATAATTTGTCTTTAATGCACGGATAAAGTTTTGGTGGTCACGTCTTTGCTGCATGTACTGTTCATAAATAGACCACAATGAATTTCCTGGGAAACGAAATCCGAGAAAAATAGTCACTAACACAAACAACACGTAGTCCAAAATTCAATGGAATCGTAGGTCGTAGGTGGAAACAGTTCTTGTAAAAGGGTTAATTAATCCTCTAAGTCCTGAACACTGTCATTGACTTCCTTCCACGGAATTTGTTGCAACAATGAAGACAAAAGGCGTGGTATGGTAAGCTTTAACATTCGCCCTTCACAGTAATGTCTTTCTCTTTGAGGAAATAGTCATACTTTCTACACAGGGTATCTACTGGTACAGAGTGGAACAGAAATCTAGTTACTGAAACACACACACACCACGTCTTGAAGAAGTCTCGTCTTGATGTGACACTTCTTGTACACGATTTTTGTAATCCTGTAAGTCTTCATCCTCTGGAAGAAGAATTCATTCTGGTAGGTGGAAGTCATGGCATCGACATTCTTATGAGTCGTGGGTAGTTGATTAATGTCTTACTATTTTAACACATTCAAAGTAATCAACCCTCTTGTAGCATTCAGGTACCACTGATTTTAAAGACTATGCTGTAAAGGATGTAAGAATTCTTTACGTTTGCCTTGAATCTGTACAAGCTCTTTGTAAATGCGTTCCCGAAGCTCAGGAGGCAAACTACAAATGTTCTCTTCTAAAGTATCCATGGGGATAATATTCATGCCCCACCAAAGGAAGGTAGTGACAACACGGAGACCATCTGGCATGTTCCATGAAAGCTGAGTCTCTATACTCCCATTTTCTTCACACCACAACTGAAACAATGTACTTGGTCTCCTCGTCCCGAGTAGACAAATGCGGCTCTGGCTAACGATTTGGTACTGGGCATTCCATTCAGATCTTTAGGATATTGTTTGAACGACTTGTGGCAACTTTCAAAATCACAATAGCCAGGCAAAACCACAGGAAACGTGTATTCTTCTTTGATTTGTACATCTCGTTGAGCTAGTGGTATCTAGAGTGGTTTGCGAGTGCATGGATGAGATCAGTGGGTACGTACACGCACGGTATCACTTTTACCAGTAAAGCATAAAGGTCGTGCTGCATCGCTTTCGCTAGAAGAGTGGTAAGGCACACGAACGGCATCGCATTCGATGGTAGTAAAGGAGCGGCAAGGTCATGCTGCATCGCTGATGTCGCAGGGTACCTAATCACTCTAGTCGCAAGGCACAGCATCGCACTCGAGTTCATTATCGAACTTGAAGTCCGCAGTAGGTCCCTTACTCGGTTGCTCTGTCGAGTTCGTCAGTATCAGCGAAAGTGTGCTGGCCTCAAAATTGAACTTGGAGTTCATAGTAGATCCCTTACTCGGTTGCTGTGTCGAATTATTCATCATTTTTCTAGGTCGGTGTCTGTATTCGCAATGAAGTGCTGGTTTTTGAACTTTCCCTTTCCGTTTGTTATACTGGAGCTCAGCGTGCCCGTACGGTAAAGTGGGTGTGTTCTGGAAGTCGCACTCTTTTCTGGTAGACAATTTCGTAGACTTTTTCGAAAGGTCGACTGACGATTTGGTGATTTTGTAAACGTAAAATATTTTGTGGATCTAATGTTTTCATGCGAAAGTATTGATCTTGTCCGGACTGTAGAGTTTTTTTCAAGACGTCAAAGTTGATTACTTGACTCGATCGATAGTTGAATGTCAGTCATTTGACTTTGTATTTGGTATGAATTTCTCCCTGTCGGTCTCTGTATTGGTATCCGTAATTTTTGAGGCCGCCGGTAGCAAAATTGACAATAGTGTCTTATGTGTGTTCTTCCGTCCATACACCTAAACAGTCCCCTTCGAATTTTGGGTGATGGCTATCTGGAAGATGGGTGTACATACAGCTGTCGGTGTCAAAGTAAAGGACTCGATCTCCTAAAATTTATTTGACGGAATACAATTTTAAACGGGCATTGGCTGTCACGTATGCTGCTGGATGCAAAGGTTTGATGTCTACCACGTCGTAAATTTTGGTATTGAGTCTAAATGCTGGATAGGTTTTGAAACGTCGATCGTAATCGTGTTCCCACAGTACTATCACTCGGTATCATTGTCTTTCTAACCTCAGGCATCGTTGGTATGTTTGCTTGTACAATTCTTCCATGGTAAACTCTAAGAAAGGACTGTTCAGGTTATGTTGATGGAAACACGTAGGACATCCATGAAATAAACATCCATGAAATTCGTAAACGACCTGTTTTTTTTTAAAAAATCCCAGCCATCCACAGAAAGACTTCCAATTTTCTTTTCTCCACCGTTTCTAGCATGTTGTGTCCATTTGTCTTCACTTTCACACAAGTAATGGAGCTAGCGCAAAGCTTTGGCGGAATATCGACGGCTGAAAGAGAGATAGGATAGGGGGTATGATAGCTAGTTTGTTCTCGTGCATGAACTTATTTCGCTACACTAATCCACACGCTTGAGCGATTTTAGAAGCTTCCTTCAACGGATCGACACCTCCGTGATCCAGAAATAATTGTCGAAATTTTCCACAACACTGGCGTAAAATTTCCACATCATATTTCAACATTTCGTCTTAAAAGTCAAACGGGGTTTAAGAGTGATTTTGGTACCAAGCGTAGAATGCTTCTCGTTGTTCTGTTTCCATACCGTCAGGGTTGTAATAGTGAACGTCGGGAGCATAGAGTGTTGATTAGCTTCGGTATTGAAAAAAGTGTGGAAAATAGCCTCTGGCCATTTCTGTCTTTCAAAACATTTTAGGCATTCTGCTCAAAGGCAGGACCAAGTAACTGGTGGAATCTTTAAACTGTACTTGTCCCACTTTCATGTAGATGAGTTTGGCTCCGTTAATGGTGACTGTGGGACATTCAGTGCCTTGTTCTGAATAATATTTCAAAACAAATTGTCCGTCGTATCCTGCGAAATTGTGAGCCATGACTGCAGCATATCGATGGCAGTCCCAGTAACGCTGAAAGTTATCTTCGCTCCAAGTGGTGTTGGTAGGGGCTAAAATCCATTCGGCAAAATCGGGAAGAGTACGAGAGCCCCGAAAGACAATTTAACGTCCTCCTGGAATCTTATTACAATTGGGACAGTGAAAATATATAGGTTCTTGTATACACTTCTCACAAGCCCGATGAGCTACGCATAAATTATGAATGTGAATAACAATCTCTTTATGTGCATTCAAAGTCAAAAAGGTAAAATCCACTTGTTTCTTTTTGTTTCTGTGCTTCCTCCAGTTCATTGTCATATCTTTTAATGTAGCATTGGTGCTCGAAGTCCACGATTTGGTCACAAACACGGCATCTTTTCTTTCCGGGATGAACGTGTGCCTTTGAATTATTGGTTCGAATAAGATGTCCACAGGTGGAGAGCAATCTCAATAATTTGCAAGCACTTTTCTGTTGGTTAACTTGTTTCATGGGATGTTGTTCGTAACAAGATGGACTGACAAAGGTTCGCTTGCAAGTCGAACATAAAATCCTTTCTTTTCCTTCAGGAATGCGTGGTTAGGACGCAAAACACCCACGACATCTCTTTGCGCAGTGAATGTGTTACTCCCAATTGGTAATTCCTTGGTCACATTTCTCGCAATAGTAATTGTAATCCTATGATAGTAGTAATGGTATCGAAATGCTCTTGATGATGATGCACGTGAATGTATTTTCCATCTGGGAAATCTGGTCCTCGAAACACGAGAGAGCTCCATGAACGACTTGAGGTTATATTTTCAATCTATAGCGAGGAGCCAACACGTCTTGAAGTTTTTGCATTTCAGGAATGCCACACACGGTCTTTTTAGATATACCTGCTTGTTGCAAAAAAAAATTTCTGCTTCTCTTCGTTGTTTCTCTCTGTCCGGTTGTCGAATGTTCTCCCATGCTCTTTTCCATTCTGCGCTCTCACTTCTTCTCGGCATGCGTTCGACCCAAGACAATGGCACGGGCTAAGCGCATCTGATGATGTGAGTTGTCAATTTGGACGATACTGCGTTTGGTACTGCGAATTTCGTCCACCAATAACACTTTTCTGCGTGGTCCGCTACCTCTAGGAGACAAAACGTGGGTCATATGAAGAGTGGCTTTTCCATCGGTCATGTTCAACTCGTCATTGGACGTGTTGAATTTTGCCGATGACTTTGGAAGGTGTTAATTCTGCTGGTGTACTAAACAGAACAGGAGACTTCAAACTGTCGTGAGTACTGGAGAGTATCAATTGATCGTCCTCTGTAGCTTGCCATTGTCATTTCAATATCTCTAACAAGGAATCCCACAAATCTGTAATGAAACCTGCTGCTTTTTCATGTGGCACTTCAGAATTGATCTCTTTAAATTCCACTGTGTACGTGTAAGCTGTGGTTCTAAAATTTCTGGAAGTTAGTTTTTGCGTTTCTCGAATGTGCAAATCATCTTCGGGAGCTACTAAACGACTTTCTTTTTTGGTGGATCTTGACTCTCTTGGTCTTGTGGCAGAGGCAGAAGGTGTTGGCTCAGGCTCACTCGTGTCATCTTCAAAATCATTGGCATGCACTTGGGCTAAGACTTAAATTAGCGTATGAGGCGACAACGAAAGTCGTCATTGTCGTCACTTGGCCCCTTCTTCTGGTGTCTTCTCAGCAAAGTGTGATCGTTTCATCTTTATTCCAAAATTTGATTTGACTAAGTTTTACACACAATCGCTCCCTGTATAGACAGAGAGAGAGCATCTCACCCTAAGATTATATATTCATTCAGCTTTCAGACTGTGAAGAAGATGGAAGAGTCAAAATAGATCGCCCTTCTCGTCAGAGATTTACAGAGGGTCATTGGAAAGTACACCACTTCCAATAAAACTACGGACTACTGCTCTCGAGATAGATAACAGTCAAGCTACTTGCTATGTCTGTCAAGAGAAAGGACATTGGGCTCCAGAATGTCCACCAATGTCAAAACAAAGGAAAGACAGGAGAAAAGAGAGACACAGGTAAAGATAAAAGAGAACAAGCAGGAGACGCGGGAGAAGGAGGAGCGTTCTTCAGAAACAGAAGAAGAAGAACCCATTCCTGTCAAGAAATTCAAGAAGCCAAGACAACTAGAAGACAGTGAAAAGGAAGAACCCATAACAGTGAAGAAAGTTTTAGGAAAGAGACAGACGGTGAAAGAAAGAAAGAAAGAAAGAAAGAAGAAATTGACTTTGTGATGTGTTATGAAATTTTCATCGCGATTCTGATTCAAAAGAGAATATACCAAAGAAAAAAAACGTAAGTGTATCTTTGTCTTGATTTTGTAACTTTTAGTATGGAAAAGATACGTTAACACACTCACACACGCACACCATTGAATCATGGGGAAGGGATTTAAGTTTTTTTTTTGATTTGGCAATCATTGAGTAGTATCTCTTTTCTTAGAGATATACGTGGTGCTGAAAAGGACTATTGTAGTCTTTTGTGAATCACAAAAAACTTATGAACTTGACATCATCAGCTTCAACTGTCTTAATCCTTTTCCACGGCCAAGTTCTCCTCTTCCTCCTCCTCCTGTTGCTGCTTTGGTAGTGGGAGCAGTAACTGCTGCTGCTACTGGCATCTCAGTGGCGGTGGGAGTGGATGTAGTCATAGAAGGTTGTTTAGAAGTCATGGATCGTGAAAGTCTCTTTCTCTTAGGTTGAGCTAAAGAAGTCTGATAGATTTCTCTCAGATACTTTAATTGTGCCAAAATGTCTTGTGGTACACACAGCGTTTTCTTTTCATTCCCTTCCTTCTGTCCTTCACAATTCAAAGTTTTCCTCTTCTCTTCTTCTTTTTGTTTTCTTCTTTCATCTTTTTGCTGTTGATGTTGAACAAATGCTTCTTCTTCATCTTTCTGACGTTGCAAACAAATCTCCAATTCTCCCTTCTGTCTCTTTCTGAAATCACCCACCACTGGTAACGATGGAGAAGGAGTTAAAGATTGTACTACCGTCGCAGGCAAACATACTTGCGGAGACGACAGGAAATCAATTAAAGCTAAATTGAAGTCATTCTCTTCTGGAAGAACAATACTGGTTACAGCCGCTGTACTTGTCGTAGTCATAGTAGTATCGCTCCGAGTATACGAAGCAGCAGACGCACCACAATACATTGTATCAGCCATAGGTATGGTACTCAAACTGTTCCGCAATGGTAAACCCTAAGAACGCTTGTGCGCCTATATATTGAAAGTGACATCCCGCATCCGCTGTCTTCTGATTGGAAGAGAAACCACAGGCTCTGGCAGAATTTTGTAATGCGCGTTCTGATTGGTGGAACATTTCAATACGTTTCCATCCGGTCTAAGGCTATATATTTAAGCGCATTGTCACATTGTTTCACCTGTTCTCAAGACAACTCAATTAAAATGTGGACTAGTGTAGAGTCATCATCCATCGTTTTGGGTATGCTGTTCGACCCAGACAACCCCATGAATGTGAAGACATCGTGGGTTATTACCAGGATCACAGACACAGCAATATGGGAAAGAAGAATATATGTGGAGAGGCAAGGGTGTCTTAAGCGGGTCTTACTCTACGGACCTGCCGTGAGACAAAGTTTGAGAAGAAGAAAACCAATGAAGCGATGCCACTTATGTTAACCGCCTCTGGTAAACAAACCCGAATGGCCCTTACAGGGCCATCCAGAACTCTAGAAAAGAGAGATACTAATCACATTTGCCAATTCTTTTGTGCTTTATGTTTCGTGTATGTGTTTGTGTATGCCTATATTGTTGACAACTGAAACTTAAAATCCCTCACCCCTTCTTTCTTCTGTGTGATAGTACGTGTTTAAGGGTATAGTAGCGCGTCTATAAACACTTCCAACCCTTGTGCGATAGTATTGTATGTTTGTGTGTACGAGTGTGTCTATTTCATTACCCTTTTTTAACATCCTACTCCCTCTTGTGTGATAGTGTGTTTTTATGTATGTATGTGAACACAGAGTGTGTGTATAAACACTCCTACCTCTTCATTGTTGGATAGTAATCAAAAAGTGGTTGCTGGATTGTACATTGTGTGTGTTTGGATAGTAATCAAAAAGTGGGTGTTCGAGCGTAGGGGTGTGTGTTTGAATTGTAATCAACAAGCGGGTGCTGGATAGTACTGCATGTGTTTTAATAGTAAGCAAAAAGCAGGTCCTGCAGTCTAGGGATGTGTGTTTGAATAGTATAAGCGATGTGTTGGATTGTACATCAAACTTTTAATATTACCATTCCCGTTTGCCTCCACAAACACTTTTTACTATATAAAACTTGTCACCCCATACAACTTTTGACCCTATAATCACTTATCCAAATGTTTAAAATATGAACCATTTTAACATAGGTTTCCCGTATGACCCCAAACCGCAAAACCACCACATGCAGGGCCGGATAAAGACGTTTAGAGGCCCAAAGCACTGAAAATATTATGGTGGTCCCCCACACCTCCATATGTAATTCAAAACAACAACCACCAGTAAATTTCAAACTTTCTTTTTGTTTTCCTTGTTCGTTTTTTTTTTTTTCTGGTGCCCCTACTTTGCTGGTGCCCTAAGCACGTGCTTAGTCTGCCAATTGGGTAATCCAGCACTGTTTATAAATCCCATTCGCCTTCTCCACCGCTGTATCATCATGATGAGAATAAACTAAGCAATATTTGCAAGACAAATAAAAATGACCACTTTCTCCTTTCATCGCATTGTTATCCTTATTGTCGGTGTTACTGTCATCTTCGTCACTAGCAGCTGATACAAATTTGAGATTTGTATTACAAATCTTTCCAGGCGTAAACATGCTTTAATGGTTGCGAGACTTAAATGACTCGTGTAAGTCATTCATATTGAACATGAAATGAGGGTGAAACGTATTTGAAGAAATGAAACATATCAATCGGGTGAACAATATACATATTACAAATGAAAGATACCCATCAATGTAATGAACAAATGGTGTAATTATAGAAATATGAAAACGTACGTCGATATACTAATCAATGACCCGATTTGAGCGTATTGCATGGACGCACGGTACTGAATGTTCCGCATTCTCGAGATTGGTACCTTGCTCAGTTCACAAGAAGTGATCTTAGTCCTATATCACAGAGACGTATAGCTAGGCTCAGACAAAACTCAAGTACATGTCTTCGAGAGCTCATAAGTTTACAGACGGTATTCTTGAACGTTGGTCCGATTTAAATACCGCATTCACAGTCTTCTCATTAAAATTAATGACGTACCAAATCAATACATATTCATTTGTTTTATTTTATTTGAATGTGACTCTTTTGATGCTAATACCTATAAGTCTGTTTCGGACTTACAATTTGTACATGCGCCACCATCCTCAGCAAACAAGTTTAATTTCTTATTCCAACCTTTAAGAACGTTTCATTCCGTTGTCACACATGTATTTCAGCGATCTTTTTGTATCGCAAGCAACAATCTCCTCAAATTCTCATGTATGTTCGGGTACTTTTTCTTGCAAATTTCATAGGAAATCTTCTGAAGATCATCTTGCAATTCTTATAGGGAATCTGATTCGCTTCAAAATAAATGTTGTGCTTTTGCTGCAAGTCGTAAGATGATATTAAAGCTATTAGACAGTCTTAAGCTTTCGTACTAATATATACAAACTCATTTCACAACGAATATCAAATACAATCCAGTTTAATTAAAGAGTTCTGATTTAAATGACAAATCGGCATGGATAACGTATTAATACACAATGCGGTCCCATTTTAATAACATATTAGTAGTGCACGCTTTACATGCTCTGTATTGACAGCGTCCTTTGAATTTACTGTTTCAGTGGGTCTCGGTGTCTACTACTAAGTAGAGAATGGTAATCGTTTTCTTTTGAATTGTCACTGATGAACGCAATATTTACATTCCCTGACAGGAGTTTATAGGTTCATTTAACTACCAACCTTTTTTAATCTACTTGATTATGAACGAGATCTTCCGGAGCTAAACGAATGGGCGAAAGGACCGAGTTACGTATGATACATTATCGAATGACGTAAATTAATTGTGGTCAAGACTAAAATTGAGAGTCTACGTCCGACTCACCTTTTCGGTGGCGGATAGTCCAATTCCTGGTTTCTTTATATTCTAAATAATGATGAATTTGTCCATCCCTTTCAAGCAGACATATTTGTATACGGATATAATTAGGTCCGCCTACATCGGGCGTGTTTGGTGGCAGTGTTGACGAAGAGAACGGTCAAGTCTTGACGGCCAGTTCCGTTACCTAAATATACAAATGCTCTGGTATACATTTTGATTGAACTTAGTGACGTCAGTTTTCGTCATCAAATTTGTATCTGTGTCCCTTGGCGCTACTGCGAATTGTAGGTATGACAATGCACTGTTCATCCGCCATGCATAAATAGAGACACAACAATTTGCACGTGCACAGCCAGACAGAACATTGATTAATAATAGGTGTAACCCATCACTAAGTCTTTCAATCACCTGAGTGGTTATTCAGACAAGTATCTGGTGTTTAGAGAGAGAGAGAGAGACAGAGAGACAGAGAGAGAGAAAGAGAGAGATAATGAAAGAGAGAGAGAGAGAGAGAGATACGTTGATTTATAACTCTGTTATTTCGAAGGAAGTAAATTATTTTAGTGGCGTATCGAATGCAAATATTGCTAAATGCTCTGCATACCTCCTTCGGTGCCCTTGATCACAAAATGTTGTCAATTGTAAAATTATTGAAGATTATTTATCACCCTTGATCTCGTGTCATCATATTTGGTCAAACAGTGTGTCGACGTTGAAACATCAGATTTTAGCTCTTCGATTTGCCATATATGGAGTTATTGATAGATTGCATGGAAAAAAAATTCTTGTGTCATAGAGTAGGTGAATAGAAAATTAAATTTATTTGAAAACTTTAAGGACAAATATTTATATACTCTGCCATAGAAAAATTCTGAAGATACCAGGTAAGCTTAAAGTTTAAATTTGAGAGTCATTCTCATTACCACATTTAGAATACTTATAAACAGGGCCGGATAAAGACCTTTAGAGGCCCAAAGCACTGAAAAGATTATGGTGGTCACCCAACCCCCATATGTAATTCTAAACAACAACCACCCGTAATTTCTAAATCTATTTTTTTTTTGGCCCTACTTTGCTGGTGCCCTAAGCACGTGCTCAGTCTGCCAACTGGGTAATCTAGCACTGTTTATAATCCCATTCGCCTTCTCCACCGCTGTATCATCATAATGAGAAAAAACAAAGCAATATTTGCAAGACAAATAAGAATGATCACCTTCTCCTTTCCTCGCATTGTTATCCTTATTGTCGGTGTTACTGTCATCTTCGTCACTAGCAGCTGATACAAATTTGAGATTTGTATTACAAATCTTTCCAGGCGTAAACATGCTTTAATGGTTGCGAGACTTAAATGACACGTGTAAGTTATTCATATTGAACATGAAATGAGGGTGAAACGTATTTGAAGAAATGATGAAACATATCAATCAGGTGTACAATATACATACTACAAATGAAAGATACCCATCAATATAACGAACAAATGGTGTAATTATAGAAATATAAAAACGTACGTCGATATACTAATCAGTGACCCAATTTGAGCGTATTGCATGGACGCACGGTACTGAATGTTCCGCATTCTCGAGATTGGTACCTTGCTCAGTTCACAAGAAGTGATCTTAGTCCTATATTACAGAGACGTATAGCTAGGCTCAGACAAAACTCAAGTACATGTCTTCGAGAGCTCATAAGTTTACAGACGGTATTCTTGAACGTTGGTCCGATTTAAATACCGCATTCACAGTCTTCTCATTAAAATTAATGACGTACCAAATCAATACATATTCATTTGTTTTATTTTATTTGAATGTGACTCTTTTGATGCTAATACCTATAAGTCTGTTTCGGACTTACAATTTGTACATGCGCCACCATCCTCAGCAAACAAGTTTAATTTCTTATTCCAACCTTTAAGAACGTTTCATTCCGTTGTCACACATGTATTTCAGCGATCTTTTTGTATCGCAAGCAACAATCTCCTCAAATTCTTATGTATGTTCACATACTTTTTGTTGCAAATTTCATAGGAAATCTTCTGACGATCATCTTGCAATTCTTACAGGGAATCTGATTCTCTTCAAAATAAATGTTGTGCTTTTGCTGCAAGTCGTAAGATGATATTAAAGCTATTAGACAGTCTTAAGCTTTCGTACTAATATATACAAACTCCTTTCACAACGAATATCCAATATAATCCAGTTTAATTAAAGAGTTCTGATTTAAATGACAAATCGGCATGGATAACGTATTAATACACAATGCGGTCCCATTTTAAAAACGTATTAGTATTGCACGCTTTTCATGCTCTGTATTGACAGCGTCCTTTGAATTTACTGTTTAAGTGGGTCTTGGTGTCTACTACTAAGTAGAGAATGGTAATCGTTTTCTTTTGAATTGTCACTGATAAACGCAATATTTACATTCCCTGACAGGAGTTTATAGGTTCATTTAACTACCAACCTTTTTTAATCTACTTGATTATGAACGAGATCTTCCGGAGCTAAACGAATGGGCGAAAGGACCGAGTTACGTATGATACATTATCGAATGACGTAAATTAATTGTGGTCAAGACTAAAATTGAGAGTCTACGTCCGACTCACCTTTTCGGTGGCGGATAGTCTAATTCCTTGTTTCTTTATATTCTAAATAATGATGAATTTGTCCATCCCTTTCAAGCAGACATATTTGTATACAGATATAATTAGGTCCGTCAACATCGGCCGTGTTTGGGGGAAGTGTTGACGAAGAGAACGGTCAAGTCTTGACGGCCAGTTCCGTTACCTGAATATACAAATGCTCTGGTATACATTTTGATTGCACTTAGTGACGTCAGTTTTCGTCATCAAAATTGTATCGGTGTCCCTTGGCGCTACTGCGAATTGTAGGTATGACAATGAACAGTACATCAGCCATGCATAATACTTATAAACATGGCCGGATAGAAATACAACAAGTTGCACGTGCACAGCCAGACAGAACATTGATTAATAATAGAGGTAATCGATCACTAAGTCTTTCAATCACCTGAGTGGTTATTCAGACAAGTATTTGGAGGAGAGAGAGAGAGAGAGAGAGAGAGAGAGAGAGAGAGAGAGAGAGAGAGAGAGAGAAAGAGAGAGATACGTTGATTTATAACTCTATTATTTCGAAGGAAGTCAGTTGTTTTAGTGGCGTATCGAATGCAAATATTGCTAAATGCTCTGCATTCCTCCTTCGGTGCCCTTGATCACAAAATGTTGTCAATTGTAAAATTATTTATCACCCTTGATCTCGTGTCATCATGTTTGGTCAAACAGTGGGTCGACGTTGAAACATCAGATTTTAGCTCTTCGATTTGCCATATATGGAGTAGTTGATAGATTGCATGGAAATTTGTTCTTGTGTCATAGAGTAGGTGAATAGAAAATTAAATTTATTTGAAAACTTTAAGGACAAATATTTATATACTCTGCGCAGAGAAAAGTTCTAAAGATACAAGGTAAACTTAAAGTGCAAATTTGAGACTCATTCTCATTACCACATTTAGAATACTTATAAACATGGCCGGATAAAAACCTTTAGAGGCCCAAAGCACTGAAGAGATTATAGTGGCCCCACTACCACAGAGAGAGAGAGAGAGAGAGAGAGAGAGAGAGAGAGAGAGAGAGAGAGAGAGAGAGAGTGAGTGAGTGAGAGAGAAAGTGTTATGCGTATTTATAACTCTTTTATAACGAAGGAAGTAAATTGTACAAATCTTTCCAGGCGTAAACATGCTTTAATGGTTGCGAGACTTAAATGACACGTGTAAGACATTCATATTGAGCACGAAATGAGGGTTAAACGTATTTGAAGAAATGAAACATATCAATCAGGTGTACAATATACATATTACAAATAAAAGATACCCATCAATGTAACGAACAAATGGTGTAATTATAGAAATATGAAAACGTACGTCGATATACTAGTCAATGACCCGATTTGAGCGTTTTGCTTGGACGCACGGTACTGAATGTTCTGCATTCTCGAGATTGGTACCTTGCTCAGTTCACAAGAAGTGATCTTAGTCCTATATCACATTGAACTAATTGCATGACATAAAATGGAATTTGATACTACACTTGATATTTAGCATTGAAGAAATAATTGCATCACATAAAATGGAATTTGATACTACGCTTGATATTTGGCATTCAAGTTGAAAATGCCTATATTTTTAAGATTCAAAACATTCAAACAAATACATTCATAAAAGCAACAGAAAATAAAGAATCACAAAACGGCGGAACTTCTGCAAAGCTGAACACGAAACAAATGCTTGATAAATAATGTTTACTGGTTACCTTGTTGTTCATTTATTTATTCCTTTTGCCATATTTGTTATGGGTTGGCTGCCTATAGTGCCAAACACTTATGCCGAATGCACCATGATGCAATCGACTTACTATAAGAAAAACACAATAGACAGTACTGTTAAAAATCTCCTCAGTGATAAAGTTTGTGAGGCTGAATTATTCAATTGTTTTGTTGTTTTCTTCTATCTACTTTCTAAACGGCATTCTTAAAAACTATTTTCACTTGCTTTTATGTATCCGGTGTTTTAACAGTGAAAACATTTTCTTTATTGCTCATGATCATACAAATCAAATGATGAACATGGATTGAAATGATCAATACAAAAGGCATCTTGAATGACACCTTCAGAGTTTGCAAAATGTAGCCATCTAACGTTTTTAATCTCGTGTATGATGTCACGTGACATCACTTAGTGCAGATAAAATTCTGTTCTACTAAGTATAATATCTTCTTGTTTTTATTATGATAGTATGTTTGTCTACTGCGTGTTTGCTTCTACTGTTCTTAACCTTTTCCATACATTCATTATGGTGGTCTCTGCTATATTCTATCCTATTTTTGTTGTATTTAGTTTCACACGGTTTACGTTTACTGTTTTTTTTTTTAAATTTTTAACTTTTTGCCATTCCTAGCATTTCTTTGTATTCATCATTTTATTTAACCAATTTAATTTCAAATTAGTATAAATTATTTAAATAACATTGAAATATTGTACCTTCAGTACTCATTACCTTGACATTATGAGTTAATCCTAACTTTTTTAACATCTTGAAAACTTCACTCGTGTGGATTTACATTTCCAAATATCGTTAGAAATAAATGGAAAGTGAAGAAGACAAGCTTGAAAATGAACATAAGATTGATAAATCACAGGAAAAGGTTACTTTACAAAACCCAATAGGTCCACGCTGAATTCACATAGGCAGATACATTAGAAAATGTTCAGAAGAATTCAAGAAAAGCCAAAGCTGAGAAATTAAAGGGAGAAAAAGAACAGCCTATAACATTACAAGATGCTATAAGTACATTACGTGAAAGAAATTATACAAGTTCACAATTTTGACTAAGAAAAAGCATAGCTATTCCTACTGACAGATGTCTATTGAAAAAAAAACATAATTGCCACAATTTATCATACAACATTAAACTCCGCTCTTATAGTAGCCTACATAATGTTTTTGAAAAGTGATTGAGGTTTACAATTGATATTGGCGAAGTTGCAAAGCTAATTATTTTAGTTTTACTTAGGCTTTATAGATCATGGGTTACTACCAAATAAAATTGTTACTTAACAAATGTGTACCAAATTCAAACCTTTACCACTAGTTAATGAGCATGACTTTTACCTACTGGGAAACAAATGAGCACTTCTGAAACAAAAGACTACATTTCTGTGTTAAAAAGCAAGCCAAAGAAAAATATTAAAATCATAAATCATACCGAAGGCAATATGTACCAGAGTTAGCACAACCTCAGAAGGCAGAGCCTGACCTAACCAATACATCTCGAGAGTCAATAAATTAAGTTGCCACTCCACAATCAACTTTGTTTCATATACATAAATGGGATAAGAAGATGCCAAGTGCTCCACCGTTATATCCTATTCTGCCAATAGATAATAATGGTATTTATTTTAGCCTGAACAAAGTTAACGCGACTACAAATGATTTGGTTAAAGATGTCGAACAAGATAGAGGTGTTAGAAAGTAGCATATAGTCCTGAAATGGGTGCAGGTTAATATCCCTACAATTTCACATGAAATTGGTGTAACAGCAGCTGGATTAGGTTTTGCAAAAATAACTAGCAGGATATTTGTTTCTTTGGTTTTTAGTGGGTTTGGTGCAAAATTGGGAGGATTTGTCGGAAAATCTTTGAAATAAAAGTTTATCTACGACAAAGTTTTAAAACATTAGGAAATGTTAACATCTGCCGTTAATACCTTCAATAGTATTGACGACACGATAAGGAAAACAATAAGTGATAATGAAATTAACCTTGTGTTTATTTTAATATGAATGAGCACAGCAAGAACTTAGAAATAAAAATGTAATTAAGAAACAAAAATAATCATAAAGCCAAGAGATAGAGAAATTAACGAAAACATTTTTTGGGAGGAAGGGAAGAATTTGAAGAAAAGTCTCGTTTACGGCGATGAGGCGTTGCTGGGGAGTTCCATTTTCGAAAAGAATACAACAAAGTTGTGACTTAGACACACGTGCTTTACGCGGTTACAAATTAAAGATAAAAGTTGCCTACACTATTGGAGAGTTATATTACAATTGATGATATCCCTAAGAAAGATGATATCCCTAAGAAAGGAATCTATTTTACTAATCTAATTGACATCAGAAATATTAAACTGTCATTTTCATTGCAAGGACTAGATTTTGTTGTTGCGTGTTACTATTTCAGATGAACTCAAAAACAATATATTTTATTATATAAACGACAAGAATGAAACAATGACACGTGTCACATATGTTTTCCACGTGAAGCAAATTTCTTTACCATGATGACACAGTATCCCTATGATATCCTAGTGTATCTGCTTTGCAGTTGCGTTTCTAACTCAGTTTACCTCCAAAGATTGAGACAAAAACAAAAACAGTAACGGCAAAATCTAGGCGAGGTCCAACTACACCAATAGCCTATATATTTAACAGTGACTTAAACATTAACCGTATCACAACTTTACGCGTTCCTGTTAAATCAACTGATGCAACTGCTAGTCGGTTTTTATAAAGAAGTGTTGATATTGAACGACATAAAACAGTGGAAGTTCATGCTTTGAGCGATATTAAGACATACAGAGGACTAGTTGACAATAAATTAGCAGGCATAGTACAGAGTAATACTGAAAGAGTTAACAAGAGCAGAATAAGTTATTACATGTACGGCACTTGTTCAAACAATAACTCAGCACGTTGCAAATTCTTTACAAACCAACAAACAGTGAGAGAAAGAGTAGATAGTATATGCAACATTAATCAATATATTTACAACCTATTGAAGAGGATAAACAGATAGAAATCTTGAAGGTTGACATGAAGAAAATTAAGAAATCTCTGGAAGACTATGGCACTTTTTAATCTCAACTGAAACAGTTACAGGAACGCTTCAATAACGAAATACATCAAAACGATCAAGAGATTTAAATGCCTATGAATTATTTTAGCACAAAATTACAAAGTTATACAAGAAGAAAACAACTAATACTAATGATATGTCAAACATCAAACAGAAGAATGATTTAGCAGAGTAATCAAACAAATAAAGGGCAACAAGATCAGCATACATTAAAGCATACAAGCTAGTATAACGACCTACGATTTATCTGTAACAAGTACTACCTAACAAGAGTTTGCAAGTTGCATGCTGAGACTGAACAATCTAAAACAGATACTAAAGAAACGGTAAATCAAGAACACGTTAATAACATCGGTGTATTACAAGGTCGTATTGACGAAGTAGACAAAATAATTGAATGAATAAGACAAGATTTGAATGATTAGAACAAACGTCTGGAACGGAAACAGATGCATTCAAACTGAAAAAGATACAAACAAGACGCATGCATTAAGTTGTAGAATTGGAACAATTAAAGGCGAAATACACGGAGAGATAGAGACATTCGCACTTTATTAAACACCGGAATAACCATGAAGAGTCTTGTATTGGGTGTTGGAATTAAAAAAAGTAACTATATAATAACAAAAGAAGTTTCAAGATAAAATGAAACTAATATACGGATGTGTAATGCTGTACAATTTAGGAATTGTTCCAACTTTGGAGTATCGGGATGGATTGATTTAACTATGAATTAAGCTCATGTAGTTTCAACTGTGGAAGAGACACAATCATCCCTGTTTTAAAACTCAAACCAATGTCAGGATTGTTGAGCTTTTGTAAGTTTAAATCTAAACCTTATACATTAATTGACACTTATGACTTTGAATATGTTCCTCGCGCTTTGCTGAATACAAGTTAGTCACAATATATAATTTACAGAAATATGATATTCAAATAAAGAAACCTTGGTTGTATACAATTATTATCAATTTGCATATTGAGCGTCTGAAATCTTTAGGACTTTGTATTGAGTTTTCGATTGGATTAGCTGCAAAGGATCAAAGTATTGCTTAGCAGTTTGAAGTTAAACAGGAATCGGAAGTTAATCTTTTCTGTGTACAAGAATAACGTAAATGCTATCTTTAAGCGAACAATGTTAAAATAATTGGATTGTAGCACAAAGAAGGATGCCTTCAGTCGGGATGCAACATAAACACTGGCAGCAATATTACAAATTTATAACTCTTAAATACAACAATGAAGTCACACATTTTAGCACAATATATATTTTGGAGAACACAACTTGAATTATTTATTGCTGGATAAATGGAAGCAGATGAAGTAACAGTAGATAACGGTCCTACATTTGCAGGACGCAATTATCTGTTCAAATTAACTGATCCCAACAGAGCTGGAAAAAAGCATGAAAATCCATGGAACTACTAAAGAGATACGCTACAGGATTTAATACACAAGAGTTAAGACACTTTGACTACTTGAATGAAAGACTGAGAGTGCAAGGTAAGGTAGAAAAGTTCAGGAACGTTCTTATTCATTTGAGGGATATCAGTTATGTTATTCTTTGAATAGTCACTGATGTCATAAAACTTTATTTTATCATTTATGTCACTGTAGAGGTCTTCTGTTTCAACATGAATTCGTGAAGAATCAGCATGAGTACTGAGTAGTCTCATTCAATCACAGTATCAACGTATTTGATTTTCAACTTGTAGTAAAACAGTTGTACATCAGTCATTTATATAATACTAACACTTTCAGACTAACAAGCATCTTTTCGCGATCGATAATTGTTGCAAATATTAGACCTTTCTGATGTTTGAAAATTTATTTAATCTGCAAATATTTCAACTGCTTCTCTTTTCCTTAGATGTTCCATTTGTTTACTAGTCCCAGATTTTTACTGAGTTTAATGTATGGGTTTTATCCACGGTTGTTGATCCACTAAGACAACTCTGTGTATGTGTTCTCAGTTTTAAAACTAACTATATGTATAGCTTTAGGTTTCTGAAGCGAATTACATATTTCTCTTTATTTTTTAAAGTACACAATAGTGTTTAAATGTATATAACAGGTCACGCAATAAAGAGCAGGGATTTGATTGGTCAGCACAAATATCTACCAGTTTTATTTTGTGAAAGATAGTTACGGAACAACAGAATCAATGGTGTCAAATAGAATATGAATAAATAGGAATACAATAACAAACTGTGGAGCCTAACTCTTTATTCATCTATATTTACTGACCCAAACCGGACTTCGATTTAGCCTAAAGTAAAATGTTTAGATCGCTTTCTCAGCAGTTATTTTTAGTACGTCATTTTTAATGACCAATCAAGTTCACACACGGGATTACGCGACCTATTGGTCTCCGCTTTCATCCTCTCAGGTTTCGCTCAAAGCCGTTTTATTTGTGGACACCTCTCGGACCTCTAGCTACATAAGCTAAATGGCCTTTAAGGTGACCCCCTTGGTTCCAAGAGATTATAAAGGTTTCTATATATATATATATATATGTTTGTATCCCACCTCAGGTCTGTTGTTGTGGGTTATTCAAAAAATCAAATAGAATTTTAATAAAAATGAATTTAGATATATTTTTGATTAGGGTTTCTTGATGTTATATATTTTTGGATGAGGCGTACTTGTTTAGGTTCCCGTTTCCAAGTCCCCATTCGTTCTGTACCTTGGTCTAAAGAGATATTTAATTTATGGCATGTACTCCCCTCCTCAGGCGTTACACCTTGCGGCTGGTTTCCATGCCATGTATCCCAATATTTGTGAATCCTTGCTAATGATTCTTATTGTCCAATGTATGCTATATGTATTAGTGCTATATTGTGTCATGTTATAATTTCGTGTTTATGTTTGGACAGCATTAAAAGGTCAAGTGTTCTTTGAGTTTTTATTTATTTTATAAAAAGTGAAATAGATAAATATTGTGTTATATGGATCTCGACTGGATTGTTCCTTCGTTTATCTGGATTGACTGCTGTACATTCTTCTTAGTGGCTGTTCCTCTTTCCGTGATGTTTTATTGGTTTTATTTTCGGGAAAAAAATAGCTATTTTATCGAGTTGACCTTTGGAGGACATATTCATTTATTATTCCTCTTGTAAAAATAAAAAAAAAAAACAAGAAATTAAGAAAAGAAACATGTTCTGTTGTTCTATGTGTGTATGTTCTGCGTTTCTATATAGGTGTGACTCCCTCCATCTCGTGGGGAGAGAAAGAGTTTCCTGTCTTCCCCCCTCCTATAGTTTGAGGCACTGCCTTTGTTTATTTTATCTGTATTTCAAAGCCGTGCACTCATCGTACATGCACCACACTTGTAGCTATTTTGGATTGATGGAAGAGAAATGTACATACATTTGCACAGCTTATTTGTCTGTCTACGAATAGGAAGCAATCTTCACGAAAGGTAACAGCTGCCGGTTCTATGCGGCGTTTGTTTCTCATCTTGTCTTTGTTATATACATATCGTCGTTTAGGTCAGACTGTCTTTTAAACGTGTTTTACATAGGGAATACCTTCTATGGTTAGTACTGTAGGATTAAATACGCAAAAAGTAGTTTTTATTCATTAAATGCTTCAGATTTACTTAAACCGAGCACAATATAGAGAGAAAGGTAAGGGGAATCAACTCCTACACTTCAATTCAACTGAGTTGATTATTTCGTCAACAGGTGTCTGTGTCAAGATTCTGGTGTAGTCAGGTACCTGATACCAAAACTATTTTTTGTTTTACGATGCACTTCAGAAACAATTACCTGTGATTTGTTTCGCTTATATTTAACAAAGGTTTTTTGTCAGTGGTTTGATTTAGTGGATAAATTTGTTCTTTTGCGTATATAACATTAATAACCGAATGCAGCACTGTTGTACTTACGGTGTGGTCTGATTTCTGGGGATGGTCGTAAAGAAAATTTATACTGAATACATTATTTGTTTTAAATCTCTTTTATGACATTAATAACTTTTTTTTTTCCTTTTATTCTACAGATACGATTGAAAAGTAAAAAAAAAAAAAAATGCGTTAAAGGTTTGTAGAAAAAAAAAATTCGGGATGTTAGTTTAATAAGGATATTAAAACATATATTGGATATAATTTATTAATTCAATACTGTTTAGTAGCTGTAAAATAAATAAGAAAATAAAAAATAATATTATAATTCACGGCCAGCGACCAATACTAATTTGAGATGAAGATTCTAACTATAGAAAAATGACTGGGGTGGGGGCGAAAATTCTAAATTATCAGTGTCAGGTATGCGCTGCATTTTTCAAGGTCTGCTTGTTTCAGATTAAGCATAGAGAGAAGCCGATTTACACGCATGCTCATATAGTTCCCATCTCAGATTGAGGATTAACTCGTAATGCATGTGTCAATATCAGTATGAATCTATGTAGAAAACATATAGAGTCAAACAAGTCTCAGAATAATAGGGATCACAGATTTGTATTTGTATGTTCTGGAACGCAATTGTTGAGAGAATTGTGCATTTAATTCTACATGGTAACCAGAAAAAAAAATCAAAAAGGACCAACCACAAATCGGTGTCCAGGAATTGCGTTCTTATTTTATAAGCACAACGTTGATGTAAAAGAGCGCTAAAATTTTGTAAAGATTTCGACCTAATTTCCTCTGTATATGGTTGAATTGAAATATGTCATGTCATCGACCGATATGATGACAGTTCATAAAATGAATGGACAAAAACTGCTAAGGGCATTTATACGACACTGTTAGCATTGTGAAAGATTAGGAGTTTATCGAATATGAACACTGTAATAAATTTCAAATACGACACTGTTAACATTGTCAAAGATTAGGAGTTTATCGAATATGAACACTGTAACAAATTGCGAAACATGGCTAAAGACTGAATTTAATACTGAAAATGACTATATCAACCGACCAGAATTCATGAGGCAGTCTACACCAAATAATACGTAAACAACCCAGTTAAACCAGAATTCATAGAGTCAGGCAAACCAGATGGCAGTCAGAATTCATAACATGGCGTGGCACAAAGGTCATTTTTCAACACACTTCAACACGATACAGGTTTTATTCCAGAGCAAACAGCCCAAGCAGAGAAAGTGGAGCAACTCAAATGGGCAAGAATATAGATTCAATGTATTGCATTGTATTCGAGATAGTTGTATTAGAAACTTGTAGTTTAAATCTTAATATATTAGTCAACAGGAAATTTTGAAGAAGAAAAACAAATGTTACTCCAGAATTACGAATTATCGAAACTAATGATCTAACTTGAATCGATAATAATTGATTAATGACTCATTGAATTTAGATCCGACAGTTTTAAGCATATATTGTCTTTGTATATGTATCTCTTTGAATGTTATTGTTCACTGAGGAAGACCTTGCTTAGGTAGCAACTTGTTTCTTCCGCGCCTTTTTTTCCAACTTTTATGTCAATATATCACATTTCTGCTGTTGGGTTGCTTCTCCATTTTGTTTCTTTCGAACGTCTTGGGGAATCCGGCGCTTGTTACATTTCATGTCACTGGCTATGTTGACGTGTTTTATATTATTATTATTATTATTATTATTATTATTATTATATATATATATATATATATATATATATATATATATATATATATATATATATATATATATATATATATATATGGTAAAATCATTGTCACACATCAAATATATTTATTACCTTTGATTTATTGTACTTAAAAGCCGAAGCTCAAAACTGGTGGTTTGTAAGAAAGGGATAGGTAGCCTATGTTACTCATGGATTGTGATTGAATCATAGTTGGAAATAAGTTACTTAACGGTTTCAAACAAGGTGTGAATAACAAAACACAAATTGGTCAATCTCGGAGCGACTTTACTCTACGACAGCTAGATCTAAGCTGAAGAAAAGATTTACCCACTCCCTTTTATAGAGCGGACTTAGTATTTAAACCACCCATTTCATATTTGTAAATCTGTGTGGGATATGGCGGCCTATTATAGTTGTTAAAAGGCGTTGTTATCTCGTCTCCCCGCCTAATATTTCATTCAATTTCGCATGCTAAGGAAGATATACTCAGGAATTCTCTGGCAAAGCATTAATTATGAATCACTCGTGCATGCATGCAGTTCAATAGCTGACTGTATCTAAAACCAATGTTCTTTTCTTGTCCCCTTTAACTCGCTAGATCTGATTCAAAGATCAGATTACCCGATGGGCTAGTTAAACGTCTTGATACTTTCTCGTTTCTTTTCAGAACCTCTTCAGTGGATTGTATTGATTGGCAAAGTAGATTTGCCTGTTAAAAATGTCCTCTATATGAATAGAAATGCTCAATTATATGCATTTTTATGTAACATTGCTGACTATATCTGGTCAGTTAGTGGATTATTGTACTTATCTCTTCTCTTATTTTTCTCTGTCCTACTTTGAATTATTCGTTGTCCCCGCAACTACATGTAATAAAAGCAGTTTCTTCGAGAAATTATATTGATTTCGCTAATTATTTCAATAAAATTTAATAAAGATAGAAAATAGGACCAAAGGGTAAAACGATCATAAGATATTATATGTTTATTCTTTGATAAGGCAGAAAGTACAAAACGACCATGAGAACCTCTAAGTTCTCCTTTGCAGATCGAAGACTTTTTAGCGCAATGTTGTATTGTTCTAGACACAACTATTCCACACATATATATTGATGCTGTATAATACAGTTAAATTGTAAGTATATTTAAAGAAAGGAGAGAGCCATAAACATTGTCAATAATAAGGGGCCACCAAACTAAGTATATATATATATATATATATATATATATATATATATATATATATATATATATATATATATATATATATATATATATATACGGTATCCCTTGTAGATGCTTTGCTTCCCCATAAATTCTGTTTCTTGGACATTGCAAGCATTGAAACCTGCGATTTGTGTATAAAGTCTTTTACATTGTATTCGTTTTGTTTTTATAGCTTTTTTCATATTTATATTGAATAAACTGCATATTTTGGAATTGTATCTATTTTCAGTTCTTCCATAATGGCATTTATTTCCCTTCTAGGACATATTGTAACTTGCAGTTACCATATCACGTTTTTTATGTATTTACTTTTTCCCTCTTGTATTTAACATATCAGGCATGTTTTATTTCCTTTTTTCATATTGAACCATTTTTTTTTTATGCGTGTCAAATTCTAGAAACTCATAATCTTATAAAAGCTCGAGGTTTTCAAGCTCGAGGTTCAAGCTTGAGGTTTTCAAGCAAAACATAAAACATGCCATATATATCTTTTCTGTTCAAATCTTCGAACTTGTTAACAACAAGATCACCCAAACTTATTTGTCTGATTTTAAATATTTCCTTGGTAATTTTAGTAGGGTAGCCCTTGGCAAAGATCGTTTTGTATTTTGAAATTCTGTTTCACCTATTTTAAATGTAGTTGTTTCAAAGTGTAACAGCTATTAGGTAACCAAATAAATTGATCCATACGTTTTATCTGTTTTCTTCCTTACTTGTTTCAACTGTAGCCATTTATATTGATCAGTGATGTGTGATTGTATCCCTCAATTAGCTTGGGTAAAACATAAACCCATGGTTTGAGTGAAATACTTCCACATTTTACTCTTTAAGGTTCTATTAAACTGGTCCACTAAAGATGCTTTTTGTCTGCGCAAGTTGAAATGTATTCAATTTAATCCCTATCCAACATATCCTTAACATTTTTTTTATGTAAAATTATTTTCTCTCGTCAAACTGTATCTTTTGAGGTTTTCAATCTCAAGATTTTCTCTGAAAGAATCATGTATATTATCATTTTCTGTTTTCACTTTTCATTCAAAATTTATTTTGAGAAAATATCTATCACTTTATAAATGTATTTGTATCCTTTATTATTATTATTATTATTATTATTATATATATATATATATATATATATATATATATATATATATATATATATATATATATATATATATATATATATATATATATATATATATATATATATATATATATGTTTGCATTGATCTATATCTGCCTGGAACTGGTCATCAACATAACTAACTCACACACTTCTGTAGGAAAATCTTTTTCTTGTTTGCTTGTGTAATGTGTGGCATTGTTCAGTTAACCATTCTTTCAACAAAGCATATTATATTTTCTTTCTGTCCCATTTAATTTGTTCCTGCAATTGATTGATTTTTCTGTAAAAACTTTATCATCAAGATCATTGCTTAATACCGTTATTTGTCTGTCAATTAAAACAGTCTAAAAAATACGCAGATAATGCTTTATGCTTGATAAATTGGCTTTAGGTGTTATCTACAAGCCAAGAGAACATCCATCTAAAACAGGTACTAAATTGGCTTTAGGTGTTATCTACAAGCCAAGAGGACATACATCTAAAACAGGTACTTTTATTTTCCAACAATTTGCAATGTTTCTTCAATCATTTCAAACATATGAATGATTTCATATTTGTCAAATTTTGCATTCCTATGGTTGATTCAAAACAGCTACTTCATATACTGAGTTACCATGTGTTGTTTTAAATCTTTGTTCTCCATAAATTTTATATATATTTGTTGAATCATTGTAGATTGACCTTGTAAAATTTACAAGGTCTTTAAATTGTACTGTGTATGTACCCATATTAGGCTGGGTACCAGCAACCATCAGATGAATAATGAGTGATTTTTAAGGTTTTTCATTTGCACACATTGTTGCACTTGTTTATGCAATAAAAATACCAGAAGACCCAAGTACACTTATTGTCATTTATGCGCTTATTATACAAATTTTAAAGTAATGATTGACATACCGTCTGGGACTAACATACACTGTCTCTGATACTATTTAACACATTATAACAACAACAAAGAGTCAATATGTAAATCAGAAAGGACAGATTTATTCATAAAGAGTTACTGCTGTAAAAGAAAATGAATATCGAAGCACAAAGACAACTTCCATTTGACCCATAATTAACTAAAAAAAAAATTTCAAGTTGTGCTTGACAATTCTCAAAATCTGAATCACTTCCTTAAAAAGATCCTCTTGTAAAGGAAAATTGACATATACAAAATATAAATCCATATCTAAAGTCATATAATATGCATGCCCATGAGATCAGTCTTGAGAGTACTTGAGAAGATTGCCAAAACAAAGAGCAAATTTATAAGGTTCCCTCTGGTTTATCAACATACTATGACCAAAGATAGATATGAAGTCTTAACCACTTACTTTAGTAGGGATGTGTCCCATGTGCAAGTGGATTTAAAGCTATGACCCTGAAATTTGGTGTATAAAATTAAAATTATATTTAGTCCTCACTGGAATAATAATTTACCATTATACACTGATCTGATAGCCAGAAAAGAATATACATGGTGAAACACATGCACGGACAACTTTAAATAAGAAAGCATTCCTGTGTACCGTTTATACTTGCTTATAAGTCGAGTCCAACTGCAAACAACACATACCCTGATCTGCCACTGCATAACACACTAGCAGATCAGGGTCTATGTTGTTTGTTCTACTGATTACTCCTAACAAACTGCATAGACCCAGATCTGCCAGTGCATTATGTGGCAGCAGATCTGGGTCTGTGCAGTTTGCGGTTGGACTCGATTTATAAGCGAGTACATATGGTAATATTTACTAAAGAGCTGTACACTAAAGAAAAGGCACTCTTTTGTTTGACTTATTTAAAGCTGATGCTGAGAAACAATGTCTGTATTCTTGTATATTAAGATTCAATCCAAATGTGTTATCGGAATGAAACTCTTTCAGTTTGTTATTTTGCTCAAATCTTTTTTCTTGAAAGTTCAAAAAAATTAGATGCACATGTTATCTTACAATGTAGGAGGCACATGAATACATTATCTTGAAGAAAACTGTTCTTGTTAAGAAACACCTTAAAAAAGCAAGAAATTCATGACAGAAAAGTGTTCAGATTTCAAGCTTTGAAAATTACCATAATTTTTCATACAGAATCAGAATTGTTTAGACAGAGATGGGAACTGTATGCATGACCATGAAGTTTAAATACCAATTCGGTAATATTATATCAAACAATAGTTGCAGGGTACTGACAAAAAATATATACAACAAGAAAAAATTTGCAGTGTTGTTTGAATTAATCACACAACTTCGATTATGTGTGCTGTACACAGAGTATATCTTTAAAATAAAAACAAAATGCTTAAAATACATTTGACAAATATGCTTGTTTTGATGACTGGCTCAGAGTTATGCATTGTATAATACTGTGTTACATGTTGTTCTTTTCTGGCCATAATTACCCACAATTCAAGGCTGACTGGACGAAGTTGATTTTATCTCTCTCAAAGTCAACGGTGGCTATTTTAACCTATAATGTCATTTGATCAAACTCTGGTGCAATGCGAAATAAATTAGCTTCACACATCAGTATTCTAATGCAAAGGGGGAGCTGTGGTGGCTCAGTGCTTAACTTGTTGGACTTGTGACCAGAAGGGTGCAGGTTCAATTCCCACCATCAGATCAGCCTGGATTGGCTACCTTGGTGTCTCCTTTGCAAGGCAATTTACTTTACTTGCTGCAGCATGAAATAACCTTCAAAGTGTTGCTGTGCCATAAGACACCAAACCAAACAAATTTAATGCAAAGGGACAAAGAAGTTCTAGCATTTGAGGACAATCACCAACTAGGTTAATATAAGCCATGTTGATGCTAGAGCCATTGTGCAATACATTTAATTGAAAAATTAAGCCATGCTGTATGGGTCACTTTTCTCCTTTATATCTGAAGACAAGATGAAGGTCATATAAATAATGTGTTGTATAAAACTATTGGCACCAAAAGAAGAATTATTTTTCAGCACACAATTCAATTATTTTATGATTGTTACATTCAGTTCCAGCTCTTGACTACTGTATATATTCGCATATACGCCAATACCAACTGCAAACTGCATAGACCCAGATCTGCTGGCGCATTATGCGACAGCAGATCTGGGTCTATGCAGTTTGTAAGGACTAATCAGTAGAACAAACAACACAGACCCTGATCTGCTGATGCATTATGTGACAGCAGATCAGGGTCTATGTTGTTTGCATTTGGACCTGGATTATACGCGAGTATACACAGTATTTATCCAATACAACAATACTCTGCACAAATAAAGTGTAATAAAAAATTGCAATGTTTATATGTATATCTTAAAAAATTCCAAAACATTCAAAGGTCGGAGAGGCCCAAGCAGGCCTGAAATTGCTCACCTGGCTTACATAACTTAACAGTTGACCATTTCACTAAACAGGCTTATGTAGCAGTGTAAACTTTATATCATTTTGATTTTAATTTTACTATATCCGGGTAAAAATTCATTCTAAAGATAAAGGCATAAATAGTATGCACAGTTTCTTCCTCATGACAGAAGTCAACAATCAAGATGTTGATTATGATAAATCCAACAGATAAAAAACATGGCTTCAGGAATGGTAAGAAGTCCAGTCATTCAGATGCAAGATCACCTCAGTAATATCCATCGATCTTGCTCATTATTGAAACACTCCAAGATCATAATGCCAGAAGCATATATTCCAAGTTTGATCAAAATTAGATCATAAATATGGCTTCCAGAATGGTAACAAAGTCAGTCAATCAGATGCAAACTTACATCATTAATATGTGTGGATCTCGCTCATTATCAGAATCATCCAAGATCTTGATGATATAAGCCGACATTTCAAGTTATATCAGTTTCCAGAGTGGTAACAAGCTCAGCCAATCATATGCAAGAACAACACATCATTCATTATCAAACTTGTACAAGATCTTGATGATATATGGGCATATTCTAAGTTTGATCAAAACTGGATCAGAAATATGGCCTCCAGAGTGGGAACAGGGTAATCGGGTTCAAGATCACCTCATTAATATCCATGGATCTTACCCATTATCGAACTCTTCATAGATTTTGATGATATAAACCCATATTTGATTGAAATCAAACCAGAAATATGGACTCAAGATTGGTAACAAGCAATTGTTGACAGATGGATTCATGATGCATGATGGATGATGCACAACAGATGCAGGGCCATACCATAAGCTCCCCTCCATTGCCTTTTGGCCAGGTGAGCTTAAAATGTTTCAATTACTAACAACAAGAAAGTAATAATGAACAGCTGATCTTCTGTTAAGTTGAGCATTTGAATCAGATGGATTTGGGTTGATCAAATATGCATGAAATCTTTATTAATAAACAAAGATATAATACAGATGACAACAATATCTATATATGTTTATAGAAATAAAATAATACATAAAGTATTTACAAACATGGTACAACTGACACGATAATCTTTGTGGTAAAATAAATCAAAACTCCATCTTTAAATATAAAAGCTAAAAATAAAAATATAAAAAAATAACCCATAACCTGATGTTCAAACCTCAAAAGTTTTTTATCACAGATGCAAGAAAAGATGAGTGGACAAATTTACTTTCCATCCCAATATATAACAACTGTATCTAACAACAGCAGAGGAGAAATTGTTTCAAAGCTTGAAATTTTGATGGCAATGAAAAACAGAAAAAGTCAACATCAAAATTTACGACAAGGTAATATGACTATTTTAACAGTTCCTGAGAAACTATGCAACTGTACAGTTTTATAAGATCCAAAAGGAGAATATTGGTTTAAAATACAACATTTTTTAATAGTTGATACAATAATACCAAGACACTAAACACCTAGAATCAGCAACTACTTAGTTTAATCAAGTCTTAAGATTTCTATTTATGCCAATTAAAATATATTTTTTCATTTTTCAGAGACTGAAATATTTAACTGAAGCATTCTCCATATAAATAGTGTTACACTGTCATTAAAATTTATGAAAAATTTGTTATGTAAATAGACTATAAAAAACTTTTGTGAAAATTGCAGAAAAATCTTTGTTCCTAATGACAATCTCTATGCCCTGTATAAATATATCTTAACTTTGCTATTTAAATGTGCAAATTTTACTTTGAAATAAAATTAATGAGAACATGTTAAATTTATACTGACCTAAAATCTTTGCAAATAATTTTCACAATGAAAGAACTTGCACACTAGAATTTTTTTCTTGTTTCTGCTTCTGACAAGATAAATATCTTTAAAAGAGTGCACCACAAAATCTGAACCTTTAAAGAGATCAAAATTCATTAATAATAATTTTTTAAAAAAATTATAATAATTCTGATATGAGATGAAAATTGTAAATAATACTTAAAGCTAAAGAATTACATGTATATAAACTCTGAATGCTGATTAAATAAACAACCTTGATTTTCAGAATTTTAAATGTTTAGTTGCCTATGATGAATGTTTCAGCTACCTATATTCCTGTTAGAAAAACTGTTGCAAAAGATACTGAGTTTATCATTTGAAGAATAGAATTATGCTAAGAAGATAAAGAATGAAAAAGACTTAAACCAAAGTGGACTGGTCTTGGATTTTAAAAGTCATTTATGCAGAACTGGTGAAAAAACTCTGGATCAGTCTATGTTGAAAATGACTAACGGTAGTCCTCTGCAAATGGTGCCCTCTTTTCATAATTTATCTGAAACAAAATGACAATAATAATGGATTAAAATTCTGTCAAAATTTAACATCTTCATTTTGCATTTGCAACGAATTTAACATCTTCATTTTGCATTTGCAACGAATTTAACATCTTCATTTTGCATTTGCAACGAATTTAACATCTTCATTTTGCATTTGCAATGAGTTTAACATCTTCATTTTGCATTTGCAATGAGTTTAACATCTTCATTTTGCATTTGCAACGAGATTACATTGTGGTTTAGATAAATTTTATTAGCTCAAAAGGAAAGTCAAAGGAACAATTTGTGCACTATGATTTCATACAGAAAAGACACATTGCTGAGAAAAGTAACATTCCAGATGACAAATATTTATTGCATGTATCAATTCTTACCTTTATGTGGTTTATTTATATTTTATTAAATTATATTGTTTTGGATGATAAATATATAGCAGGGGTCCCCAACCTTTCTGTGCCTATGTGCACATTTGTGAGTTTATGAGAGAGTGGTGGGCACCAACCAATTAACTTGACCCATTTTTTAATTTTTTTATCATTCATTATAACCTCTTCCACCGGCACACAAAAAACTTGGTGGGCGCCATGGCGCCCGCAGGCACTGCATTGGTGACCACTGATATATAGTATCATAAGACACAGAATGTTAGATAGATAAATAGATGGTGTCTACAAAAAAAAATTGATGCCAAATGAAGCATAGGTACAACCAATAATGTATACGAGACAACACCTTTGATTTCAATATTAAATATATGATTTTAATGATTACAGATAGAAGCAAACTAGTGTACAGCAACCAAACCTACTCATTATTTAGGACATGTAGTTCATAGATATATATTTTAAGTAACTTTTGAACTTGCTGCACTGAAAAGGCAACTAACTCTTGTTGCTTTTATTCAACAAAGATGTGTTCTTAACTTTTGTCTGGCTTCATTCAAAGAAGCCCTTAATTAGCTGTTAAAATTACTTGCACAACCAATTCTTTTTTATGAACCTATATACTCAGTTGAATATAATCTTTCACTGTAAAGCACACAAAGAAAGTCAAGAGAAAATAAATCTGTGAACACATATCAAACCATGTGTGTTGAAGCAAATTAAAGACCCCATAAGCATATGTGACACACAGTATTTTTTTTGTATCTCCCACATTCATTCAAATCGTGTTGTATATAGTGCAAATTCCACTGGCACTGTTTAAGATATGCAAAGTTTGATATTCCACAGGTTAGATTTTACTCCATGCCCTGTAGTATGGAAACCATGTGACTGAAACCTTAGCAAGTATAAAACCCCAAAATTATAGATAATTATTTAGACTTTATCTACATCCTTGAAATTTAGCAAAGAAAGGATTAAATTATTGAAGATGAGAAAAAAGTTGACATTTAATGCTTTTTTACCCTGATTTTGACTTGCATTACATGGCATCAAAATTAAAGGAGTGTGAGCTGATTTTGGGACATTTATCCAATAATTAATGACAATATTTACGGTAATGATATTAAACTAAATTAATGATTAACATCACCACATCGAACATTATAGACGAATCTAAACTTTCAGTCTCAATGCACAACTACTACATTTTTCTAATTGTTTTTCAAACAAAATCCTGACATTTCATAATTTAACATGCAGCTCTTTTGTAAGTATAGACTTACTGTGAAATTTACGAATTCTTTAAATAAATTCAAATTTTATTACTTTCAACGCTTGTAAAAGATTGAAATGAACTCATTATGTAAACTGACAAGAAATGCTTATGGACGATACATAATACTATAATATGTTTTAACACTGTGCTGTGCTATTAAGTTTGCAATTTTCAGTGGATGCAACACCATTACCAGTGAAGCTACATGTAGTCTATATGTTATCTTGAAGTAAGAATAAAGTAAAAGATTCTGTGTGAGAACTAATAAAATATCTACAGTCCCTTGGAAAGGATGGTGTTAACTTTGCAACTGTTGAATATGGTAGAAAAACATGTACTAGCTCTAGGAGCCAAAGTTTAAAGGCAAAATTTATTGCTTCCAATTAGTGAAATTGTCATACAAAAATGCAGAAACATGTCTGACATATTGAACTAGTTTTTATGACATTTTATTCATATTGATTTTCAGTTACATTTGACCAATCAAATTACTTGGAACAGGAATAATATTTTGACCAATTAAATTACTTGGAACAGGAATAATAATTTAACCAGTTAAATTACTTGGAACAGGAATAATATTTTGACCAATCAAATTACTTGGAACAGGAATAATATTCTGACCAATTAAATTACTTGGAATAGGAATAATATTTTAATTTATGTAAGATGTGAACCTGCTACTCAACAACTGATTGTTCTCTTTAAAAATATGATTTAAACTATTTTCAGATGCAAACATACTGCTGAAATTGATAATTTTTTACAGGAAAATATAAATATGTGTAGAGAACATGGATGCATCCCACAAATAGGGTATTATTGTAAAAAAAAAAAGCTTGGTTTAAGATGCAATGGCAAACATCTAAGTAAAACAGAGATACAAGTGTGAAGAAAAATGTTGAAAAATTTAACTTTGATATTGGTCTTGTGTATACTGTCTGAATAGCAACTTGGTCTAAATCCATGCACTGCTTCAAATATTATCAAGCAGAATCAAATTCACAATGTATGAGATGGGATGGTTGTGGACAATACTATAAAAACTACCCTCCACAGAATATTTGTGGACAGAAAAACCATCTTGATATTAATATAATGAATAATAAATCAACAGAACAAGCTAACTTATCTTTAAAAAAAACAGGATAATCAAAACAAAACTAAATTTATGTAACAAATTCTTGTTGATTTATAATTTTGATGATAGGTGTAGGTTTAAGTAGCATAAAGATTTCTTTCAAAAATTTATATGAAATCTAGTACTAGAATGGAGTAACTGACAGCTTTGTTAATTTCTGTTGATAAAGTGAATTTAGGGTTCCAAATAATGTTTAAAGAACTCCTCAATTTTCTTCCAAGATGAATAAATAGGGCAGCAAATATTTTAACTGGAACAACTACCAGATTTGCTTCTAGAGGTCTGGTAATCTGTAGTCAATTAAATAGTTATACTAGATTCAAACAAAGGACTGTTTCTTGCAAGTGCTTAACAGACTGAAATTTCTCTAGTGTCCAATCCAACAAGTAAAAAACAAATCAAAACAATCTACTGCTTTTACACAAAATTAAGTATTATATAAGTATATAGGATTGTTGGATGTGAGTGGAATACCATAATTTACCGGTACCCCATATGGCTGAAACTGTCATGAAAAAATACAGAAAATGAGAGAAATGCAGCTAGCTATAAAGCATATAGATGTCAAACCACTACATTCTAACTAACTGCTTACTGAAGTGGCATACCTCTTCTTTCAAATGCTGCCTAATAATTCTGAAAGAATTGTTCATGTGTAATGAGCCTGTGACAATTATATGAATATCTGTAATTTCTAATTCTACAGTATTATTGTTACTTCCTAGGCATAATTTCTTAATATATCCCCGAGATTCATCATAAAATTTCAAAATCTCATCACTGTACCTTTAGAGAACTGTTATCATTGTCTACAATTGATGCTGAAACACTTTAAATTTGACGCAGATAATGCTGTAAATATTAAAGGTATAATTGGCTGCACACGACTTAATGTGCAGTTTATCAGAAGAATATTTTTAGAACATTGTGCATTTCACAGCCCATATACCTTTTAAAGCTGTGCAGTGTTTTAGTGCTTCCAAATTACACTGGTTTAATTACATGCAGAGATAATTAATAAATTAATTGTTATAATTTTCTATGATTAGCAATGATAGTTATCATTATATATAGTGAAACTTTCCTAAACCAGGTACAGACCCCCAGCACCAACCCCAAGTAGCCTGGCTTTCACTGTGGACTGGTTACATATTCTTGTTCCAACACTGACATTCTGATAAGAATGAGACCACTTAATACCAGTCAGCTCTATGAAACAGTCAAAATATTGCTTTAAATATAGTGTCTGGTTTGGGAGAGTTTTACTATAGTTATAAATCTGATGACTAATAACTTTGTACATGATTATAAGTAGCTAGTTAATTAGTACATTGCAACAGAGATTACATAATTAGTTACACTGTTGTAAAAAAATTAAATTTAGCATTTGAAAAAGAAAATCCAAACTTTGGACAAACTATAATTGTAGAGTTTAAACATAACACATATACACTCTCATAGGCAAACTGGTCGCATTACAATTAAATAAGCTCAACAAGTAACATTTAGAAGATGCAAAGTTGTCTTAACAACCATTTTAAAACACAAATAAAATTAGTAACCAAATCTCAAAACTTAAAACTTGGAGTAGTTTTGTATTGCTTGATTTCAAAACTTGGTCTTAAACACAAAAACTGCAATGAATCACATGAAATATTTCCTTACATGTGAAAGTCATTAAAAATCCATCAGACAGCCTTTGGCCAGAGTTTTAGATTTTTTTGCATGGTGTGGCACAGTTTTGCATGTATATTTCAAACTTATGGAGGGATGTTTTTATATAAGTGCTTAAAAAACTGATTTGTCTCCACAACAAATATTAATGCAACTTCTCATGCTTCCAAATATGTGACCCTATTCCTTGTGTCCCACTGAGCTCAGATATTGAAAGTTAAATGTATCTCCTCACCTCTTGTCTAAATATATAATTACCCAGACAAAGAAAAGTGCTTCAACCCCTAACCCACCCATTCCCCACCTACCCCCCCCCTCCCCATATGACTTGCAAAGCCACTGACACAAAACTGTAATGTTGACACCTCCACTGTCATATGTCAGAAAAGTAAAACATACTGTATATACTTGCTTATAAGTCAAGTCCAACTGCAAAAAAACATAGATCCAGATCTGCTGTTGCATAATGTGCCAGCAGATCAGGGTCTATGTTGTTTGTTCTACTGATTACTCCTAACAAACTGCATAGACCCAGATCTGCTGCCACATTATGTGATGGCAGATCCGGGTTTATGCAGTTTGCAGTTGGACTTCATTTATAAGTGAGTATATATGGTATGTCTAGGATTCTTATACAGATAAAATATAGATCCTAATCTCAGATGACTGACAATACCAGACAAAAACTTCTTAACCGATTGACCAAAAAAATGGCAGCTAGCTACCATGCTATTGTGATCACTTACAACAGGGAAATTATTATTCGAAATGTAAATCAATTGCTTTAAGTCATAAGCTGGACAATTTTTGTCCTAGATAATGTCATTTCCTTTCCAATTGGATTGTAAGTCTTCAACAGTTAATGTCAGCAATTAAGATTCATGCACAGTTCTTAATTGTTTCATACAAAATGACTGGAAGAAAAAAGCTGACTCTTAAGGTGAAAAGTTTTAGATTAATACCCGAGGCTCAGGAACTAGCACCCCCTGGTGATGATTTCAGGCAGTGTACTGCTTTATTTGCATGTACAGTGCAACCTGTCACACAAGGCTTGGGGACTATCACCCCTTGGTGATGATTTCAGGCAGCGTACTGCTTTATTTGCATGTACAGTGCAACCTGTCACACAAGGCTTGGGGACTATCACCCCTTGGTGATGATTTCAGGCAGTGTACTGCTTTATTTGCATGTACAGTGCAACCTGTCACACAAGGCTTGGGGACTATCACCCCTTGGTGATGATTTCAGGTAGTGTACTGCTTTATTTGCATGTACAGTGCAACCTGTCACACAAGGCTTGGGGACTATCACCCCTTGGTGATGATTTCAGGCAGCGTACTGCTTTATTTGCATGTACAGTGCAACCTGTCACACAAGGCTTGGGGACTATCACCCCTTGGTGATGATTTCAGGCAGCGTACTGCTTTATTTGCATGTACAGTGCAACCTGTCACACAAGGCTTGGGGACTATCACCCCTTGGTGATGATTTCAGGCAGCGTACTGCTTTATTTGCATGTACAGTGCAACCTGTCACATGTGGCTTGGGGACTATCACCCCTTGGTGATGATTTCAGGCAGTGTACTGCTTTATTTGCATGTACAGTGCAACCTGTCACACAAGGCTTGGGGACTATCACCCCTTGGTGATGATTTCAGGCAGCGTACTGTTTTATTTGCATGTACAGTGCAACCTGTCACACAAGGCTTGGGGACTATCACCCCTTGGTGATGATTTCAGGCAGCGTACTGCTTTATTTGCATGTACAGTGCAACCTGTCACATGTGGCTTGGGGACTATCACCCCTTGGTGATGATTTCAGGCAGTGTACTGTTTAATTTGCTTGAACAGGGCAACATGTTCATAAAGGACACCCCAGGACACAATTTGTCCTTTTGTAACAAGTGTCCTAAGTTAACAGACTGAATTTAAATATAAAATAAAGAACAGGTGTCAAGTAATATTGTTCTTTATAAACAGATGTCCTTTATGTGGAGGTTTCAACTTCAGCAGTTCTCTGGCCAAAGGTTGTCTCATGTCAAAAAAGGAATCATTTGATTCCACAAAAGAACTGCAAGGACAGAGTCAAGCAAGAACAGCTAGACCCTATACCTTAACATCGCTGTCGGGGAAGTCGTAAAGATTGGCATGATTGCTGTGAATTGTGGTTCTAGGCTTGAATCGTTCCAGTTTTTCTGTTGTATTCTCATCCTCCACAACTTTTCGGTAATCGTTGTAGTTCTGATTAAACTACAGAAAATTAGAAGTCCATGAGTCAGGATTTATTCAAACTTGAAATACAAAAAAATCAATAGTCTATGAAATATGTCCAGTTTTGTGAGGCAGATACAAAGTTGATCAATGATTCAACCTGGAGTTATCTCCATTGAACACTAGATAAAAGATTCATAAGTAATGGCAACATGAACTCACTTCCTGAACAGTTTTCATACACCTGATCTAGTGCAATATCATTAGGGTATGGGCACTATGATTATATTGTTGAAACAATTCTTTACTGACAATAAATAGCAAATTCAGAATATAAATATTATGTAAAATTAAATAACTATGAACTACAATATATAGTAATTGTCTTAACAGTCATTGTTTATTATGTTAATGAAGTAAATTCACAGGTACCAGGCATAAATTGGCAAGTCAATATTATTGACCCATAATTAGTAAAATCTCTTTCTGCCAACTGGGTAGTCAGTGATGTCATTCCCTTAATGTTTGGAAGCTCCCTACTGAAATGTAGTGATTGGTTGATAGTTTTACATTTGGCATGGTGCATGCTGGGTAAAAAATATATGTGGTATCATGACCACTGGAAGTCTGATTCAGTAGTCAGAAAATGTAGTAAAGAGTTCAACTGCAAAATCTCTGTTTTAATTATCTACAAAAAAGACCTGCATTATTTACACTGGTCCCTTACTATAAAGCACCTCAGTATAGTGGTCCCTCATATAACATGGGTATGGTCATGGATTCCATTTTGGGGATGAAAGTAGTTTTGGTATTGAACCTAAATCAGTATAAGGCAGCCTCATTTATAACATGGCACACTTGTATGGTTCCCCTGAACAGTGTTTTAGTAAAGAATCACTATGCTCATATTGTGAGGTTTTAGTGAAGGACCACTGTGCTCATTCATACTGTGCAGTTTAAGTGAAGCACCACTGTGCTCATATTGTGTGGTTTTAGTGAAGGACCACTGTACTCATATTGTGTGGTTTTAGTGATGAACCACTGTACTCATATTGTGTAATTTTAGCAAAGGACCACTGTACTCATTCATATTGTGTGGGTCTAGTGAAGGACCACTGTATTCATTCATATTATGTGGTTTTAGTGAAGGACCACTGTACTCATATTGTGTGGTTTTAGTGAAGGACAACTCTACTCATTCATATTGTGTGGTTTTATTGAAGAACCACCGTACTCATTCATATTGTGTGGTTTTAGTGAAGGACCACTGTATTAACATTGTTTGGTTTTAGTAAAGGACCTCTGTACTCATATTGCATGATTTGAGTGAAGGACCACTGTGCTCATATTGTGTAGTTTTAGTGAAGGACCACTGTACTCATTCATATTGTGTGGTTTTAGTGAAGGACCACTGTACTCATATTGTGTGGTTTTAGTGAAGGACCACTGTACTTTCTTCATATTGTGTGGTTTTAGTGAAGGACCACTGTACTCGTAATGTTTGGTTTTAGTGAAGGACCTCTGTGGTCATATTGCATGGTTTTAGTGAAGGACCACTGTGCTCATATTGTGCAGTTTTAGTGAAGGACCACTGTACTCATTCACACTGTGTGGTTTTAGTGAAGGACCACTGAACTCATATAGTGTGGTTTTCAGAATCTAAAGAATTTTGCAGAATTTTTAATTTTTTACCAATTGTTAGAGTATTAACTTGTCATATAAAGAAAATATTAACTAATCTTGGTGATGAGTGTTGTCAGGTTGGGTGCTATATGCTGGTGCAGTTCTAATGCTGAACCCAACAACAATAAACAGTTACAAGAAAGCATTGTGACTGAAACATTTTATCTGTACTCCAACAGACCTGCCAACCCTAAAAAGACTTTTTCAGAAAGGCAGTCAATATTTTTTCATTAGTTAGAACAATTTTCAGTAAGGTGTAACAAAATATCATGTAGTGCTATTGTTGATTTGGAAAACATGCATTTAAAAATGTCAGATGTGTGGTCTGATGCAGCGAACACAACATTATGTTCAACTAAAAAGTTTATAAGGCACACATAGACCTTAATGACCTCCAGCTCAGTTTCATACACTACAGTTCCAACCCCATGAATTTGAACGACTTCTTGCTAGATCTCTCATCTTGACATAATCTTTATGCTTTATTTTTTTAAATTTAATTTTTTAATCACCTCTCCTTCCATGAGCAATACTCAAATTGAAATGACATCCATTAAATGCAATTCTTGCTTATCCTGTTGTTATTGCCAAGAATCTGAATATTCCTCTGTATAGATTGTTTGGACTTCGTAAGAAGCTTATTATCCCTTTTGCCTTCAATGTGTTTTCACTTGCTGGACATTTCTAGATTATACAATATGTAATATTAAAAGCTTCATCACTGAAACGTTTTGCATGAAAAACACGATCAGATTAAAGCATCTGAGGCACCCCTGTAAAGTTAGTCTGGTTCCCTAACCAACTCCACTGAATCTAATATGAAAACCTGACTCCAGACAAAATCCAAACAAGCCAATATCTGGATTTGACCACAACAATCATATTTTCATATTTGTTTCTATCATTTCATAAGTCTGTAATTTAATGGTCATTTAAGTAAGACTTATGGTTGAATCATAAGGGTTGGCAGGTCTGTTGTAATTACAGTAATATACCCATCCATCAGGACTAGTTAGTTGATTGGACAGCTGATATATTTATACAGAATAAATTGTGTATTCAGGGGAAGCTTTATATGTCCATATCATCAAATAATCTGGAGAATTGACATCTATATAATGGGTGTTTAACTGTATTATATCCAGAATACATTTATTGTATATACACGCTTATAAGTCAAGTCCAACTGCAAACCGCACAGACCCATATCTTTTGTCGCATAATGAACATCTGGGTCTATGCAGTTTGTTAGGAGTAATTAGTAGAATAAACAACACAGACCCTGACCTGCTGGCACATTATGTGACATCAGATCAGGGCCTGTGTTGCTTGCAGTCAGATTCAAAACTGCACAGACCCATATCTTTCGTCACATAATGAGCATCTGGGTATATGCAGTTTGTTAGGAGTAATCAGTAGAACAAACAACATAGATCCTGATCTGCTGGCACATTATGCGATGGCAGATCAGGGTCTGTGTTGTTTGCAGTCAGACTCGACTTACACGTGAGTATATACAGTATTTGTGAGGAATGACAGAGTATCCTGAGAAAGGTCAAGATCTGAAATATTCTCTGAATGATAATTACTTTGTTATCCTAAAGAAAAAATATTTGTTTAACATAGCTTAATTAGTGTAATCTTTTTCCTGAGTAATAAACTTCAAATATGAGATGTGGAATGAGACCTTTTATCTCAATATAAAAATGTGATGCATTTATGTAATCTTGCCTCTACAGCTTAATTGCTGTGTATTTTCCCACCTCAAATATCGTTACTATCACACTCTGATATATGCAGACCACAAATTCTCTATCTTGAATTTTCCTTTCTTATTATTTGGCTGTTTATGAAGGAAATATTTAAATAAATTAATTTGCACATAAACACAAAAGTATAAAAGTGAAATTTTTAAGACAAAGGTAATAAGGCATTTTATGCTTGATAACATCCTAATCAAAATAAGCACTATATGTGCAATCGGAACATTGCTCAGCCATTTCCATCAAGTCAAGAAATAACCTCAGCACCACATATTGCAACAGAAAAGGCCAACAATGTTCTGATTGTGTCTTTGTCTCCTTCTGCTGCCATACTGTGTCTTGTAAACAAAAGTAATTCCGAATATAGTTCTCAGTGGTGGCAAATTATATCTGAGGTTTATTTCTAGACTTTACAGAAAAGGCCAAGGATGTTCCGATTGACTATCGGTGGTTTTCTAATCATTTTAAAAAAATGATAGTATGTTGTTTTAGATGTAAACAAATAAATGACATGCACATTTTTATCTTGAATTTAATATATGAGTATTGACATGAACTGCTATGAAGTCACCAATTACACAATAAAGTAAATTGTGGCAATCTCAAGAAATCTGGTTTCATACATACAGTGCTCATCCTGTGCACACCAATTACATACCTGGTTATCAATGCAGTGCTATTAGGTTACAAGGTAGTGCAATGAAGAATTGTGCTGAACATTTTATACCAGCCCACACAAATTATTGCACAATGAATGAATGAACAAATGGTGCATCAAAAACACAAGGGCGTGAGGCTATGAAGTCAAGCACAGCTACCGTATTTTGGTGTGTATAACGCGCACCCCGATTTTTGACCCAAAATGAGATGAAAAAACGTAGTTCTGCCATATAACGCGCATGTGATATAATACATTTTAAAATCGTGACTACCGGTATTTCACTCCGTTTTCATAGTGCAACAACAGTCGGTCATTTTGGATAGTGAATGAAAAAGTGGCAATATTGAAATTGTATCTTTCCGATTTTATGGTTGGCCCGTAAAAGGGCCCTTTAAAGGTTCGTCTAGTTGATGGAGTTCAATCTATTGCATCAAATCCCTCAAATTCCTCTTCGTCGTAATCACTCTCGAAAAGATCGACCTGGAAAAAATCTTTTTTTTTTGTTCTTGTATATAACGCGCACCTCCGACTTAAGATACTAAAATTAGGTGAAAAAACTGCGCGTTATACACAGCTAAATACGGTATATATAATGTATGTGATACAAGGAAATAAACATATTATGCAGCAATGGTATAAACAATGTCAATATGAAATTAATATTTAAAACTTGTTGGCACCAATTATGTCATCTTCTTTTATCACAGATTTAGATGAAAATCTCATGCTCAAAAACTTTTTTCACCAGATCAGATTTACCTTCAAAAGTATTTTGCTTACAATAAAACCTTCTTTAAAACCATTTGATGACTTTTTTTTATCTCCTGATAGCATCTTTGTTACTAAAATCATAGACTGTTTTTTTATAATAAAGTTGAATACGAAAATATCATGTTATATGTCATACAAGTGGCAACAGAAACAAGATATATTATAAAACTCTGCGGCTCTGTGGTGCTTGTCTCTCAGAGAAGAAATTCCTAAAAAATGTTTTGATATACATCATGTACCTACCTCCCTCTCATCTGAAGTGCCAGGGTGATGTATGCTGTAGTCTAGTTTCTTTTTCCTCAGATCCCTCCCCTTTGGAGCTCCACCACCATATTTTCCGAACATGTTGTTCTCAAAGGTCTGTACATGCTGCATTAATAAGAGATAGTATGCAATGACATGGGTTTAGTAAAACTAGTATATACTTGAGGGCTGTGGAAAACATTGATAAATAGTATGTACAGATTACAAACATTTTTGGTGAATCATACATGGTGTTTTCTAAAAAATAAACATTATCACACAACAAAATCATTATATGACTGAAAATGATGATATGCATAGTGGACATTGGAGTGGACATTGGAGTGGACATTGGAGTGGACATTGGAGCACATCACAACCGCAGAGGTACAATGTTCAAAATTAACTTTCATCTCCTAAGATCAAGACCTACAATTCAAATGTTTTAAAAGGAAATAAAGACCCTACATTCAATTTCAAAAGTATTGTTTGTTTTTTTTAAATTGAACCTTGAACTTTGCAAATACAAATGACAACTTTAACTTTTGCCTTTCACTGATTCAGTTTCAGACTCATAATTTTTGCCTCAGATGGCACAGACCCACTCAAAAAACATGACCTTTGCTCTCAAATGACCTCATGTGATTACTTGGACATTTGCACTTCAATGACCCACTTGGTAACTCAACTTTACCCTTCACTCACCTGCACAGCTTGTCTCTTTCCCTCCATCTCTGCCAGTTTCTGGTTCTTCCTCTTCTCAATGACCTGTTGATCTAGGAAATCATGATAGTCTCTTGGGGAGTAAAGTGGCAATGGCACATCCTAAAATACATCAGAAAACACTGTTTTCTGCAGAATGGTTGCAAATCTGGATTATTTGTTTTCAAACTGCAGAATTTTTACTGCATTTGTGCATTTCTGGGATGTGTTTGTGTATTTTTTAGGATTTCTTAAGAAAGATGACATAACACAGACAACTGAAGGGGTAAAAAGGATAAATTAAAATACTAAGCCATACAAATGTCTAAAAAAAACTCTCAAGAGGGCTTAAAGAAAAAAAAAAAAAAACTTGATCAGGGTATAATCCTAATGTTTAAGAAGAATATAGCACACAAAACATTTTAGTAATTCGCTTATTGACCAATGAAGCAGCGGCTAATTATTTTTTACTAAAGTGATGTTGAACATTACAACATGGTGACCGAAAAATGAATGAAGAGAGGCAGTGTGCATGAGCAATATTCGTGGGTGTGTCCTGCAGGGGCAATCCAGTGTTCTGGAATCTTCTGGTTCACCCTAACGGGAGGACAAAATTTCATCATTCAGTCCGGGTATTTTCCTCCCGGAAAAGTACTAGCCATGCAATAGCAACAGGTATGGTATTAAAATAACTGTCCATCTTTTTGAAAAAAATATTCTAGTTCTGTTCTGAATCAACAATAGCGCTAGAATGTATCTACATTCACAAGCAAAAGGATGTGATGTAATACACAATGATTTCACTGGTACATGTGATGTGTCTTGAAACCTCTCCAACTAATGTTTTAACAATCTTTCAAAGATTGGTTACCTTGAGAATAAAGGTAGTTTATATATAAAATCAAATCAGTTCATTATAAAAAAGGCTACTTATTGAAAATTATTCCCAACATGAGTATTCAACCATTTAACATACCCCCACTCTGTAACTCTCTCTCTCTTGTCACTGTCAATGTTTATTGCTTTCTTAATTTTTCAGATGTACCTCAGTAACGCGCACCCAGGCTTAAGCTGTGGTCTATGTTTTGGCCCCCTGTTGTGCATGAATTATCAAGGGAGAGATGTACTTTGGAAACATTTGTGTCTTGGTCAAACTAACTGAAATTTGATGTCATTTGATTCTTTCTGATATTCAGTATACTTTGAATCTTCTTATGTGACAGGGCAAAATGTTGATCTTACTAAGTAACTATTGAATATAGATGTCTGATATTCAACATTTTTTGCACCAATTGATTAAAAAGTTTTTTAACTAATTGGATATGAATTAACAACTGTTTAACTAATTACATATGAATTAACAACTGCTCAACTAATTACATATGAATTAAGAACATTTTGTATGGAGCAGAAGCACATATTTTAGAACAGCAAATGTTGTGAACTGGAAAATTAGAATGTTGTATATATGGTCATTTTATTCAATATATGGCAAGGAGTGACCAGGTCTTAAAAACAGTGAACAACTACACTTCTAGATTTATGTCAACAAAAACTACTCTTAATGATAATTACCTTATATACTTGCTTATAAGTTAAGACCAACTGTAAACAACATAGATCCTGATCTTCAGCCACATAATGCACTGGCAGATCATGGTCTATGTTGTTTGTTCTACTGATTACTCATTACAAACTGCATAGTCCCAGATCTGCTGGTGCATTATGTTACAGAGATCTGGGTCTGTGATGTTTGCATTTTGGACATGATTTTTAAGCAAGTATAGATGGTATTTTATCTGAAGGTTTCTGATCAGTACAATTGAAAAGAAGAATAGCTATCTTTCTTCAATGGTATATTATTCATATTAATAACCATATACACTCTATGTCATTGTAGGTCAACACTCTATGTCATTGTAGGTCAACACTCTATGTCATTGTAGGTCAACACTCTATGTCATTATAGGTCAACACTCTATGTCATTATAGGTCAACACTCTATGTCATTATAGGTCAACACTCTATGTCATTGAAAGTCACCTTCAATAGGTTTACTGTTTGTTATACATGTGAATGGGCGGGACATCACAAGGACTGAGTAGTGATTGCTTTCCATGTAAGGCTACAGTTGTAGTAACTCTTTGAGCTGATTACTCATGAATGAACTATATTTGCAACAGTAATTAAAGTGACTCTTACTCGAAGGTTGATCAAAGGTTAGTACTTCCACCAGGTAAATCTTGTTTTTAGGGATGGAAAACGATATTAGCTTCAGAACTGCTTTTGAAACAAATGCTTTAAAATAATTTGAAACAAATGCTCTTGAGTTTCTGTTATCATATTAAATCATGTCCACTTAAAACAATTTTAAAAATAATGCTTAATCAATTTTATTGTTTTATGACTGTTATGTCCTGTCATTTATCATCAAATAACCTATACAGTATATATCTCCTATGATAGCCTCAGGGGGTCTGTCTTGTACATTGCTAGAAAACACAGAGGTGGATTTATCACTGTAAAAGCTTTCTTAAATAAAATTGGCCACAATTTCAGTAAAGTGGGACATGTTGGCAAGTTATGGGAGAGTTATGTTACCTGATTAGAGATAGGGTGATGCAAGTGGTGATTAAGGATCCGTCCCTCCCTATCCCTCCTGGGATATCCTAGTTTCCCTTCATGCATCAGGTCTGCCAGGTTCATCATCTGGAAAAAATAATAGACTGGTTTAGAGTTTTACTGCTATCACCTGGAATTACAGATAACAAGGTATTCCCAGAATGCAATGTATCTAATGGGAATGGTGCAATGACAACATAGATTATTCTTATAAAGGCAAATCTAAAGGATCTATGCATACCAGCATACAAACTTTAGGTACACAGTAATATCTGACAAGAGTACCTTTAACAGTTCACATCTGTGTTTACTATTCCTCTATGTAGGTACTAGGAGGGCATGGTTGACTCTGGAGATTATTGACCAATGGGTCTCAATGACTTGAACTTTTGAACTGAACTTACTGTGCAGAAGCCAATATTTTCTTATAAGACTTACCATGACTTTGACCTCTGACCTTTAGACCCCAAATCAAAAGGCTCTTTTTTAACCATAAGTGCAATCCATCCACAAAGTTTGGTCTAGGAATTACACTAGAACATGAGTTATTATTCAAAACTCATTTTTCTTCTTTCAATCAGAGTGGCATTGACCTTTGACCTTTTGACTCCTCAATCAATAGGCTTCTTTCTTACCCAAAGTGTAAGTCATCCACAAATTTTGGTGAAGGTATTTGTTCAGAACTGAAATTTATGTGCACAACCATTTTCTTTTTGGCAGCCACCTTGACCTCTGACCTTTTGAGCCCCAAATCAATAGGCTTCTTCTTTACCCAAAATGCAAGCCATATAGAAAATTCGGTCAAGGTCTGTTATGTACAACTAATGCTACTGTGTAGAAACTATTTTTCTTCTGTCAGTCACATTGACTTTGACTGTTGACCTTTTGATGCCAAAATATACAGACTTCTTCCATACCCCAAATATAAGCTATTTACAAAGTCTTGTAATGGTGGAGAACTTGAATCATTGTATGGAAATGAAATAGGGAACAGTCAGGCAGAAAGATGGATGGACAGATGTTATAACATGATAAGTTTCACTTTATGGTGGGCATTTGAAAAGCTGTCAGGAGGATAAAGGTCCTTATGGATGAAACAATCCAATTTGTATCCTTTGATACAATCCAATTTGTATCCTTTGATACAATCCAATTTGTATCCTTTGATAACTGTGGAATACCTTCCAAAGTAGCTGCTGAATTATGATTTTTGAAGTCATTTTCTTCTATTCCATTCTTTTATATTTATTGTCATTTGTCAAAAATATTTATTTCAAATTAAAATCATAGCATATTTTACATCATCATAAAGTTCTTTATGTCATGAGCCTGATATAACTTTTATGTTTGGGATGGTTTCATTATAGCAAAGTTTAAGTTGGATATGGTGAGTGATGTACAAGATATACAACTTTTATATTTGGGATGGTTTCATTATAGCAAAGTTAAAGTTGGATATGGTGAGTGATGTACAAGATATAAAAATTTTATGTTTAGGATGGTTTCATTATAGCAAAGTTTAAGTTGAATATGGTGAGTGATGTACAAGATATACAACTTTTATGTTTAGGATAGTTTCATAATAGCAAAGTTTAAGTTGGATATGGTGAGTGATGTACAAGATATACAACTTTTATATTTGGGATGGTTTCATTATAGCAAAGTTGAACTTGGATATGGTGAGTGATGTACAAGATATACAACTTTTATATTTAGGATGGTTTCATTATAGCAAAGTTTAAGTTGCATATGGTGAGTGATGTACAAGATATACAACTTGTATGTTTAGGATGGTTTCATAATAGCAAAGTTTAAGTTGGATATGGTGAGTGATGTACAAGATATACAACTTTTATGTTTGGGATGGTTTCATTATAGCAAAGTTGAACTTGGATATGGTGAGTGATGTACAAGATATACAACTTTTATATTTAGGATGGTTTCATTATAGCAAAGTTTAAGTTGCATATGGTGAGTGATGTACAAGATATACAACTTGTATGTTTAGGATGGTTTCATAATAGCAAAGTTTAAGTTGGATATGGTGAGTGATGTACAAGATATACAACTTGTATGTTTAGGATGGCTCATAATAGCAAAGTTTAAGTTGGATATGGTGAGTGATGTACAAGATATACAACTTGTATGTTTAGGATGGCTCATAATATAGACCTTTCCAGTAGACAGTTCTTCCATATTTACCTCTACACACATCCGCCATTAAGGTACTGATTATAAGTACTGATTCTAAATATGCCTGACACGAGAAAGACTGAATAAAACAGGATATGCTGCAAAAACTTCCATATTCCTTTATTGATCAAAATAAACTTTAATTCCACATAAATATTTGAATGTATACTCTCAAACAATAGAGTAAACAGTTACATCAAAATTTAAGTAAACAAATAAAAAAATACAAAAAAAAAATACACATTTATCAGGACACTTGTGTTCATAAAATTAAGGTCCTTATTTCAGAAAAACTATCTTGCAGGAAAATTGGGAAATTACTGTGCATTTATTTTAAACGAAGAAAGAAATTTTATTCAAAAGAAGTCATACTTAAACTTAAAGAGGAATTCTAAAAATTTGGCAAGTTATCTGTAAGTGAAAAAGAGACCCATATGCCCATGTGATTGGAAAATCACCTATTTAATACATTTGATGGTTTCATTGTTTACCTCTTTGATATGTAATCACAAATTAAACATTTATGGGCATTATGATTACTTTTCTCCTTTTTCGGATAACTGAAAGGAAAATACTGACTATATTAGAATATTTTGAAATGTTGACTTATTTTTATGATTCTATTCAGTTTATTCAAATTTTGAGTCAATTACTACTGACTAATGTCTGACAATAAGTATCTGAGCATGGTAGGTGGTGCTTGACCATTTGTCAATTAAGCGTAGAGTGGATTTTTAGGGTTGATATTTTCAGAACTCCTTTTTGTATGTAAATTGTGAAAAGTTTTCTTGGTGTTTGATCATCTAAGAGTTATGATTATACATGGTTAGCTAAGCTCTCACATTACTGGAAAAAAATTTTAACTTTGGTATTGCAATAAAGTTCTGAGACAAAATTCTTTTAAACATTTGAATGTGCACACCAATTTCATACAACTGATTTTAATTTTTCCTCCAACATACGAACAGTTATACATGCATTAAAGTTCACCTGTACTAAGCAACCACCTGTTTTAAACAGCCATTTTTGGGAAGTACCATAAACCAAAACTGTGAAGAAATGAAACCTCCATTAAGCAGTCACCTCTCTCAGTAGACCACTTTTCTCATTTTCATGGTTCATACATCCCTGGAGAATTTTTGTTCAAGGATTAGGACCTTACAAAGTTTTCAGAGAGTATTTTTTTTCTTATGGAAACTGAACTTTCTCCATATTACTTTGTTTATCACTGCATAAATAGGTACAAAGTAGAAGGATATATAACTAATTAGCAAGCCACTACAGCAAAGGTATGTTGGCAAACTACAGTGAAACCCTGCTATAACACATTTCATTATAACATGAATTCAGATATAACATGATTGTGGCATGGCTCCTGAAATTGTACAATAATTTCACTAATTTCTTGAAGTACTGCAAAGTTTAGTGCCAAAATAAACAAGAGTTTGATTTAATAATTTAGCAGGATGTATTGTATTCTTGAAGAAAAAAGTTTCTTATGATTGCATCTTTCTTTGTATGAATAAAGATGTTAAACATTTCTATTTGTAAATGTTCCTTTTACTTGTGTTAAAAGTCAATCACTGCACTTTATCTGAGTTTATTGTTAAAAGATGTCAGCTCATTAAAAAGCTGATAAGCATTAATCTTATTATTATTCACCCATGAACAATAAAGCCATTAAGTCTTCTTTGTGGTTTTCTTCAATGCATTCTGTGTGCAATCATTGCTCAAATAATTGCTAACAAATGTTTTCTCATTCAACTGGCATACACAACCAAGCACCAAACAATAGTGTGGTTGATAAAAGATTCTCACCTGAATTTATAAATCAATTAATTTAAGTAATTGCTAATCATCAAAGTCAATATCATGGCTAAAGGTTGTACAAATTATGGGGCAATGATTTATATAAACATCAACAAAAGAAAATGCCAACACACGCATGTGGCTTGGTGGTGTTTTCAGACAATCGTCATGCAATCAGTTGACCAGTGAATAATGTCGTCCATTCCCTTAAAAAAATTACCCCATTGTTCATTAACAATTATTCTTGCTGTAGTCATTCAAACAAATAGGTGTCAAAGTGTTAATTAGTGGGTATTTACAATGAAGAACAGTACATGGAAATGTAAAGGAATAAGTCCGGTGTTAAACAAACGCAATTAGCTTGAGATTTAGGTGTTCACGAGTCAACCTTGCAAGCAAATGTGACAGTAGCAGGAAGCAGCTGAAAATCAATCAGATTTTAAAAAAACAATAAAGTATTCTGATTCATAACAGAGAAAATTCTAGCAATATGAAATTTATACAGACACTGTTTAATGACCTTGGGACATATATATGCATACACACTGAACTGTAAATGTGGTTCATCTTTCCTTACATAATTTTTCGATTATTTTTTTGCTTTGAATTCAGACACATAATGATCTGTTACAAATTAACAAAATATTATACTTCTGTGTGCATATTTTTGATGGAATTATTATCGATTCACTCATACGGATGCAATGAGATCAGTCGGTGAGTATACGTGTTGATAATTTAACTATTCATGCTATATGTTAGACATGTACATATATATGTACCGTACCAATGGATGGTAATCTGAATAGAGTAAAATATTATATATGCAATCTCTGTGTTTTCACTACATGTGTATTTCTCATTTATGATGCATTGATTTAAGACAGTAACTGTGCCAATGAAGCACATAGTTATGCACCCACTTCTATCACCCCCACCCCCCTATTTTTTCTTTTTGCATGCATCATTTTCATCAGCTAACTGACTTGGCTGTTTACAGAACAATATAGCTCATAGCACGATGAAGTTTTGTGGACCCTAACCATCATGCTATAAACGGGGCTTTGCTCCACTCGTGTCATGTGTCATTTGATCCACCTAATTTTATCCCATTTTATTTATTTATTCATTTTTGGGGGAAAATAAGTAAATAACATTGGTTCTGAATTTAAAATGTGATATATTTTCTTCAGTTTTAATGTTTGGTATTCCCTCAGAATTTTAATGGGTTTTAGGCAAAATTCAAGCAGTTTTTCAACAAATTCAAGGTCTCGTCAAGGACAATACCAACTTGTTTATATATCAAATTTAAGGATCTCTCAAGGTTTCAGGAACCACAATTTTCCAGGGGTGGCTGCTTAAGACAAGTTTTACTGTACTAATGAAGAAAAGTCTAAGCAATTTAATCAGTCTTTCAACTACATACCGGCTGCTTCAGGTCATACTCATTGAGGTCCTTTTGCACTCTTTGCTGATCTGCTTGTTCTCCTGAAATCAAAATTGTTTTCTTCTAAAATATCTTCAAATAAAAGTATTTGCTGATGGTGAAATATCAAAGCTGGCAATACTGTAAAACCTCCAATGATAGGCTTGAGTAGCTTTGAGCTTTACCATTAGCTAATCAAAAATGGCATTACAAAAGTAAAGTCCCATGTGATTGGTTGGTTAAAAGCTGAAACTCAAGCACAAGTGTTTTATGATATTCAGGCCAGGTCATCTCTCACATTTACAAAAATTTGTATTTTCTTTTTTCTTTTCAAGAAGGCTTGTTCGGATTATGAGCCCAAGCCATTTATCAAAAATTTACAAGGCCAGCTCACTTGGTTTATCATGTAAGAAATACTTTAACAATATTAACAATAAACTATTAGAAAAAAAGACACCAGCATGACATAGTGTAAGAAATATAGAAACTCTATGCTCCTTTACAGGTCTGAGCAATCCATTATTCCTGATGTCTGAGCATGTGAAATTCTTGGTCAAGCTAGTATAACTTTCTAAAAAGCTTGTCCAGGACAAGCTAGATTTTGTCCAAGTGGAAAAATCAGTCATCTGCATATATCTATATGAAAAAGTCTCTTTGGCTTAAGTGGTGACAGTGATTGGTTTTATGAAATGGAACCTAAGAATCTCAAGAAAACCATTTATAAATGTTGATTTCTTTCTTCCAAAATCCTATTTTTGACTGTAAATTTTATTACAATTCAATATATCAGAACTATTTGAATGACTTTGCCATGAAAAGAAATTGGTCAAATATAAAATATCATAAGAATCTATCAAATAGAAACTTTATTTACATGACAATGAACTCATTACTAACTAAATACTATGAAAATCATATATTTTTGTGGATATCAATTTTCGTGGTTTTGAAAAAATTACATTTTCATGGGTACATAAATTCACTGAGTGGGGAAGGAGTCCTATGTTTATCACAGGGGGAAGGAGTCCTATGTTTATCACAGGGGGAAGGAGTCCTATGTTTATCACAGGGGGAAGGAATCCTGTGTTTATCACAGGGGGAAGGAATTCTGTGTTTATCACAGGGGGAAGGAATCCTGTGTTTTCCATGGGGGAAGGAGTCCTATGTTTATCACAGGGGGAAGGAATCCTGTGTTTTCCATGGGGGAAGGAGTCCTATGTTTATCACAGGGGGAAGGAATCCTGTGTTTTCCATGGGGGAAGGAGTCCTATGTTTATCACAAGGGGAAGGAATCCTGTGTTTTCCATGGGGGAAGGAGTCCTATGTTTTCCACAGAAAGATTATTGTAAATTCATTAAGTGGGGATGGAGCCCTATGTTTTCCACAGGGTCTTTAAATTCACTGAGTGGGGAAGAAATCCTGTGTTTTTCACAGAAAGATCATTGAAAATTCATTGAGTGGGGAAGGAGTCCTATGTTTCCCACAGGAGGAAGGAGTCCTGTGTTTTTCAAAAGGGAAAGGAGTCATGTGTTTTCCACAGAAAGATTATTGTTCATTGGGTCTTTAAATTTATTGTTTGAGACAACCACAAAATCTACGAAAACTGGTATGATAAATAGTAAATTCACAGTAGTAATTCTAGCAATACACACTCCATGGTTCATTTCAGTAGCTTTGTTTTTAAAAAAATCTGATAGGCTTCTTATTTTAACTATAATATACAAAATCACCATTATAAAGTGCAGAGAACAAAAATGTTCTAAAATACTTACTAAGTTCATCCCCGTACTTGACATTTGCTTTGGGTCCAGTGGGTTTTGCATAAAGAATCTAAAATTTACAAATGTAAAAATCATCAAAAAGTTATGTTTTATGTCATCTATACATATCTGAATAATGTTTAAAAAATTAAATACAATTTGTATGTTGTATAAAATTTTTGTACATTATTGATGGACAATGTATATTGAACATATGATATCTTGAACTGTACTTTAATATGAGTAATGTTCTTGCAAATTTAATTTTCTCACTAATTTTTGTAATTGTTATCATCAGTACAATTTTGTTCTTTACAGTAAAATTTTGTTTCATAAAAAAATCTAAAATATACACAGAATGCCAATAGTGATTCCAATTCAAAAAGCATTTACAAAACTTGCAAGATATTGTAAAATTTTTTAAAAATCTGAAAAAATTAATTGAGATTCAGTAAATGTATATTTGGTTATCAGCTTTAAGAGTAATTCCAAGCTACTGATAAGTTATCGTTGTTTAAATGCATAATTCAATACAAATTCACTTATTTTTTACACCATTTGTTTGAAAAAGCATGCATTTTATACATTCTTCTATTCCTAGTGCCAATTAACTCATTAACCCCGTGCGCCACGTTTACGCATCATGAGGTTGTACCCTATTTCTGAGCTCTGTAATGTCAACATCATTTAAGATACACCAAAGTGGGTGGTATTGCAGAAAAGAAGACAGATGTAGCTCTACAATGATACCAAATAATGTCAACTTTCTATTCACATTAAAAAATACAGCAGAAAAAAACAATTTTTGAGACCCAATTTTTTTTTAGGTCAAATATTTTTGGTTTCGGAGTCTGAGTTTGTGTCCAGATTTTAGACTTTTTGGCCTTAGATCTAAAGCAGACCAGTCCAAACTGCACACGGATAGATGAACCTTTGCAAAAAGTCGGAGTTTGAGATTTGGAGTAAAAAGTGGCCAGGACACGAAAATCATGGGTCCTATACCAAAAAAAAGAAAAAAGAAGCCCAATCGATACACCTTAGCATTCAGCTAAATGAAATACTATCTTATGCAGATGTGTTTGCCTGAATTCAGAAGTAACCCTAAAAATGTGTTCCCCATTTTCAGTGAAAATTAAAAGAATCTCGAAGGGTTAATGAGCTAAAGACTAAGCTATACTTAAAACAAAAACAAAACTTATAATTTACCTCATTCATTCTGCCCCTTATTCTTGTTTCAAGCTTCCCAGTATCATCCTTTATGGGGGCTCCACCACCACCCCTTTGTTCCTTAATCAGAGGCTCCTGATGGGGGTAAGTGCCTGGCTTGGGGAGCCGAGTGGGTGCCTGTTCTTTAGGATTTACGAAATCAGAACTGTAGGTGGTCCTACTTAAATAGTCCTGCATGCCTGAAATAATAATAATGCTACCAATAATAAAAATAATAAATAATCTTTATTTTACCAGGGCATATCAATAAAAATACACACAAATGTAGTCCCCCTGACCCCCTCCCCCTCAAATAATCCATCAATCCATCCATCCATTGGTCTATCTATCTATCTATCTATCTATCTATCTATCTATCTATCTATCTATCTATCTATCTATCTATCTATCTATCTATCTATCTATCTATCTATCTATCTATCTATGCACTTACCTTTCTACCTACAATGGATCGATTTATGTACTATATATGGGAAAATGTTTCCATTTTACATTTTTGTGTGAATTTCTTCATTTGAAAATGTGCATGTTAAATTCTAATGATCTGGTATTTTCCATGACTCCATGTTCCAGCATGCAAGTTTCCAGGCGGTTAAATTGCTTGCACTTCTGATCAGACAATGAAAAGCTCAAGAAAAGTAACTCCAAGGGATTGACAATATACTGGCTGAAAAGAATGTCTAGCAATCCAAGTGTCAGTGTCTTCTGTCCATTTATTCTTCTTAACTGCAAAGAATTGAAACCATCTCTGATATTCTAGAGAAACTCCAACATACCAAATTTGATAGCAAAATTATTTCTTATATGTTTGAGTTAACATGTTCACAAAATACATGTACCTAACTGCTGGACAAAATTCTTTGTCATGGCCTTTAACCTTAAATCTGATATCATGTGTGGTAAATCATTGAACCTGTCTCAGACAATGTCAATATATACCACATGCTAAGTCTGATTAAATATATCATTATGTTTTTGAAAACAAATTAAGTTATTTAAGTTGCATGATTCAATGTTTCATCAGATATATCCGTGAACTGAGCTTTGAAAAAAATCCATTCATACTTGTTTGTGTCAGGACAGCTATAAACCTAAGTCAAGATTTTGGACCTTTAAATCCATGTCACCATGCTGACTATAAATTTGTTCATTTGAATGCAACTAAATACAAAATCTGGTCCAAATCCACTTGTATATCTCAGTGTTAACAAGCTCAGTGAAGTACAAAAATTAGATCAATGACCTTTGACTTGACCCCCAAGGTCAATTAGGTCTGATTTTCAAAACTCCTTCTTAAAGGTGCAGATATTTTCGTGGTCAGATCTGTATTTTCATTCAGAACCAGTTCAATATTTCAAGAAGTGTTTTAGTGAAAAGCCCCTGTCAATGCCACCAGAGTAGTAATAATATGACTTTCAAGATGACCACTATGGTGCCATGTTGGAGATCAGAATTAAGAACACCATTTTCATTCAGAACCAGTGACATATTGTTGTATTAGTGTTTTAGTAAAAATATGTCCATAAGACCATTTGTTCTGGAGAAGTAGCCATATAAAGATTTTCAGGATGGCCATCAAGGCAGCCATTTTGGAGGTTTGATCTGGATCATTTTGATATTGGAATAAATATATGTTGCAAGAAAAAAGTGTTTTGCTTCTGTTTTTAAAATGTTGGTGTGGCCATCCATTTAGGAGAAGTAGCTGTTACAAGATTTTTCAAATTCTGGGAGGTAACAATGGCTTCATTTCATTTTTGACCAACTACACATAGCGAAAAGTGTTTTAATGAAATCCTTATATCAATACAACTATTATTGCTTCAAGAGGAGTAGCAACAACAAGATTTTCAAGATGACCACCACTGATCAGCACCATTTTTATTTAGGACCAACTAGATATCACAAGAAGTCTTTCTGCAAAAACCCCATGTCTATAGGACCATCTGTTCTGGAAAAGTACTTATAACAAGATTTTCAAGATGGCTACCATTTCATCCATACTGTAGGTTTGATTGGCATCATTTTCATTTGAGACCTACTACATATTGTACAAAGTCTTTTAGTGAAAATCCCATGTCAATATGACTACCAATTTTGGCAAAGTAGCAATAACAAGGTTTTCAGGGTGGCCATGAAATTGGAGATCTGATTAGCACTATATCATTTAGGACCAACTAAACATTATAAGAAGTCCGACTGGATGTCCAGTCCATGTCAATATGATCATCCATTCAGTAGGAATAGCAATTACGAGAGTTTCAAGATGTTTGCCATGGTGGCAATACTGGATGTCTGGGGAACACTATTTTCATTTAGGACCAATTAGACAGTAAAAGAAGATTTATTAATGAAAATTGCAAGGGAATATGACCATCTGCTCAGGAGGAGTAGTTACAAAAAAATTTCCAGCTGCCTGCCACATCAGTGGCCATATTAGATCTAGATCAGCACAATTTTCATTTAGGACCAACTTAAATTTTATAAGAAGCTTTTGGTGAAAATCACATGCCCATTCAGTTTGAGTAGCAATAACAAGATTTTCAATATGGTCATCGTGGTTGTCATACTGTATGTCTGAGCAGCACTGTTTTCATTTAGGAGCAAATAGACCTAGGGATGAATGTATATTTAAAGATTCATGGCCATCCTATAACTAGCTTAGGAGAAGCAGCAATAACAAGCTTGTGTTAACAGATGTATGACTCACAGATGACAGACTGACGATGGACAACAGATGTATGACTCACAGATGACAGACTGATGGTGGACAACAGATGTATGACTCACAGATGACAGACTGATGATGGACAACAGATGTATGACTCACAGATGACAGACTGATGATGGACATTAGGCCATTGCATAAGCTCTTCTAGATTATGACCAGAAGAGCTAAACATGAAATCAGGCTTATATTTTTCCTTATATGGTCTCTATCTATCAATTATGGACAATGACAGCAAAAGCAAATGGACCATATCTCTTTGCATGAAACTGAAGAACATCACCCATGTTAGAAACATCACATTGATATGACTGACACTGTATTGACTAATTTCTGTACACTATTTTTTAATTACTTTTGGGGGCGAACAAAAAGTTATAGTCAAAAATATTAATTAAGTATCTAAAATTCAGAAACTTCTAATGAAGGAAAAAGTCCCATGCACAATAAATTAAAGGACAGAAAATAATTATGTTTCATTGGATTAATGGTGTACAAAAATCAGAGGTGATGACAAAATTAAATGCAATACAGCATATATTACAAGTAGTAATACTGACATATTATACAGTATATATTAGTATAAATTACATATAATACAGCATATATTACCAGTAGTAAAAATGACATATTATACAGCATATATTAGTATAAATGACATATTATACAGTATATATTAGTATAAATTACATATAATACAGCATATATTACCAGTAGTAAAAATGACATATTATACAGCATATATTAGTATAAATGACATATTATACAGTATATATTAGTATATATTAGTATAAATGACATGTTATACAGTACATATTAGTATAAATTACATATAATATAGCATATATTACAATTAGTATAAATGACATATTATACAGACATATTATACAGTATATATTAGTATAAATGACATATTATACAGTATATATTATTATAAATTACATATAATACAGTATATATTACCAGTAGTAAAAATGACATATTATACAGCATATATTAGTATAAATGATATATTATACAGTATATATTAGTATAAATTACATATAATACAGCATATATTACCAGTAGTAAAAATGACATATTATACAGCATATATTAGTATAAATGACATATTATACAGTATATATTAGTATATATTAGTATAAATGACATGTTATACAGTACATATTAGTATAAATTACATATAATATAGCATATATTACAATTAGTATAAATGACATATTATACAGACATATTATACAGTATATATTAGTATAAATGACATATTATACAGTATATATTATTATAAATTACATATAATACAGTATATATTACCAGTAGTAAAAATGACATATTATACAGCATATATTAGTATAAATGATATATTATACAGCATATACGCACAATGATGAAACAATTAACAACAACTCACAGGAAATATGACATGGAATAATGCAAAAAACAGAATGCTTTAGGACCAAATTTCTTCAAGCAGAATGTGTTTTGAAAAGATAAATTCCAAATTTGCTTTACACAGGCTTTGCTTCACTGCTTTCTTCACAATATAATGAAATTTGAAATAAAACGAAAGGTGACTTACGGAGACCTCTGTCTCTGGATGTTGCTAGGGGATGATTAGTCATCCTTGGGCTGTATGTATTATATCTATTTAAGCCATATCTCTGAAAATAAAATAGATAAAAGCATTTTATTATCTACCTAGAATAATACAGTCAAACCTGATTTGAGTTAGTTCTGCTATGAGTGATCACCTGTCATTTATTACTGAAATCATAGTACACAGATCAGATCAATTTTATTACTGTATATACTCGCGCATAAGCTAATACCAACTGCAAACTGCATAGACCCAGATCTGCCATCGCATAATGCACCGGCAAATCTGGGTCTATGCAGCTTGTAAGGACCAATCAGTACAACAAACAACATAGACCCTGATCTGCTGGCACATTATGCAATGGCAGATTAGGGTCTATGTTTTTTGCATTTACACCTGGATTATATGCGAGTATATATGGTATATAAGTGCACTGTCATGAGTGAACACCTGCTGAATGCAACCAGCATCACAATATTTAGGCAAAAGATGCATTTTAACACTACATAATGAATGACCAAGTAGCAGAACCAGATATAAATACTTCTGACCTTTATTTAATCCTTTGTAGCCACTATTACCTGGTACGTTTGGTTCAGTAACTCAAACACAATTTCAGTCTTAAACTATATTTTTTTTATGGCTAGACCACATTTCAGAGAAACAACACACACACAAATACACACATACACACACCTGATTTTCACACTAACTAATTCATGATAAACCATACAAAGTTACTGCTTGTGGAGGAAACTGAACCTCAAGCAGCCCCTTGTATGAATTATAACTGTCAAGCAATGTGTGGGCTGCAGAATGTGAGAAAACATGAATACCACAACTCTCTCTAAAACTAAGGGGAGGTAACTTTCACACAATAGAAAGTAAAATTACTGAATATCAGAATTGTCAAGATGCATAAGTATCCTCATTAAATTTGACTGAAGAATAGCTCTGAATTATCAAGATGCATGAGTATCCTCATTAAATATGGCTGAAGAATAGCTCTGAATTATCAAGATGCATAAGTATCCTCATTAAATATGACTGAAGAATAGCTCTGAATTGTCAAGATGCATGAGTATGTTCATTAAATATGACTGAAGAATAGCTCTGATTTGTCAAGATGCATAAGTATCTTCATTAAATATGACTGAAGAATAGCTCTGAATTGTCAAGATGCATGAGTATCCTCATTAAATATGACTGAAGAATAGCTCTGAATTATCAAGATGCATAAGTATCCTCATTAAATTTGACTGAAGACTAGCTCTGATTTGTCAAGATGCATAAGTATCCTCATTAAATATGACTGAAGACTAGCTCTGATTTGTCAAGATGCATAAGTATCCTCATTAAATTTGACTGAAGAATAGCTCTGAATTGTCAAGATGCATGAGTATCCTCATTAAATATGACTGAAGAATAGCTCTGCAAATAACTGGCAAAAGTTTTATCCAAATTTGAATATAATTTGAGGCAAGTTCTAATTTCTAAACTTTCATACTTGTTCATGCACTCACATGACAGTGGTATATAATATATGTGCATGGATTATATTGACTTGTTCACTTATTAAGATATATATAGTCCTATCGTCTACAAATCCATAAAAAAAATTAGGTTTACACTGGAAAATTCAGGATAAACTTGTTTTTCAGGGTAAACCAAATGACGTTCGAATGGATATAAAATTTATTTCTCAAAAACAAAATAGCTGTTTAAACTGTATTCGCAGTTAATAGCATTTGCAATTCTGTATTGGACCATGTACACTGGTGCAATGATAGCAAAAGGTGAACAGTCAAGAAATACAATCCAGTTTTAATCTTGTAATAACGTGAAACTGGCAAAAAAGGATGAGGTACTTCTTGATTCAATTATGACCTAGAGTTCATTTTGCTGATGAGAATATACAGTGCATTACAAAGATGAATTTCAGACAAATAACAATGACACTGAAATATAATTTAAATCTGATAATGGAAGTGTACATGTAGCTTGCCTGATGCTCTCAGCCTATCACCCCAAGTTGGAATCAACCACCCTTGCATGTTTCTTGGATTGGATTGTTATAGTCGATGTTTATATTTACATCACCATGAAAGGTTGAACCAGTTATAATGAAATTCATGGAGAGTTTAATTGTTTGTGTGTTCTGGAATGGCATTATGGGAGGCAGAAACCATGACCCAGATTTTGCCACCAAGGATGCAGATGGTGTCAATTACATATCCTGTTGTTGGTGGTGGGAGACAAAGGGTAGTGCTGGTACTCTTTGTTGGAGACATTGGAAAAAAATGAAGCTAACTGCATATTTCTGCTTGTGATTATTGTCCTGTAATTGTTCAGAGACTGGATATTTTTGTTTACATACAAAAATACTTCATTTGACCAGCGTAAAAATATGTAAAAAAATAGTCCCAGAGTCATGATAAAGGTCAGTGTCATCATAAAGGTCATGTGTGGCAGCTAGAATAAGAATTTTCGACATTGGTGTTCCCCTGGAAAATCTATATCCATACTGATAAGGAATGACAGAAAAGAAAATCCATTATAAGCAAGCATTTTCTCAAAACATACCAAAGTTGTTCTTTTAAAAATTTTACCAACTTATGAGAAAAAAATGTTTGGTTGAAGGTGAAAATTTCACAAAATTTGGATGAAAAATAATAAAGTTAAATTTTAAAAAAAAATATATGTTATATAGCAAACACTGAGTAGGCATCCATAGCCATCCATGAACAACACCATTTTATATTATATAGCTTAAGTCAAGTCTATCAATCCAGGCCGTCAGATCATATAACTCTGAGCTTGAGTCTCATTCAGAACATCCTCGTCTTTTTCCGATTCGAGTCAAGTAATTTCAACTCTCTGAAAGAGACTCCAAGGTAAATGTAGTGATAATTCCTAAAATGAGAAGTTTCTGGTGGACAAATATCTAGCAGGATGTGCGAAGAAAAGATTCTTATAAAATGATAGGTGTTGAAAATAACACATCACAATGTTTCAGCAATCAATCAAATATCTGTACTTTTATTTTAAATGTTAGTCCTGCAACTTTGTAATGAAAAAAATTGATGAAAATGTTTAGTTTCAGTAGTCTTAAACTATTGCTAACATTGCTGCTAGTGATAACACTTCATCTAGTCATTGTAACTTAAACGAAGCTATTAGGAATATCAACCATGGGGTTGAGGGTTGAGGGCAGTTAATACATCTGATATTTTTTTCTAGAAAGGGATGGAGAAGACTGAGGATGTTCCAATTGTTTGAGTCTGAGACTGACTTTCCACTATCAGCCAATAAGAAAGATGCTTTCAAAAGTTAAGTCATTAGTTTCAAAAGTAAAGTCATTAGTGATAGGCTGAAACAAAAGTAATGTCATTTGTGATAGGTTGAAACAAAATCTTAAGCTCAAAAGTTTACTGATTTCAAGGTTTTATTATGAACTGATTCACATGCAGGGATCAGACTGGTCAGCAGTCAATACATGTCTTTGCAGACAAAAAGTAAAGTACCAAAAAGTAGGACCAAAGTATACCCATCATATTGCCTGAAACGCATTGTAAAGAATAAATTTTTATAAACCAAAATGATGCTGTGAAAAAGTTGTCTCTTGATCCATTACAAGGAGTGACCACAAAGAACATTTTACAAAATGCAGTGGAGGATCAAGTCATGCAGATTATTGTATCTCCAAACTGTGACATTTTCATGAAATAGAATCATACACAACATCAAAGTCAGCAATATTAGCATATGTCATAATAAACAATCCCACTGGTCCTATCTCATGCGCACATCACCTAATGATCAGTCTAAGGGAGATAGCTTTTAACCCTTTTCATACTGAAGCCCATTCAGACAGACAGTTGTATAGAACTGGAAATTTTTCAGTCAGTGGTTTATGCAGCATGAGAGAATGCAGTGACGTTGGTCAATCTGGCTTTACAGGACAATTTTTTGAAATTATTTTTCGATGTTGTATAACATTTTAAAAAGCATAAAATTTTCCTTAAGGTCATATATTTCTTGACTGAAAATTTTCAGACGTAAAACTTCAGTTGAAAGTAAAGTTATGTAAGCAAAAATAAATGCTTTACATTTTTTTGTAATAACTTACTTTCAATGCAATTTTCCTATCTGCAATATTCATTTTACCTCCTCTATGTAATTGTATGAAATGGGGGGAATTTTATACCATTTAAGAAGGTGACAAAATAGTAAAAATCCATCAAGAATATCTAAAGTTATTACAATTTTATTAAATTTACTCGCATGAGAATTGGAGAACAAAAAACAGAATAATCCTAACTGATAAGTCGACAAAGATTTTCATTTTGGTTCAGTGTTTTTATTCCACAATAAATTTTAATGTAATAATATAAGAGTTATATTGGGTGTATTTTGGTCCATTTCCAGGGATGCAGGAAATTTTCATAATATTATGCACACACTCAACATCGGTATATGTGTGAATTTTATGAGAAGTGAAGTTCTCAAAATGTCCAGTTAGCTTGAAAAGCATCCACGTCTTCATCATCGTCAATATCCGAGTCAAAAATACCAATTAACTATTTATCATCAGCTCAGTTCATTCGATGCAACCAAGATAACGATCCCCACTGCCTAAAATATAAATTTCCCCCACAAAATTGTCTAAATTTTCATCAAAATCGGTATCAGCATCACGACCGCTTCAGTAATGTCCGCCATTTTGAATTACACACATTAAAATTCAGTTTTGAAATCAAATTTTCTACTAACCAGTTCTCATCATCTCCGTTCATTTCGTCGAAGTGAAGCTCATGATATGCACTTCTTAAAACATAAAGTTTCCCCACAAAATTGTCTATATTTTCATCAAAATCGGCATCCACATCACTGCCGTAAATTGCTGTTTCAGCGCTGTCCGCCATGTTGATCTCCACACATTAAAAGTCGTGTTTGAAATCAAATTTTCAAATAACCAGTTATCAGCGCCGTTCATTTTGAAGAAGTAAAGATAGCGATTCCCACTGGCTAGAATGTCAATTTTCCACGTGAAATGGTCTTTATTTTCAACTAATTCAGCAAGCACATAACTCTCTTCAATTCCCTCTTCAGAATATCACCACCATATTTTATCTCGGCACGTTAAAACTCGATTTTGAAATCAAATTTTTAACAGTTTTGGGGTCTTTTAAACACAATCATGCAACAACATGTGTACCTTCTTTCTTTATTTCCTTCTTTTCAAAAGAGTACACGTAAACTGATGATGTTTTATACAGTTAAACACGTGTCTGCAAATGTTGGTAAGGAAATTTAGTGAACATACAATCGGAGTCGTATCCCGCTGGCAAAGGTAAAGTACAACTGAAGTCGTATCCCGCTGTCAAAGGGTTAACAGCTGATTACGGTAACTGCACAGAAGCATGTTGGAATTCTGAATGAACAACCAATCACTGACAGCTTGTAGTTGCACAGGTCGAGGATGCCAATTTACTGGGTGTTTTCTTCTGAATGAGGAATATCCTCACTCAACCTAGACTGTAGTTATAAGTTATCCATGATCTCACTCAACCTAGAATGTAGTTATGAGTTATCCATGATCTCACTCAACCTAGACTGTATAAAGTTATGAGTTATCCATGATCTCACTCAACCTAGACTATAGTTATGAGTTATCCATGATCTCACTCAACCTAGACTGTAGTTATGAGTTATCCATGATCTCACTCAACCTAGACTGTAGTTATGAGTTATCCATGATCAACAATTTAGGATCTTTACTATTGGCATGTGACCAACTTTAATAAGGTCATGTGACTACTCATATCTGCTGAAGGCTTCAATGCTGAAGCTAAAAACTTGTATGTTTCAACCAATGAATTGATTCTGATCAGGTATCTCTTTTTTATTATTATAAGTATAATTATTGTAATAATAATAATAATAATAATAAATAAAACACTATTCTTCTTCTTATTATTATTATTATTACTGTGCTCATGCAAACATTCTTGTAAAAACCTTATATGGCTACTTAACAAACATGCTTTCAATAGCAGATACATTCTTGATTGATGAACATGATACTTACATCACGATACGATCGTTCAGTCAGGGGCTCTGAAAAGTGGAAAGAATTTTGTTAACATTAATGAAAAATTGTTGTTTTGTTCATATATACACAAGGGTTTCAGGTGTTGGACAAATAAAAATATTGCCAGTGCTTCTTACAATTTCTAAAATTTCTATGTTCCCAATATTGGCAGACAAAATAGCCATTGGCTACTAATTTTTACAGATGGCTACTAAATTTCATGAAATAGTCTATTTTAGCTATTGTTTTTTTCCTTCTATGTCCATTAACATAGTTTTGGCTACTACCTGAACTTTTTGTGGGAACCTAGTATTTCATATGATAGGCTGTGATATATTGATCGAGAGCCTAACAAATTAGTTAGAAGTACAAAGGAATCCTATTTTATTTAACTGGTTCTGCATGTCAAAGTTTTGTATATGTCATCTCAGTAGATCTTTGCTTGCCGAGAGTCACTGATCCACTTTCTTTCACATCATCCCTTGACATATGTAGTTGGCTGAAACAGAGTTTTGAATAAATGCTCTCTTGTGGGTGAATGAGTTACTGCCAATAAAAAGTTCATTACACTTGTTATGTGTTCAATATGGTTACTTCGATAATATCCACATGCCTTGAATTGAAAGAAAAACTATCATGTCAATGATATAAACTGGAGAAATTGACATGCAACATGTGAATTAGCTTATAATGGAGGCTGCAGTGATTATTTTCATCTATCTTAGGTCATGCAATGAGCAACCCGATTGGATCAGTTTCTTCCAGCTGCATCCAATCAGATAGCAGAGTGGTAGATATTGTTTTGCAAGTTACATGCCAAGGGTTAATATGGAATAAAGTGGATCGATGAGCCTGGCCTTAAAAAGAAGCTACATGTACTAGCTTAAGAGAAACAAATTTATGTTTTCTAATGTCACTGAGAAATAAAATATGAATTCTGGCTAACAAGCTCATGTTTTCTCGAGTCATATATTTTTCTGCAGAGGCACATTAGAAAAAAGACTTTCTGAGACAGAAAGATATATAGTATCTAGCGTATATATTCGCGTATAAGCCGATACCAATTGCAAACTGCATATATCCAGATCTGCCATCACATAATGCACCAGCAGATCTGGGTCTATGCAGTTTGTAAGAACTAATCAGTAGAACAAGCAACATAGAGCCTGATCTGCAGGCGCATTATGCGATGGCAGATCAGGGTCTATGTTGTTTGCATTTGGAGTTGGATTATGTGCAAGTATAGACAGTTATAAACTGAGCAACATATATTATTTTTGCTGCTATAAATGTTTACTTACCCCGGTAACTGAAGTAAAAACTGAAGATTCCATTATTTACTATTTTATTAATATATATTTTTTTTAATACAGTTCTCCCTCATTATAATATGGTAGTTGGGACTGCATGTACAGTATGGGGGGGGGGGGGGGGAATAAACAAAATGCCAGTCAAATGTATAGTAATAATTCTAGTTTATGCAAATTAAATATTTTTTTCACTTCTTGGTATTTGTGCATTTAATTTTCTCAAATAATAATGTTTTAGAAAGGAAATAAAGATATACAGTATAATACTTAAAACTCCATGTTGCTTTCTCTCAACCCACTCAACCCATACTGTCATACATTTGATAGATCATTCAAGTACAATGGTTTTTTTGCATACATTTTGCAGCTAATAGATCCTAAAAATTATATTTAAAAAATGTCTTTTTCATTTTGATACTTTTGGTCATGGAGTCCATAGTGGTACAGCATTGTATCTGTAACCATGTTAAAATGATGTGTGTTATAACAAGGGAGACCTGTATAATTTGCATGTTTTTTACTGATAAACTAGAAGGTAAAATGTAGTAAAAATTAGCAGCCTGTAATAAATACTCAAAGTACAGTATACAGTCGGTTGTTCTAATATTCTTCCTACAAGAAAATACAGTTTAAGACTTTTTACGGAAAAAGTTGATATGTAGACTTTCCATATTGACACTGTATGCCTGTATTAAAGATACATGATCATGATGTCAGTCTATAAGTTCTAAATGTTAAAAGAAAAAAGAACCTCCAGTTTATATTATAAATACCTCTGCCAATTTGTCAGTGAAACTACTATGAAAAATGATGAATAACATGGAATGAACTGCAAAAAAAGTAGACCCAAATCTACAGCTACATAATACACTTGCAGATCAGTGTCAATGCCACTCACTTGCAGATCAGTGTCAATGCCACTCACTTGCAAAGTGAAAGCAGAATGGACAGTGTAGTCTTGGTGCCAGTCATAAAACTTGACTCAACATTCTGAGTAGATCTGACCCCTCTGTCATAAAACTTTACTCAGCATTCTGAGTAGATCTGGCCCCACTGTCATAAAACTTTACTCAGCATTTTGAGTAGATCTGGCCCCTCTGTCATAAAACTTTACTCAGCATTTTGAGTAGATCTGGCCCCTCTGTAATAAAAATTTACTCAACACTCTGAATAGATCTGACTGCTCTGTCATAAAACTTTTAACCCAACATTTAAAATAGATCTGGCCCCTCTATCATAAAACTTTACTCAACATTTCAAGCAGATCTGGTCCCTCGGTCATAAAACTTTACTCAACACTTCCAGATCTGGCCCTGCCATCATAAAACCTGACTCAACATTTTGAGTAACCTGATCTTCTGGTGCATTAAGCAACAGCAGATCTGGGTCTACCCCATTTGTTACAGTTACCATATATACTCGTGTATAATCCAATACCAACTGCAAACTGCATAGACCCAGATCTGCCATTGCATAATGCACAGGCAGATCTGGGTCTATGCAGTTTGTAAGGGCTAATCAGTAGAACAAACAATATAGACCCTGATCTGCCGGTGCATTATGTGATGGCAGATCAGGGTTTATGTTATTTGCATTTTGACCCGGCTTATACGTGAGAATATATGGTAGATGTTTGTGTTATACATGACCAAATGTAATACAGTACTGCCTCAACAAAAAGGTCCTTCATTAAAACATAATTAGTGTTATAAGATCAGTATGGTCATGGATCCCATTGCATTAAAAGTGGTAGTAAAATTACATGTATCATGTACTTTATTATAAGGCAGTCTCACTATAAGGCAGCATACTTGATGAGGGAGTATAGCACTACCAGAAAAATGCTATGTACACTATAACGCTGTTCAGGGAAGCAATAAAAAGTGTACAGTGATATATAGGTAATATTGCCTTATACTGGGGTATATAATATGGAGAAATATAATTCAATGGGATCCAAGATTATACCCATGTTATATCAGAGACTGTGTTATATCAGGGACCATGTTATATCATAGACTGTGTTATATCAGGAACCATGTTATATCAGAGAATGTGTTATATATGGCACCATGTTATATCAGAGAATGTGTTATATGAGGGACCATGTTATATCATAGACTGTGTAATATCAGGAACCATGTTATATCAGAGAATGTGTTATATGAGGGACCATGTTATATCATAGACTGTGTTATACTGAGGTGCTTTGAAGTGAGGAAACATTGCTTTATATTGGAATATTGTCGCTTCCTTGTCATTTTCAATGTTGAACGTGATCAATTTCACTTTGTGCTCACAAATACTTATTTTTTTAAATAGTAATATTGATTATAATGAATACAGAATCATGCTGAATTGAAGTAACTTTATTCAAAATATTCATAAGCAAAAACAGAAGCAGACAGAATCATTTCTTGAAAATTTGATATCATATATACTTTGGAGGCATTAGGTATGAACAGGCAGTGAATTCATGAATTAAAAGTTGTGATAAAACATGACTGATAGAAAAAAAATCTAAATCAATGTCCCAATATGAATCTTTTAAAAAACAGATGGAAATTATCTCCCTTAATCACTTTGCAATGGAACAAATTTGATGTGAAGCTAAATAGTGAATACCTAATATTAATACAATATCAAGCACCTGAACATGATGGCCATATATAATTACCTAATTCCCACAGAATTTCCAAATCCTGAATAATTATGCCTTTGATGGAAAAAATCAAACTTTCTACAACATTTCTGAATTATTTTTTTTTATAGATAAACAATGCATATGAATTTAAAAGTGGGAATATCTATAACCATACAGTTTTATTGCTATGAAATAGATTTTTCTGAGTTTTTTTTGGTACGCTGACAAATGAAAATGGATGACTAGTCAAACAAAAATGATCTACGTCCATGTAGGTTTGGTTTTTTAATATTCAAAATAGTAACACTTTATAATCAAAACATTGCCTTGATCTTTGTTGCACTGTTAAATGTAAGAAGCTATAGCCACATGAATTGACAGGTTGGCCTGATGATCCTATATGAAACTTAAAACACCATTATAATCTGTCATTTTATTAAAAGCAAAATTTGTTATTATCTCTAAATAACACCATTTCTGGGCAGCTTTGATCTTACCAATATCAGCATGCATTCTTGCAAGAACTGCATAAGAAACCATAGTAAAAAAAAGTACTGTGTAACAAGAGCCCCTTGAAGGGACTGTTGCTCTATTGACCAAAAAGAATTTCCAGGAATCGAAGACAAGACCATTTCTTCTTTTCAAATACTGAGTGTTGAAATAATCTCTGATATTCTTCAGTGATAAAATTTTTTTAAGTTGACCACCATGATGGCCATATTGGATGTAAGATTAGCACCATTTTAATTTTGGACCAACTAGACATCATAAGAAGTCTTTTGGTGAAAACCCGATGTCGATATGACCATCCATTCAGAAGGAGTAGCAATAACAAGATTTTCAAGATGGCCATCATATAGGCCATATAGGATGCAAGATCAGCAACATTCTCATTTAGGACTAATTAGATATCATAAAAAGTATTTTTGTGAAAACCCCATGTTGATATAACCATCCTTTAAGGATGAGCAGCAATAACAAGATTTTTAAGATGGATGCCATTGTGGCCATTTTTAACATCAGTAAGGCATCACTTTCTTTAGGACCAACTAGAACTTGAGATGAATGTGTGTGTCAAGTTTCATTGCAATCCTCCAAGTAGTTTAGAAGGATTAGCAATATAAAACTTGTGCTAATGGACAGATGACAGACGATGGATGATGGACAACTTGCTATGCCATATACTCATCTGGTCTATGACCAGCAGAGCTAAAAAAAAATGTATTGTGATTCTCCAAAGGCCAACATGTGAAAATTAATTTATTTAAAAAATGAAAGTAAGATGGAGAAATGCTACATCCACATCATGCAGAAAGTATAGAAGTTTCAAGATGACTTAAATGGAAAACTGTTGGCTCTAGAAATTTCAAAAATACTTTTGTATCTAACATTTTATTCAATTTACTTAATTATTATACTGCTAGCTGTACCTTTGATTTTCATGAAAAAAAGTTAAATAAATTTCAGCCATTTTAAAAAGTCTTTAAAAATGTAAATTCTGACAACAAAGGATATCTTATAATCTGTCGAGAAAGGGCACTATGACTTTAGGATCAGATTGATGACACAATAAGACAAGTATCAAATGCACAGACTGCTGCAATGTGAACAATACAACATTGTTGCCCTGTCAGGTATAAGAACCAATGGCCTAGTGGACTGGCAGGTTGGCAATACAGATCAGCTCTGAAAGTTGGCGGTCTTTTGGTTCAAGCCAAAGTGGTGGGAGAAAAGTTTTTAACTTATTTAAAAATCAAGATCTGAGATCCACAACAGCTAAAACAATGGCCCTCATTTCTCATAGACCTGTGTATCAGCAGGTAATAAATAATGACAAAACTTCCTGTCAGACTGGACTTACTTTTAACTCATACCTGTTATGTTATTTGTTTTTAATGTTATGATACAAGTTTTCAAAGAAAATTTTCATTTATGAAATCCACAAAGATTTTGTGCTTGCTAAAAGTTTGCTGATTCACACAAGATGCAAACAAGAGCTACGTGTATTAGTTTAAAAATCCATACAATTATGGACCTCTGCTAAGAGTACCTGAAAATGTGGTGTTCCTAATCTCCAATTTGATCAATTATTGTTTTTGGTTTTTCATTCACAAAAAAGCAGTCATGTTGTTGCAGTAGAAATGGAAGTCACCTTTTGTGTCAGTGTGACAGGTATAGTTCAATATCTTCATCTATATGCCTGTGAATAAAGCTATCTCTGACTAAAAGAAGTTCATCAGAGTTATGTTCCTTTTAATTTGAGTCAGACGTTATTCAATATTTACAACTGCCTGTAAAGGCTGTCAAAGTTTTAATTCAATGTATAATTAACAGTAGCCACATAAGGCTTCCTTACATTCCATATTCATCACAAGTCTCTCATCTAAACTGTGTTTTTTATCTCAACCAGTTGAGTAACTGGTTAATCCACATATTTTTTGAAGTGTAAACAGCTGTTTCTAAGCCTATGCATAAAAACTGGCCAAAAAGAGAGTTAGTTCTCTATTCCAGTCATATGTAAGTGTCAATTAGTAGTGAAATTAGTGTTTTGTCATGGTGCACAAAACAAACTATGATCAGTGATTTTATTGAGAGACAGTGATGATTTAATTTATAGGATAAAACAGAATACAGTGATCTTTTGTGGAACATAAGTCTGGGAGAGAACAAACATATACATGTATTTTATGATTTGGTTGATTGTGCACTAAGCTAAATCTACTGATAATATAATAATAATAGCACATGTAATAATAATAATAATAATAATAGTAATACAAATGAAAATGGTATTTAGTGCATGGTATTTGTTCAATACTCAAGTCTGAAAGGTGAACCTGCATACAGAGGCCACCTCTGTACAAAGGCCAATGCATGGCAACTATTGACGGGATTGACTGCAAATGGCTTAGTTTAATTTACTGCTGGTAAACATTTACAAAATCAGTAACCGTGTAAATGAACATGCACTTAACTGTCAGTGCCGCAGCAACTACCTGCTCCAATTAAATTATATAATTTCATGTCTTTGCTTAAGAGGACTGTTTACTATGATTTTTCTGCTCATTAAAAAAAAAAAATGAATGATTTTTCACATCAAATCTGGCATCACTAGGGTAAAGTTGAAGTTGTCAAGAATTGGTTGCACTGCACGTTATACAACATTACACCAGATTCATTTACTGATAATGCTGACAACAATTTATTTAAACTACATTATTTACTTTTGAAAAACATGTTTGTTAACAGAACCTTGGATGAGTAACATTTAATTTGTAAAAAAAATACCATGTCAAGTTTGTAAGCAACTGCGAAGTTTCTTAGTCATTGTAGATCCTACAGAAGCATCATATGCACATGTCCAGGCAGTACATCCGGTTGTATTATCAATTATTTCATCATGTACATATAAACCTATGTAGCTATATGAAACAATATCATGAAAATCCTAAGAATGTTACCTAAATTGTCTGATATATTCAACAAAGACATGTTGTACAAACTGAATCCTGTCATAATAAGAGGTAAAAGATGTACCACAAATGAAACAATCTCAAGTTGAGCAAAGTATGTCATGCACACTGTCAACAGCTTAGATATAAATAGCTGTCATTATAAGCCTAACATGCAGATCAAGGGAAAGGTTGAGTTTTAAATCAGTTTGATTAAACGGCATCATTTCAATTATTGTGTATGTTGTACATATTTAGAAATTTTGGTACATGTTGCAGCTTTGCAATAATTAATGTTAGCAGTATCACGTTAAAGTAACTTTCCTGAGCTATTTAATTTAAGCTGCACTACCAGGTTTTCTTCCTGTTAGCTCACTTACTACATTCTGAGTTTGAAATTTTTGGACCCTGGTTGACAAAGTGGGCTATAGATACAACAAATGCATTTTTATTTTACATGTTTCAATACTTAATATGGAAAGATACTAAACAATTGATAAATGATTGTTTATCAGTTGGTTCTGTAAAGAAAAAAACGTAATGATCGATCATAAAATGTTGACCAAAGCCCAAAACTACCTGAATGACCAAAGGCACCTGGGAAAGGTATAAGACTGGCAGAAACAGCGGCATCTAAAGTCAAGACCGGGTTTTCGTCCTCTCTCCTCTCTCTGATAAACGGAAAGGCTGAGTGAGGGGGCAGGGGGGAAGGGAGAGAAAGATGGACAGGATTTGTGAAAGAAAGCATTTAAAGTATTGATTTTAAAAGGGAGTAGGAATATGACTTAACACATAAGAAATTTATATTATGAAGCAAAATGTTGGAGAGTCAGAAAAGTTAATAATATTGGGCCATTAAGATGATGACATAATTATAAAAATTGTTCAATTTTTTAATAAACTTTCATTTTGTTTTAATTATGACAATCTAAATATATCATCTACATATGCATACAAGCATGCATACCAAATTACATATATTTAGCTTGAATTAATTTTGATTAATCATGTTAACAGCTTTTCTAAATAAAAAAGTATAAGTTGTTAATGGTTCCCAATTGTTTTTAAAAATGTAATCAGGCCATATAAATATGAACAGAATTATGCAAACCAAATTTAATTTGCCTACCTCATGTTGTTCATGCTAAGAACTTCAAGGTTTTTGTCAAATAAAGTCTAAGTTCATGAGTTCAAAAATGTGTAAAAGATCGCTAAAATGGCCATAAAGGACTGAAAATTTAATCAGGTTATCTTCTTACAACCTTAATAAAGTTGTTCGAATTTCATAAGTCTAAAAATAATAGTTTTTGTGATTTTATACTGAAACAGATTTGGAAGAGATATATGGTTGGGAAACAAATGCTATTTTAGTGGGGGACAAAAAAATCAATTAGGACAAGAAGTGCTGGCTTCTGAATATCATACATTTTCTCTGATGTTTCATCCTGTCTTTTGAGGTGTTGGGGAAGGGGATCTATGGAACATAATTATGTCATTATCTGTTTTTAAACATGACTCCTTTTCCTGTTATTCAGTTCTGTTAGAGAATATTGTTCCATAAAAGTCTAGTTTATTGAATTTTCAGAAAATATATAAATATTTATTCCTAATCATGTATGATTACAATTCTGTATATTATAAAGCTTTATGAAGTTGCATGTGTTACTGTTAAGGATAGTCATACATATTAAATGCATTCATCAAATGGTGAATCTACTGTATTATGTAAACAAGAGAACCATGTGGGTCTGATATTTCTCACCTGGCATAAAAGAGATCTAAAATGCAAATGTAGTTATAACACTGGTGCTTGGGTTGAAAGCCACTCATCTCATACCAGGATAATTTCCAGCTACTTGGTAGAAATTGGAGATATTTTACATGTTGTTTAACTGTGTTTCTACTTTAAGTAACTTCAGCTGGAGTAGATGGTGCACTGATATCATTTGTATGAATCTGAAAGGTGTTAATCCTTGGACTCTGCATATTATATTGGGTCTGATACAGTAAGGCAGTTTTGGACAGAAAGTCGTTCTATGATTGTTGTTGTCTTACGGTCATACTTGATGGAAGAAAAGTATCGTCTGTAGGTTTTCCACCTGGTTGCAATGAAAGCCATGCCATTGTAAGGGGGAGCCACTTCAGACACAAGAAAATGTCTTAAGAAGATTTATACCAAGTTTGATAAAAAAAATTGGCTAGGCTGTTCTATAGAAGTTAAAAATTGGTTTTATGCATGTTTACAATGGAAGGAACCTTGACAAAATTTTAATAGCACATGTCCTAACAAACATTCCTATAAGGCTTGATTAAAACTGGCTCAACTGATCTAAGAAGTCAAAAACAGGTTTTCCATATGGTTGCTATGGAGGCCATACTGTTACCAGGGAAGCCACCCTAAACAAAATTTTGAATGAGCATGCCCAAAGAAACATTCCTACCAAGTCTGATCAATGCTGGCTCAACCTGAAAACATGTTTTTTTATATAGTTGCAAAGGAAGCTATATCATTGCTAGGAGAGCCACCCTGGAAACAATTTTGATAAAGCATGTTCTAAGAAGCACTCCAACCAAGTTTGATTGAAATTGGTTCAGCCATTCTAAAGACAACATCATGATTTATGCTGCCCAAGTGAGCTGTTTTTCAAGGATTTTTCCAAGAGTTTTCAAGACTTTTAAAAGTGCTCAGGGGTTATTTTTTCTTACAGAAACTGAACTTTCACCACATGTTACTTTGTTTATCACTGCATAAATGTGTACAAAAGTAGCAAAGAAATAAACAACTAATTAGCATGCCACTACAGCAAAGGGGCACTACTCCATTTGATCACCTGTGTCTTGTGTCATTTGATTCACCCAATTTTATCCAAGTTTATTTATTTATTGATTCAGTGTTTTTGGAAAATACATATACAATGCAAATTTTGAATTTAAAAAGTGATATCTTTTTTTCAGATTTAACAATCTGTATTCATTCAGATACATTCAAGGAATTTTGGGAAAATTTAAAAGAGAAGTTTTCCAACAAATTCAAGGATTTTTCAACAATAAAACCAACTTTTTCAAAATTTAAGGAATTTTCAAGGCAATCCCATAAATTCAATGATTTATCAAGGTTGCATTAACTATGGATGTTGAAAATAGATTTTTCAACTGCTAGCTATGGAAGCCACATCATTGCCAGGACTGCCAGCCAGACATAATTTTGATAAAGCATTATCTGAACAAACATTTGCCACCAAGTTTGATCAAAACTGGCTCAGCTGTTCTAGAGAAGAAGTTGAAAACAGGTTTTCCATATAGTTACTATGGGAGCAACACCATTTAATAGGAGCTACCAGACACACAAGTTTGATAAAGCATGTCCAAAGAAATATTTATATAAAATTTGACATTCTGGAGAAGAAGTCAAAAATAGTTTTTCCATTTTGGTTGCTATGGAAGCCACACCACTGCCAGGGAAGCTACCCTGAACATAATTTTGGTGAAGCATGTCATGAGGGACATTCCTATCAGGTTTCATCAAAATTAAGTTGAAAATAGCAATGCTGACAGACGACAAACAATGGAAGAAGGACAATGCATGCCAGATGCCGGGTCATACCATAAACTCACTTGGCCTTACAGCCAGGTAAGCTGAAACTGTGAGATCTACCTTCAAGAATAATTGTTTGCGGGAGAAAGTGGGAATTGGAGTTGAAAAATCCATCTTCAGTTGCAAACTGTACCGTTTTCTTCATGAAGGGGAGATAAGCAAGATATCTGATAGGCTTGAATACTGAGAAAATGGACAAAAGAAGACACAGAAGATAAAAAAGTACAAAGAAAGATAAAAGAAGAAATTGAGTTTATTAAAAATCTAACAGAGAATTAGAAATGAACTTTCGAGTTTTTATATGGAAATTATTTTGTTTAATTAAAATACTACACCAAAATAAAACTGATACTAAGTGTGAACAAGTTTTATAAAAAACAAGGTAAAAAAAGATTGGATACAAAAGGTCTAGCTCATTCTACCCTATTAAGCTAAGGAAAGTAAGACTGACTCTACAAGCTTTAGAGAAACTGCATGTATATATTTTATAAGTACCGTTATGTTGTCTCCTCTCTGCTGCAAAACATGGTCAGTATTTACATGAATTTGAGAGTTAGAAATGATCTCGGTGTTTCCTGTTATTGCAAAATTAGGATATAATATTTATTATTGTAGATTATTGACTAATGGGTCTCAATGACCTGGTCCTTCAGTCAAGGTATGCTGTCTTGAACTAAAGTTACTGTGCATAAACCAGTATTTTCTTATCAGACTTACGATGACTGTAACCTCTAACAGCTATACCCCAGAATCTATAGGTTTCTTTATTACCCTAAGTACCAGTCATCTACAAAGTTTGCTCAAGGAACTTACTGTATAATAAATGTTATTCAGCAAAAAACATTTTTCTTGGAGCCATAATGGCCTTGACCCATGACCTTCTTGACCTAAAATCAATAGGCCTCTTCCATACCTTAAGTGCCAGCCCTCCACAAACTTTGGTCAAGGTACATAATCCAGAAATAAAACATTTTATGCAAAAAAAAACATTTTTCTTCTTTCAGTCACAGTGACCATGACCTTTGATCTTCTGACCCCAAAATCAATAGACTTCATTCCTACCCAATATGCAAGTCATCCACAAATGTAGTGAAAGTACATATTTGAGAACTGAAATATTTGTACAGAAACCAATTTGTATCTTTCAGTCACAGTGACTTTGACCTTTGATAATTTGAACCCCAAATTGATAGGCATCTTCCTTACACCAAGTGCAAGCTATCTACAAAGCTTGACAAAGGTATGTAATGTAAAACTAATGTTATTGTGCAGAAACTTTTTTTCTTCTTTCATTCACAGTGATCTTGACCTTTGACCTTTTGACTTTAGAATTCATAGGTTTCTTCCTTACCTCAAGTGTAAGTTATCCACAAGGTCTGGCAAAGGTATGTGCTGTAAAACTGAAGTTTTCATGCAGAAATGGAAAAGGTAATGGGCAGACTGACAGACAGATGGACAGACCGGGTCGTAGCATAATACGCTCTGCCAAATGGCATGTGTATAAAAAGTGTCAAATTAATGGAGACCTGCATTGGAAAACAGCATGCTGTTAGACATACCTGCAACACATTCTCAACCATGAAAATACATGTGAGATGTATTATTCATGAATCCATGTATATTAATAAAACTTTTGTAAATTTTGGTAAATTTCTTGTGTGTGCTAATTTGTCTTGCTATCCACATTGTCAATGAACACTGTGCTTGCACTTAAACATGTTATTAATTTGTTTTTTATGTGAGCTGAACAAATTAGTATTCTACTATAAATGTCATGCTATTATTGCGATAGGAAAAAAGCTTGGTTACAAATGAGTGACAAGCTATTCATATTCAGTTAGACAGATAATGTGCTAATGTGCAGAGGAAAATTTGTCAAACACTGTGAATGTAAGCATACTGAGTAAAACTTTTCTTTGAAATAGCTGCAGACATTTATGATCTGTGGCTTTGGCAGTGGTGCTGTGAAATGGTGCACAAATTTTTTATGAAAACAACAAACCTGATCGGGCCCGTTCCTTTTCAAGCTCCACGTGTTTAAGCTGGAAAAATTGTAAACACACATAAGATAAAAATATATTCTTTTTTCTAGAACTTGCCTGTTTTGAACATTTTTAAGTTTTGCTAAAGTTTTCAAAGTAATGATAGTGGGACTACTATAATTAAAACTACCATTGGAATATACCTGTGATACCTACAGCATTTGCTGGAGTCACCATCATTTTATACATTACAGCAAATAATGTTATATGATACTTTGTTAACTTTTTAGCTAACAAGACCCAATTGAAATTGAAAATGCCCTCAATGACTACTATAAGGAATGGAAGTCTTGGGATACTATATAAACTGGGACACCATTAATAATTTTCAAAAATAATTTTTCAATGCTCTATTAAAGTTGTGATATGATATTGTAGTAATTTTCTCATGTACTAAAAGTTTGACATTTTAAAAATTTTATGAGAGGCTACAATTTTGTTTTAAAAACTGAAATTTGTTTTTTAAAAGTAGTGTTTGGAGTACCTAAATTAAAGGGTGTTAACTCTTGATAGGAATTACCAAATGCTGTTGTAAAAACTGTGGAAGTAAAATTCAGCATCTTATTATATTAACAAATGGCACAATCTACTTAGAACACTTTAAAATACACTTTTATCATACTAGATATGGCTACTATGGTACACATGAAGCACTGTACATGTATATGTTGTTATACCATATACACTTGCTTATAAGTCGAATCCAGCTGCAAACAACATAGACCCTGATCTGCCATCACATAATGCACCAGCAAATCAAGGCCTATATTGTTTGTTCTACTGATTACTCCTAAAAAAATGCATAGACCCAGATCGGCTGGCACATTATATGAGAGCAGTTCTGGGTCTGTGCAGTTTTCAGCTGGACTCAACTTATAAGTGAGTATAGATGGTAAATCTTGAATTCCACAAGTACGGACAGTCTACCAACAGGACATACAGCATCTATTGCAGGTTCTTCTTATGAATGCATCAGTGGAAACATTTTTGCATGGATGGATAGATGTAAAGAACAACAAAAGGGGGTCATTTATTATTTCTTCAATCATAAAAAAGAAAGTATGCATATTTTTGGAAATTGTATAAATTATTTTTAGTTTGTGCTGCATGTTTCTATACTTTTCTACAATCTACTCTTGTTTACCTGACCAAGTCCATGGCATCAAATTTTGCTGGATGACCCCAAGTGTCAGATAAATGAACATGACCCAAGGAGTGTGAACCATATGATCATAAAAGTACAGCTATCCCTGATTAAAATGCCCTTCATTATAATGCAATTCCAGATACAGAGTGGTACTGTTATGGACCTCATGACCAAAATTAAAGCACCGTATGTGGATTGGTCTATCAAATGTGCCAATATGGGTTGAAAGAAAACAACATGAAACTTAATATTATATCTTTATTTCCTTTCTAAAACATTATTATTTGACAAAATTAAATGTACCAATACCATTAAGTGAACAAATATATTTAATTTACATAATAAAATTATTAATATTCATTTAACTGGTTATTTTGTTGATTTCCTCCCAAGACACATAAACGCAATTATCAAATGTTCGACCATTCTCACTATACTGTACGCAAATGCATCAAAACAAGTTGCCAGTGCATATGAGCAGTTGCTAATCTGGATTTATGAGTGCATGAGTAACCATATTACTTCCTAATAATAACAAATAATAACAACAACTGGTGACTCATTGTCATGATCACATTAGGCAAATGATAAGAATTCATCTGGCATTACATAACACTGACAGATATAAGAAAATAGCATCAGATTTTAATGTATATATACAGCATGTACACTGTAAACATTTTGCATTCAAATAAAGATGTCCAAGTTGGAACATGAAACTGTCAGATAAACCTGTAGTTTTATGTAATAAAAGAACCGTGTCATGATATTTTGTCATATAAATGCTGTAGTTTTATGTAATAAAAGAACCACGTCATGATATTTTGTCATATAAATGCTGTAGTTTTATGTAATAAAAGAACTGTGTCATGATATTTTGTCATAAAAATGCTGTAGTTTTATGTAATAAAAGAACCCTGTCATGATATTTTGTCATATACTGTAGTATCAGAAATTTTCATTGGGGACCAATTTTCGTGGATTTCGTTGTTGGCCTGAACCACGAATTTAAATACACAACAAAAACTTAGCCATGTATGATGATGACCCCCACACTCCACCCCACCCCGCTCATTTTCTTACTGTGTGTCATTCCTAGAGATTAAGGAACTTACTAGTATTTCATAAATCAATGTCAATACTGTAATTTGGTAATAAAATATTAACTTTTACACGTTTTTCTTTTTTAACCCTTTGAAAAAAAGAATTATAAAGCATTTTATATTCTTTCAATGCACATGTATCGATAAGGTATCCGACAGCTGTAATTTCTACTCACTGCCTTAAATCGATATGTGAGAGAAGTAAGGATAGAGAGAAACGAGAACAAGCATAAGGCATTAAAACACTAGTAATGCTGAAAATTAATGAAAGAATAATAAAAGATACTAGTAAATGAAAATTAAATTTAATACTTATTCAAATCGATCCTTCACTCGAGTACAACTATTGTTGAAAAATTTAAATCCTCCTGAAACCACATTTCATTTTATCCTGGCATTTTTAATCCAAAAGAACAACAAGCCTGTAAAATACTAGAAGCACTGTTATTAATGAAACACTGTGTATATACACTAATTAAAGCAGATTATTAAAGCTCACACTTCATTGATTTTCGGTCAAAGCCACTGTATCAACATCGTGTCAATCAAGTCTCAAGGTACACACAAATGCTTCTCATGTAAATAATCTCCAATTGCAGAATTAAACAAGTCCAGCTTTTTAAAAACCACTGATAATTTAAGGTCCCATCTTTCACTCATTGTTGCATGAGCTGCAATTATCCATTCAGCCCGAATTGGTTTGATTAGTGAGGTTGGAATCAGTGATCGTCACCAGCAATATCTTCCTTTTATGTGATTGCCTCCATGACCTGTTTAGCATACCAGTTGTGGAAGTGTGATTTTAATTCTTCTTTGTACTCTTTATTTATTGTCAAGTCCAGTGGCTGAAGTTGGTCTGTACATGAGGCAGGCACAAACAAATGCGTGATTCCACTGTCTTTCAATTTAGTTAGCATCTTCTCACATTGATGGACTCTAAACATCAAATATTGCCACTGGCTGCTGATTGCATTGAGCAAGGGGCAGTTGGTCATGTGTTTTTTTCACTTTATGGACAGTGGTTTAAGTAAGAGATCATACAGGTGTACTTTGATAACCGATTGACTTAGTGTTGTTGGCTGCATCAGCTTCCTTTGATGTTCAGCACTCAGACAAAAACACGGTGTAAGTGATTGATCTTGACATGAGTTTTATTTGTGATCATAGAGGCGGTAGTATTGTTTTAGTGTTGTTAGCTGCGTTGGCGTCCATTGAAGTTATTCACTTGGATGAAAACACGGTGTAAGTATTGAACTTGTCAGGCCTTTGATTTGTGCTCATATATGTTGTAGTATTATTTTAAACATTCAAGTGACCGATGTTTGCATCAGCATCGTTTTTTTTTTAACTTATTTATTTTGGGTATTTGTAGAGGTTAAACCATGAAATTAAACACTTAGTAATATGCAAATATTGACAGGCAAAACAACAAATCTAAGTACCCATGAAAATGTATTTTTTACAAAACCACAAAAATTGAGCCCCATGAAAATAAATGATTCTACAGTAAATGCTGTAGTTTTATGTAATAAAAGAATTCTGTCATGATATTTTGTCATATAAATGCTATAGTTTTATGTAGTAAAAGAATTGTGTCATGATATTTTGTCATATAAATGCTATTGTTTTATGTAATAAAAGAACTGTGTCATGATATTTTGTCATATAAATGCTATAGTTTTATGTAGTAAAAGAATTGTGTCATGATATTTTGTCATATAAATGCTATAGTTTTATGTAATAAAAGAACTGTGTCATGATATTTTGTCATATAAATGCTATAGTTTTATGTAGTAAAAGAATTGTGTCATGATATTTTGTCATATAAATGCTATAGTTTTATGAAATAAAAGAACTGTGTCATGATATTTTGTCATATAAATGCTATAGTTTTATGTAGTTAAAGAATTGTGTCATGATATTTTGTCATATAAATGCTATAGTTTTATGAAGTAAAAGAATTGGGTCATGATATTTTGTCATATAAATGCTATAGTTTTATGAAGTAAAAGAATTGTGTCATGATATTTTGTCATATAAATGCTATAGTTTTATGAAGTAAAAGAACTGTGTCATGATATTTTGTCATATAAATGCTATAGTTTTATGTAGTTAAAGAATTGTTATATTTTGTCATATAAATGCTGTAGTTTTATGTAGTAAAGAATTGTGTCATATATTGTCATAAAAATGCTGTTTTATGTAGTAAAAGAATTGTGTCATGATATTTTGTCATGTCAATGCTGAATACAGTTAAACAAAAGTCCGATAAAGATGAGTAGACTGAAATTGGTTTGTAACTCAAGTTCAATAATGAAGCTAAGATGGGCTTACCCTATTGATATCTTCTTTCAGTTCTTGGATGCGCTTCTCCTGTTCTTGAATGCCAACAACTGAAAGGGAAGTATAGTTTTATAATAAAAACATAATGAGATCATGTATTATCATTCAAGGAATATATCATGAAATGTAACAGTATTCAAGGAATACATAATGAAAAGTGACATCATTCAAAGAATACATGATAAATGCACTAGCACTTTAAAAATTTGAACCGTATGTGGGACCAAACTTTTGGTTAGTGTTTTCATAGTTTCAAGATTTTCATGGTGGCAGACAAGAGAATGTTTCATACCATGACTTAGTGAGTTGTTTAAGTAATGGCATGTATTGATTTTTAACTCAGGCATGTGCAACTTCCTCCAGAGCGTGGGCCGGATAGCAATTCTTAAAGCCACAATGTATGATGTAAATGTAACTAGATAAAATCAGGCAACAGGCCAGATGCAGCTCCCGGGCTATAGACTGCACATGCCTGGTTTAACTTAGCAAAGTTTTAGTGTCATTTCGTAGTACATATATTTACTGAAACCATGTAAACATATATGAGTTTTAACTATGAAACATACATTTGTAAACCAGGACTGAATTAAGACCTTTAGAGGCCCTAAGCACTAAAAAGATTATGGTGCCCCCCAATATGTAATTAACCCCCCCCCCCCCTAATTTCTCATCTTTTTTGGTGCTCCTGCTTTGCTGGTGCCCCAAGCAAGTGCTTAGTTTGCCTATTGGGTAATTCAGCACTGGCTGTATCTGTATCACGTGTTAATAATTGTATGAAATGTAAGATAGAGATGTATCATTCATTTAAAACAATGTCAATCCTCATGTATGAGCAGCTCATAAAATATTTGTGAATTAGGAAATCTGTCAAAATTCATGGGATGAAATTTTCATAAGTTAAAATTAGACAAAAGGTAAAACATAGATACTGCTCCTGTGAAAAATTATCATGTGAACGCAAATATGAAAGGATAAGAACAAGCTATGATTTTATTTACAACACAAGTGTTCCACAGAATGCAGTCGAGCCCATGAATGTTAAAAAGCTGGCAAAATACAAATCCAAGCATATCAGTTATAAGCTATAGGCATACAGTAATATTGTCTCAGAGTTTCAGTTCAATACAACAACTTTCATAAACTTGAACACAAAATCTTGGCATTGTTGATGATGCAGATCCTACCGACTTACCACCAGAAAAGTGATTGCTACGTCTTGTCATTCAAAGGCTCAACAATAACAGGCTCAATAAATTTGTCTCACCATTCAAATGCTTGGTACATGTATATATGTCTTACCATTTAGAGGCTCAATACCTATGTCTCACTTATAATTCAAAGGCTCCATACCTATGTCTCGCCATTCAAAGTCTTGATACCTATGTATAGCTATTCAAAGGCTGAAAAGCTATGTCTTGATGTTCAAAAGGCTGAATACCTATGTCTCACCATTCATAGGCTCAATACCTATGTCTCGCCATTCAAAGTCTTGATACCTATGTCACACTATTCAAAGGCTCAATACCCATGTCTCGCCATTCAAAGGCTCTATGCCTATATCTCACCATTCAAAGGCTCTATGCCTATATCTCACCATTCAAAGGCTCTATGCCTATATCTCACCATTCAAAGGCTCAATACCTATGTTTCGCCATTCAAAGGCTCTATGCCTATATCTCGCCATTCAAAGGCTCTATGCCTATATCTCGCCATTCAAAAGGCTCTATGCCTATATCTCACCATTCAAAGGCTCTATGCCTAATCTCACCATTCAAAGGCTCTATGCCTATATCTCACCATTCAAAGGCTCTATGCCTATATCTCACCATACAAAGGCTCCATACCTATGTCTCGCCATTCAAAGTCTTGATACCTATGTATAGTATTCAAAGGCTGAAAAGCTATGTCTTGATGTTCAAAAGGCTGAATACCTATGTCTCACCATTCATAGGCTCAATACCTATGTCTCGCCATTCAAAGTCTTGATACCTATGTCACACTATTCAAAGGCTCAATACCCATGTCTCGCCATTCAAAGGCTCTACACCTATATCTCACCATACAAAGGCTCAATACCCATGTCTCGCCATTCAAAGGCTCTATGACTATATCTCACCATACAAAGGCTCAATACCTATGTCTTGCCATTCAAAGGCTCAGTACCTTGATCTTGCCATTCAAAGGCTCAATAAATTTGTCTCACCATTCAAATGCTCAATATCTATGTCTCATCATTCAAAGGCTCAATACCTATGACTAATCATTCAAAGGCTCAATACCTATGTATCACTATTCAAAGGTTCAATACCTATGTCTTGCCATTCAAAGTCATGATACCTTGGTCTTACCATCCAAAGGCTCAATACATATGTCTTGTCATTCAAAGGTTCAATATGTATGTCTCATCATTCAAAGGCTCAATACCTATGTCTCACACATGTGACAGAACAGAGATGTCAGCTTAGGACAAATTGGGAGATTCACAAAATTTGGTCAGGAGTTTTGACTTCAAAAGTGGGAGGATTTTCAACGAGAATGGCGAATTTTTTATTGCGGCACGTCTTTGACTTTCTTATTCCAATGAAGACCCAAAGCTTGGGTCGCTATGTGAGTAGTTTTTGTCCATTTGAGTGACAACTTTTGTGTGATTTCCGAGTCAGGGAACATTATTTTGACTAGATCTGAAAAATGATCTGCTACCATAAACAGGAGATTATGTTCAGCTATAAAGTTGGCAAACAGCATCTCAGCATGTATATCTTTATCCACATTTGATGTAGATTCCACGAACATGGATTTCAGTGATGGCATTTGTTGTTGTGTTTAATATGCTTTCATGAGATGGGATTTTTTCATGATGCATAATGTCATTCTTGCCACCATAGCAGATTTTAAAATCAGCTTTATGGGAAGGGCAGAATGCATATTCATGTCCTTTGAAATTGATTCCAACCACTGAAATATCAATTTCCATCCGTCTTTGAATGTCTTGTGATATTTTGATTGCTTAGATTTTGTCATTTTAGCATTGGGAGATAATGCATGCTTTGACCGCTCAAAAAACTTCAAACACCAAAGCCAAACCAACCCTGTTTCATGCCACTTGAGCTCTTTAGCAATCCAATCATAATCATATAACATCTTTAATCCTGTCCGAATCCTTTTTGATCACACAATGTATAGACTCTAATCCATTGCGACAACTTTAAGCACTGAAGCAGAACCTACCCTGTGGAGAAAATCAAAGTAATGTTAATTGTTTTATGCTGATTGAGCTTTTTAGTAATCCAACCATAATTAATTAATGTCTTTAATCCTTTTGGAATTACTTCTGATCACACATAGTATAATTCATGTCGACAAACTTCAAACACTGAAGCCAACCAACCCTGCTGACAGAATCAAAGGGATGTAAATTGTTTTATGCTGCTTGAAATTAGCAACCAAATTGTCTTGCTCTGTTTAAGCCAGTTTACAGTTACATGATCACAGGCAGTATTACCATAAATATACTACACTGAAAGCAAGGTGTGAAGAAAATGGAAAAATTTAAATTATTCACTAATAACTTTGTGTATGCTGCAGATTTCATTGAGTGATGGGAGGGACAGGCACCTATCATCTTGGGAGGAAAACCTTCCCGGCTGGGAGGTTCACATGTATGATGTCTTGTCATTCAAAGACTTGAAAACTATGTCTCACCATTCAAAAACTCATACTGATCTCTTGGTATTCAAAAGGCTCAATACCTATGTCTTGCCATTCAAAAGGCTCAATACCTATGTCTTGCCATTCAAAAGGCTCAATAACTATGTCTTGCCATTCAAAAGGCTCATACCTATGTCTAACATTTACAGGTTTAATATCTATGTCTCACCATTCAAAGATTCATACCTGCAGTACACGCATCACAGATTATGGATTGCCCACTAAATATAATGGACATGGATACAGGGCAAGGGATTAAGTGTCCACTATAAACAGTGGATGTCCACTTTGTCTTGTGGGTGTCCACTAAGCCAAGTGGACATCCACTCAATCTAGTGGAACTCTGTCACAGATTTTATTGCAGCCATAGTGGACTTTATGGCACCTCTCACTGATTTTATTTCATTCGCCCACATGAGTTGACACACTAAACAAACAGATGGGAGAAATAATGTAATCCCGAGCTTGGCAGGTCTCAATTATATAGCTTTACCTGTTTATATTATACAGTAGTAACATTGTCTGTGGTTTTTATCAGTGGCCTAGTTAGGGATACATAGATGAATGAGTGTAACTTAGAAAAACAATACAAGATTTTAAATTTCTGGGATATCCTCCCAACCCTGTCCATGACAAAGCATCCATCAGAAAAACTGCATAGCTTGGTGTGGAAGTACTTCTCAGAGGCTGGACTAGAGGTTGCATTTTGGACAGCACTGTTTATTGATTGTGTGGGAACATGATAAGCAAAAAAATTTAAAAGTAACTGGGATAATGAAAAAAATAAATCACAGCTTTTTTCGCATTCTTTATTTTAATACCTGAATAGTCCATGCAATCATGTCACATATTGCCTCAGTGTATTCTTTCTTCTCGTATGAACTTGCTAATACATATGTGTGATTTCTCTACATTTACGCCCGTTTCAAAATCAGACTCTCTCTCTCTCTCTCATGGTTATTACAATCACTGTATCATTAAAGTTTTATATTTTGTGAAGCACCTATATATTCTCATCGGATTCTTTGCTCAGAAATGTATCTTTCATCTCTTGCAATACACCTATGTCGATACATTTTTGTGGTGAGTCTTTGAATATTAAATGGCATTGTGAACAACTTCAAAAGAGTATTATGCACTGTCTACTGTAGCTTAGCTGACAGGTAAGTTCCACATGACGTAGTGGACATCCCCTATTACATAATTATATTACCGGTACTGTGATTTTCCAATTGTGGCAATAAAACTTAATCTGTCCACTATGAGCCATTACATGAACATCCACAATGACCACTATATCCAGTCCAGATGGACAATAGTGTGGATGGATTAATTTCCACCATGGAAACATGAATTTTCCACAATCTATATACTGTACGTTTACTATTCAAAGACTCGTATCTATGTCTCATCTCCAAGAACAACTTGTATTTACCGAAACCAAATTCTGAGTTTTATAAAGAAGAGTTTAGATTTTTCTGGATCCAAACTATGGAATCCCATTGCACCCTATCTGGTCAGCTGACTCATCCAAGGGTTTTAAGAAACATCTTAGTCAACATCTAATTTTGTGTAATTCAGTACTACTCTTCTTTAAAACAATATACACCTCTCCCTCAATAACTCACACCCAGATAACTTGTGAAACCGCTTATAACATGGGGTCCGTGAGGCATGGATCCCATTGTTTTCTCTAGGAAATACCAAAAGAACTGGCCCCTATTTGTTGAATATGAATAAAATTGCGATAAAAACTGGTAAATGAAACTTTGATATAGTGCTCATTTTATCATTGCTATCGGCAGATAGTGCCCAGAAATTTGAATCAACATCATGAAATTCACAACATTTAATAAGAAGTCATATATTTTGTTAAATTTCTTTGCAAATAAAAATTCTCAGTACACTATAAATAACAATATTCAATGAAATTTTGATCCATGAAAATGTCAGTAATGGCTACTGGTGGCAGCACTTTAAGAAATAAATACCAATTAAATATGTTTTGTCAAGTGAAATTTATGTTTTAGTTCTATCTTTTAATTCGGTATCAGTGTCATCATCATAAATGTGATATGCCCTTTTGTTTTCCAACGTGAAAAGTGTCAATCTAACATCACAGATAAGTCTGCAATCATTTCTGTGTGAACCTAATTAAGTGTGGACTTTGTTTTGATCTTCTATTTGCATAAGTGTTTGTTGTATTGTTACAATCCATAAAAGTAAACCTGCTTTATATTTTCACATTAATTACGTCTTTTGCATCAAATCAAATATAGAGGGTGGAATTAAAAAGAAGTTACAATGCATGCAAATTCTACCTTCATAAGAGCTAGTGGTCAATGCAGTGTGTCAGGTCAACTCACTTCAACTGACCCATAATTAAAGTATCTAACATAATCACTGGTTTATTATACTAATTTGCAAATGTGATCAAGGGAAGCAAGTGAAAGGAATACTCAGTGCATGGAAAGCTTTGTTTCACAGATACGGTTCATTATCGAGAAGCAAGTTCCAAAGTTTGTAGTGAACTTAAAATTCCCGAATTGGCACTCAGAGGTTTCTTAAGATGGGCAGAAATTTCACTATTACTAACATTGAAATTGCAACATCAATATTTTATTAATAGAACAATTGAAGAAAAAAAGAGTTTTTATGCTGACATTTGTTGTTTCACAAATTAAATGTCCCAAGGTTTAGAAAAAAGGAAATCTTGTTTTGTTATGAATCAACAATACCACTCAAATATATCCACATTCACATGCAAAAGCAGTGACATAATGCACAATCTTTTTGCAGGTACACATGTTGTGTGTTGAAATCTCTTGGAATAATGTTTTTAACAATCTTCTGGATATTGGTTATCTTGAAAATAAAGGTAATTTATACTGAAAAGTGAACAACTTCATTAGAAAAAGCATTTTATTGATCATTATTTTGATTCCAACGCGATCATAAAATGAATCATAAACCATTAAACAGCCCTCTCCTGCCTTCTCATTGTTGATGTTCAATCGAGATAGCATCCCCTTCTTAATTTTTCAGAGATCCCTCAGTAACTAGTACCCTCACTAATACTGCGGTCTCGAGGGAGAGGTGTACTTTCATGTACTCACCTGCAATGCCTTGTACAGGGCCACTACTAATCTTTGTATGAATCCTGTATGTACCTTGTACATATTTTATAGTAGTATTAGATCAATTATCTAGTTTTTGAATAGTTTTGTTGTCTAATGACACACCACAACTTGTAAAAATTGTACTTCATATACATGTAATTGTAGAAGGCCTCATGGAAGATTGGTCAGTTGACCAAATGAACTTCTTTAAATAATGTCATTATTATTGTTGTTTTAATATATACATTGTGACAATGATACCTATGCCTTGGTATTGACTAATGCAGATGAAATACTATTTAACTAATTACCTTCTCTTTCTGTATGTGGAAAGTTATCCTGAACTCTCTCATAGTCTTCCCGATTCTGAAATCAGTAAAAGGATTTAACATTACTGGCACTTGTAGTGTCCTGAAGAATTTCATTATTGTTAAAATCATTGCTCCCAAATTTAGTATATTTAGTATATTTACAACATAGTTTTTATGATTTGCTTAAGCTGTGGTGATATATAAATGTATGTTGCTACTAATTAAATGTTTGCAAATTTTTTTGTGTTGCTAAATTTTCATAAAATTGTATTGTCTTGATTTGTTTAACTTACAGTACTGTATTCTCTTGATTTTGTTTAACTTAAGTACTGTATTGTCTGTTTTTTTTGTACATTTTTTTATGTGTAAAAATAAATTGTAGGTCAAAGAATTAATTAAGTACCTAAAATCTGCAAACTTTAACAAGAAAATAGTTCTTTCTAAAATAAATTAGCCGACAAAAAATAATTCCGATATTTATTTGTTAGCATTGTACGAAAATGTACATACAACATGGTAATTTTATTATACATTTGACTTATGACATTAGACTAAAAATCATAAACTGGTGTGCAAATCCTTGTTACACTATACATTATCTTGTCTTTAGAAGATACCTGGTCTTTGTAAGAAAACTCTCATGGAAAAATAGTTTTGGACATAATCAGGAATGGAATGACTTATTTCATATTAAAGATGCAAAACATATTTGATGACTTTGCCAAAAACTGAAAAGTTTATTTTACCACAGTACTATATCTAACTCCACTTATATCATAACTGATATTTTTTACCTGGCTAGAAGACCAGAATTTTCTAACAGGAAAAAGAAAACTTTAATTGTTTACATTTTCAGATCTCTTTCAATTGCATCACAACAATCCATTTTGATGTACTGGTAACTTAATCTGTGAAATTGTACATTTACATGCAGTTATTGTATTACTGTCATGCAAAACTTGATGATCACTCAAAATTAGTTCAACTGAAGTTTAGAATATGAATGAAAGTTATCAATATCATACAAATGTTAAACACCCAAAAGGGCACATTTTCTAAGGAAAAAAAAGAACAACAACTAAAACTGTGTGATGTAATGTGATGGACAGACATGTGTAACACTATATGCCCCCTCTACAGAATGGACAGAAGGTGAGGGTGTTGTGGGAAGAGGTGGAGGAGGGGTGGTGGAGGGTAGAACATGACAAAATTATATTTGAAACTATCTGATCCTGTATAAGATACAACCAACTTTGAGCTTTATCAGCCATGGCATAATGTGCCAATACATCCAGGCCAATGCGGTTAATTCATCTTTAGATTTGAAGCAGATAGCCTGGATGGTTTACTACTCCACCATAACAACAGGTATATGTATGCGCTATGCCAGACGAGAAATAAGGGGTCTTTTGGTACTTACCAGTCCTAAAAGGACAGGTGTTTTGGCACTGACCAAGCCTCAAACTTAAAACCTTATGAAACTTAAAGCACCAGAAGCTGTTTGATTCCGAGGTCTGAAGTCAATCGGAGTGTGCTGATCAGTTCAGAGGGGTCTACAGAATGGTTCAGGTTGAAAACTTGGGGTATTTTGGAACAGGCAATATTGGATAAAGGTGTCTTTTTGGGACAGTAAATACCATATTTTTTGTATGTCTCTGGGCCCTGTTCATTTTTGGACACAAAAATTTATTTATTAAAATAACTTTTTAATGCATTGTAATTTTTGAATGATGTTTTACAATAATTTTTTCTTTAATTTATGCTTTAAGACATAATGTAAGGAGAGCTATTGTCTTGTTTTGAAGTAAAAGTCTCTGTGTTTGCCGGTAATTAAACAGAGACAAAGTTTGCTTCAATTGGCCATGAAAAGGTAACTAATTATCTCAGAAAATACTTGTGCTTACTTAGCAAGAAATATTTCATATGATCATGACCTTACTGATAACTAAAATAGTTTTAAATCCTTTGCATCACTTGTTATGAAAGATTCACCTCATTGTCTTTTTAATATGACTGCCAGTTGTGCAGATCGCCACGTGACAGTATCTCTATCTAAAACTGAGGCCCAGCATGGGGATCAAATATGCATATGAGAATGAAAACACAATGATGTTGGAATGACTTCAGTAGATTAACATGTTGAATTTAATTTAATTTTTTTTTATCATCAAAATTTATTGGATAGTTAAAAGAGTCCACATTAATTTGCTGTTACTTTGGTGTGACAGTCATGGTTTTGATTCAATACAGCTAATATCGGCATCATAATTAGCCGTCACGATCCTTAATTTTATCTCACTAAACAATACAGCAAAGAGTTGGTATACATTATTAAATTTTAAAATATCTTCAAACAAAACAATTATCCTTGTTGGAAGTATTATGTACAGTGGATTAAGGGTAATTATCCTTGTTGGAAGTATTATGTACAGTGGATTAAGGGTAATTATCCTTGTTGGAAGTATTATGTACAGTGGATTAAGGGTAATTATTGTCCTGCAGCTAATTAACCAGTTTTTATTTCACAAAAAAGTGAATTTAAGAAAAAGAAAAAAAAAAAAAAAGAATGACAACTGCAGGTGTTTAATAGTAAGGATATTGCTTCCATTTCATGTAAGTTTGAAAAACCCATGTTTGTATTATATTTTATGTTTCCTGTAAACACTGTGTTTAATGCAGTAACAGTTGATTTTATTTGAGTTTGCCTTTCCTATCACTGATCTATATTAGAAGTGACATTTCCTGAGTCTCATATTCAATTAACTACGGGTGTTGTTTTGTACAACTAAAAACCCCCATTGATGCCAAACATTCAATACCTGTTCAGTTTTGACCACCCTCTAATAAGATTGCACAAACTGTACATGCCACACACTCAAAACCTGTTCAGTTGTGGACACACTCTAATGCAATTACAAAAAACTGTACGATATAAGTGTTATTTAAGAAAGTCCACACCCACTCTCCAAAAAAAAAAATCATACCTGGTTTCTAAATCATCAGCAGCCTGTTAGTTACATAGTCATTTAAATAACATACTTTCATAAACTGATACACTCTGATTGTTCCACAAATATGAGGAAAAGGAAACATAATGCTTACAATGAAGATGAATTTGAACCAGATGACACTAGACAGTGACATCTATAGGGTACTGTGAATCACAACACCGTACATGTACATGTAGTGTGGACAATACTTTCATTTCTTTTTTATGTGGTAATAAAAATTGAGTGTGTTTGTAGTGTACCATATATACTCTCGTATAATCTGGGTCCAAATGCAAACAACACAGACCCTGATCTGCCATTGCATAATGCACCAGCAGATCAGGGTCTATGTTGTTTGTTCTACTGATTAGTCCTTACAAACTGCATAAACCCAGATCTGCCGGCACATTATGCGACATCAGATCTGGGTCTGTGCAGTTTGGAGCTGGTATCAGCTTATACATACATTAGTATATACAGTAGATTTTTCCTGATCAATAATTATACAGCAGAGGCTAGTGGGAGATTACGAACATGGAGGTTTTCTTGGAAAGCACACAGTGTGACTGGTTCTAAATTATGTACCGGTATCGGTGCATTTCTGCTGTCCATATATATCAAAATAAACAACTAAACAACTAATGTTGTTTTCATTCATTACTATACATGTAAAGATAGAAAAATTTGCCTTTTAAATTCATGGGTAGCAGATAAAAGTACATTATTGTAAGTGCTAATTTCATTGCTGGGGCAATTATTGTCTCTCATTTGTTTTTGGATACAGAATGAAGTAATTTAATATATTTTTGAAGAGTAAAGAAAATAATTATTTTTTGCAATCCAATAACATGCAGAAAATATGGTATTAAAATGGGGGTGGTTTACTGTGGCACTTACCCTTACAATAGTGTTACCACAGTACCATTCCACACACACACACACACCTTCGGCAAATAGCCTAGACCCTGATCTACTACAGTATTGAGCAATAGCAGATATGGATTGATACTGTACCGAGTTGGCAGCATATCAGGCACGGGTAAATATGGTAGTAATATAATGATTTAATAAATAGCACTGAAAAATTTGTATGGAGGTAAACCAGGCATTAAATGTGGGTGAATATGGTAGTAAAATATAAAGATTTAATAAATAACACTGGAAGATTTGGATGGACATTAATTGTAGGTAAATATGGTAGTAAAATATAAGGATTTAATAAAGAACACTGGAAGATTTGTATGGACATTAAATGTGGATAAATATGGTAGTAAAATATAAGGATTTAATAAATAACACTGGAAGATTTGGATGGACATTAAATGTGGGTAAATATGGTAGTAAAATATAAGGATTTAATAAATAACACTGGAAGATTTGGATGGATATTAAATGTGGGTAAATATGGTAGTAAAATATAAGGATTTAATAAATAACACTGGAAGATTTGGATGGACATTAAATGTGGGTAAATATGGTAGTAAAATATAAGGATTTAATAAATAACACTGGAAGATTTGGATGGGCATTAAATGTGGGTAAATATGGTAGTAAAATATAAAGATGTAATAAATAATACTGGAAGATTTGTATGGACATTAAATGTGGGTAAATATGGTAGTAATATATAAGGATTTAATAAATAACACTGGAAGATTTGGATGGATATTAAATGTGGGCAAATATGGTAGTAGTGCAATCATTTAATAAAGACCACTGGTGGATTTGGATGGAGGTAAACCAGGCATTAAATGTGGGTGAATATGGTAGTAAAATATAAAGATTTAATAAATAACACTGGAAGATTTGTATGGAGGTAAACCAGGCATTAAATGTGGGTGAATATGGTAGTAAAGTATAAAGATTTAAGAAATAACACTGAAAGATTTGTACAGACATTAAATGTGGGTAAATATGGTAGTAAAATATAAGGATTTAATAAATAACACTGGAAGATTTGGATGGACATTAAATGTGGGTAAATATGGTAGTAGTGCAATCATTTAATAAAGACCACTGGTGGCTTTGGATGGAGGTAAACCAGGCATTAAATGTGGGTAAATATGGTAGTAGAGCACAAATTAAATAAAGACCAGTGTTGGATTCGTATGGAGGTAAACCAGATATTAGATGTGCGTAAATATGGTAGTAGCGCAAAAATTTAATAGAGAATACTGGTAAATTTGTATGGAGGTAAACCAGGCATGTTCTCCCCATTTTCTTGTTTCCAGTATATGTGGTTGTCTTCTGCTAGATGCTAAGAAAGCTTCCAGCTTTTTTATTTGATCTAGTATGATTTAATGACACTTGACTGGACTCTTATGAATGAACCCCAGCTATATAGGCAAAACTTGGCAGAAATCATGCAACTGAGGAGAAAAATACAGTAAAACCTGTACAAAATTTGAGGTCTGTGTTTTCATCTGCCCCATGATTATTTTCCCAAATAAATAAATAAATTATTGAGTTACTCATAGCAACTTTAGTTTATCCACTGGCTTGCTACTCATTGTAATGTCTCAAGCATAACTATTTCCATAAATCTAGCTTTATTTGAAACTTAATTCAGATCCTTGTGTTCTTTACTGAAGTGTCAAATCTAACATTAAGAAATGAATTGGTTTCATTTGTCTGTGACTGTCTCATAACTGGGTGCTGTGATAATTAATCTACTTTCATAGAATCTACAATGAAGATCAGAAAACCATACAGTGGCTTGCACATTTTTTCTCTAAATAAAATGTTTCCATCAACTGATATAGAAAAAAAAAATTTAAGGTAAATAATGTAGTTTAAATACAAATATCCATCAGTTTTATATCATCCTACTTTTGCACTGTAGACTGAGTGGTACTCGCTATTCTCGTTCACTTTGACTTTCTTCAGACATTGGCGATGCCTCATTTGATATGTAAGATCTTATCCTAAATAATTAAAATATTTATCATATAATGTCACTGATTTTTTTATCGGACAAAATAAAAATATCAGTATTGGAACAAATGTTTGAATTTTTTAAAATTCCAATCAAGAAACAGCTGAAGTTCGAATTTATTGCAAAAAAATAAAACTATTTTTATCTATAATTCCTCTGTAAATAAAAGTCTCAGTCAAGAATATGATAGTATCTGATGAATGATTTAAAACATCAATTATATATGCTTCACTTATAATTTAAATTAACATTATCAGACAGATAGCATGCATACAGCTCTCTCTTGTTATAATGTGGTAGTTGAGGTCCATAACTGCTGACTGTGTTATGTACTTAACTGCGTTATAGTAAGAACTGTGTTATGTACAGAACCATGACATATTGAGAATAGCGTAATATACCAAACTGTGGTATAGCAAAAACTATTAAAAAAAATTAAAATAAATTTTTTTTTTAAAAAGGAAATAAAGATATGATACTAAGCTTCACCTTGTCTTCTTTTAACCCATACTGTTATACATTGGTATGATTTTGGTCATGGGGTCCATAGTGGTACCATGGTATATCTGGAAACCACATCATAATGAAGGAGAGCTGTATTTTGTAATTTTGATAAAAAAAAACTATTTAAAAATAAGATTGAGGCATTATTAATTGTGCAATTTCTGGCATCTTACCACAGCCTGTTAATTTAAAACAAAATTCTTCGAGTTGATAAGTATATGTAGTTCATTAGTGACAATCTTTAGTGGCCATCTGTGACTTTAGCATGCAGATAAGACATGCAATCTGCTAATACCTCAAAAAAAGATGGCCGATATCCAGGGCTTTCCAATCTTGACCCTCGCTTACGTAATTTAAATCCTTGGCTAGATGTATGACCTGGTAGTCTAGACTCCTGGCTATGTGATCTAAGTCCTTGACCAGATAATCTAGACTCATGGTTGTTTTTTTTAGACTTTTGTCTTGTTACTCTAGGTGCCCAACTGGGTGGTCTAGAAACACGTGAATGAGGCCTAGAGTCAAGAGTAAATATTTTAGAATCACTGCTAGGTAGTCTAGAATCCCGAGTAGGTAGTCTAAATTCCTGGTTGATGAGTCTTTTCTCACGTTTTGGTGGTTTATTATCCTGTTTTTGTAGATTAAACTCACGAGTGGGTAGTCTAGAGTCCTGTGACGTTACTCTTGAATAATCCTGGCTTGGTAAATTTCCCTGCTCATGGGAGGGGAAAAAATCCGATTAACACTCTGTACAGACTCAGAACTCAGCATCATATTTTTGACCACAACAAACTTTATATAATGGCAGTAGATCACTACTTATAGGTATTAATGGGGCAATGTGATTGGTCAACGAGGATCTTTTCTATGTACAAATTTCACTGGTCAATAAGCATACAATATGCATCTATGTACAAATTTGATTGGTCAACATTCATACAATATTCATCTATGTAAAAATTTGATTGGTCAACATTCATACAATATACATCTATGTACAAATTTGATTGGTCAACATTCATACAATATTCATCTATGTAAAAATTTGATTGGTCAACATTCATACAATATACATCTATGTACAAATTTGATTGGTCAACATTCATACAATATTAATCTATATGCTCAACTGCAAGCAGCATTGACATATAATGCATCAGTTGATGAGGGCCTATGCTGTTTGCTTGAAAGCATAGCAAACAGCATAGTCTTGTTGAACCAGACCTCTTATGTATCTCTGTGAGATCTCTGTCAAACAAGTGTCTGGTAAAAAAATGGAGTTTTAATGATATCTTTTTAGCTCACAATAGAATAATGGCTTGAATGATCACAGAAATTATGTTAAAATAAGCTCTAAAATTAAGAGACATTTTGTAATTTTGTTTGAGAAAATAAAAATTGACCGACATTTCTTCTATCAATAACAGCAACCATTGAAGTATTTTGCCAGACCCTCATATGGGATCTCATGGAGCCATGTGAGAGTTTAGTTGAATAGACTACAAACATCATTGACTGATCTGTTATTTCATTATGTGATTTAAGATCTGAAGCCATGCTGTTTACAAAGAATATACAGTAATAATAATACAGTGGTCCCTATACCTACAAGGCACCTCAGTATAACATGGTTCCTCATATAACATAGTCATCAATCCAATATTTTGTCAAAGTGTATTGAACTCACTTCAGTATAAGGTGAGCTTACTTATAAGACTTATAAGGCAGTTTAGTTTTTATGGCTCCCATTAACAGTATTATAATGAGGGTCCATTGTAATAGTGTGACATTGGTGTCAGGTGAAGTGCCTGTCACACAGCATTTAACATAAGAAAATACTCATAAATGTGTGCTGATGATTGTCAACTCATTTCATGTGTTACATGTACCTGACATTTGAATGGTAACTCTTGTGACACTAGTGTCAGGTGAAGTGCCTGTCAGATGGCATTTAACATAGGAAAATACTCATAAACGTGTGGTGAGGATTGTCAACTCATTTCATGTGTTACATGTACCTGACATTTGAATGGTAACTCTTGTGACACTAGTGTCAGGTGAATTGCCTGTCATGTGGCATTTAACATAAGAAAATACTCATACGTCAATGTGTTGTGAGTATTGTGAACTCATTTTGTGTGTTAGTGTTACATGTTCCTGGTAGTTGGTAACTCTTGTGACATTAGTGTTGCACTAATGTTACTAATAAATGTGCACTGACTAATAAAACCCTCTCCAAACATAATTAACAATGTATCACATTACATCCTGCTGTTTCTCTCCTTTCACCAGTAGATGAAACAAGAGAATCCTACAAAGCAGAAAATGTGTATTAAATAAAAGGCACAATATGCAAAATAAACATTCTCTCACACAGCACAGACACAATGGACCATTATGTCACAATCTAATTAAATGGTCTATCAACACAGCATGGACTCAATGGACCATTATGTCACAATCTAATTAAATGGTCTATCGACACAGCATGGACTCAATGGACCATTATGTCACAATCTAATTAAATGGTCTATCAACACAGCATGGACTCAGTGGACCTTTATGTTAGTCTAATTAAATGGTCCATCAACACAGCATGGACTCAATGGACCATTATGTTAGTCTAATTAATGCTCAATCAACTGTCCACTGCCAGAAATCATAACACAGTACTGATGTAAGAAGGATACAGTAGCTTATTTCCCTGATATACCTAAAGTGGAATAGAATCTGGAAATTGTATGATTGTTTGAAGACATTTTCAAACAGGAGCCTCAGAGTCTGATAGAAAACCTAGACCTTATTAAAAGATACAGTGCATAAGGGTTCAATTTACTTCATATCAAACTATGAACTTGGTTCAGTGTAAATCCTTCCCATGAGCAAATTAAGAAAAAAGTTATTTTGCTAGAATGGAAATTCACCTCCACCCTTCTAATGAAAATAAAGAAATAGAAAACGCAAAAAGAGATAAGTGTTCAATAGGAAAAGAAAAGAATAAGGTACTAGTATATCATATTAGGTGATGCACAGGTTTGTGCAGAAAGTGTCCTGAATGTGCAAGGGTGAGCATAAATCCCCAAACTTTCAGCAAATATAAAAAGATGCAAACAGCTAGCAAAATAGAAAATGTCAGTTTGATATTTACACATCTGTTACATTGGTTATGTACAAATCATAACAATTGCTGCTAAAAAGTGCAAGGTCACGCTAATTTTTTTTTTTTTTTTTTTTTTAAATCAGGTCATTTAAAACATTTGGAGCATGCAATCTAATGCCATGAGCTGTTTTAAGATATTTGAAGTTTATGAGCCATTTGGAAAAGTTGTTGTCATTCAAATGCTCATTCAGGGGCACATCATGTTGGCAACAGATAAGTCTATGTAAAAAGATGGTCACGAGACAAGGTCTTGTTGCATGTGAACATAAATATGCATATCCCTGAACATCGCATTTGTAAAACTTTAAAAAAACTACTCATGGCATCAAAATTCTAAATTTCAAGAGATCTCATTTGGAAGCAGGTTTCTTTTCTCCTCTTCAAATAAATCAATTGATTATGTAAGCTTAAAAAAAATACACATTTTGAAAAGTTGCAGTGTCTGTCTGATCACTTGAGAAAGAATTGCTTGGATTTAGGTTCAAAATTGTTCCTTTAACTCTGGGGGAACATTTGAACTTTAAAACATTAAATATGATCCATAAACTCAAAGAGTGAGATGCATGATACAAATGACTCCAACAATACTGCAATCAGAGACAGTTGTTACAACTGCAAAACAAAACAAAACTTCCCCAAGCCACATATGAATAGAATGAAATCCCAATAATTTGTATAGATTACCATGTTTTGTTTATCCTCAGGATTGGCTAACTGATGTTCTGTAAATTTCTGCTTTCTGACATTCTGCCCCTGGCAAAACACACAATTCACACCAAAATTAAGAGTTGCAAGTTCCATAACTTCAAATGTCCACATTTCAAGTTTCATTTTAAGACATAAGTCATATCCGTCAAGTGTCAGTTGCCCCAGATAAACACTGGTTTTGTGAGATGCTGGAATTATCTGAGCCCAAATGGGTGAAGCCAAGAGGGCTCCATAACCCCTTTATCTCGCGAAACCTGTGTTTATCTGCAAAAATTGACACCTGGTGAGTATGATATATTTGTTTTCTAACATACTTCATAATGGTTGTATCACATCTAGCAAAAATAAATTAAGTGGTGAGAGTTATTTATACACTCCTGGACCACTATATGTCATTGTCCCCACAGGAACCTCTGAGCTTCTATTTGAAGTAATCAATTAGAATTATTCAAGTTAGCTTGTGCTTTCAAATTTGTATTTGCAACATCATGAATAAATGCTGTCGAGTCAATGTAAAAATTAGACATGGTATTATAATTTAACTTCGTTGTGAATTGATTGGTAAATTACAGGTATGGAAAAAATATATAGGAGTTTCAGCAGAAATTGTGTCAGAAAAATGTAGGATGTGAGGGAAATCATGGCTTGTATTTTTCATTATTGGCTTCAATATTCAAAAGGATTATGATGATGGAGTTGCATTAATCTCTGTGGCCTAATCAGGTCATTGCTGATGAGATTATAAAAGTGTTCTTTTCGTTAATGATCATGATACAACAACCTTGTCCATGAAAATGTGTGGAAATATGCCATTTTATTTTACATGTAGGTATAATTCAATGGATTATCTTTCTTTCTGTCTCTCTCTCTGAAAACAAAGGATACAAAAAGCGTGGTTGCACAATATGTCATCAAATTTATAACTTTTTTCCTGTCAAAATACCACAACTCCAAATGTTTGCAAATGACTGTTTACATAAACATCATTGAGTGGGCATAAAGCATTGGAATGCATCCAAGGTCAAACAAAGATCACATATTGATAACATTTTATTCTGTAAGACCTTGAACACACATCATCTATCAGTCTCTCTCTCTCACAGTGGTGATCATGGTCAATTATGTGTTCTTGAACATAAGTTGTTGCATGAATCATATGGTAAGAAACTGGTATCAATACGCCAATAAACACGTGATTTAATTACATTGGTTCAATAGGGAAACACTTTTGAAGTATGTTAGAATATCGCTTTTACTACTGAATACGAAACTGCTATAAATTTGTCTGGTTATAGGCACTGTTCAAGGGAGATAATTTGCATTGTTTAAAAAAAGAGTGAATGCATATATATTTAAGAAATATTGTTTGTTGAACAATAATCTTGTTTAAGAAATTTAAAAGCCTTAAACATGAAAGTTTAAATTTCAGGTGAAGAGAATTTGTATGTCCAACTAGCCCTGGAAAACTGAATTTAGAGTGTTGGCCAAAGTTTTATATGGAAAAAGAGCACAAATTCAAATTCATGAGATCCTTTCCTACTAGTCATCCTTCCTGGGCTAATAGATCAGTACTGCAATCGTTGCCCCCTGAATATACATTATTTTGTGGGTAGAGATAATTAGATGTCTTGTCATTTTACATCAATAAAATTATCTCCCTTGTCAGGTAATTGTATGTACCAGCTATAATATACAAAACTATTCTATTTATTTGTACATCTTTGATATATACACAATTCAAAATATTCTTGATTACATGATCTATGCACAAAATACTTTTTTGCTTGATTCATCCAATACACAACTGAGACTTAAATACATGTATGCTAATGCATGTATGCATAAGTGTTGAAGATTGTAAAAGAAATAAAATGACAGCTTTGAGTTTATTTGACAGGATATATAAAGTTTTTCAGGAAAAATATATTTCTTTAGACTGAATTCATTCAAGGATGCACTTTTTTATTATCTTTCCAAATTTCATATTTTCTAACATATCTTATTCGTTTTTTTACTGTTTTGTTTTATATCTTTTCTTGAAAGATGATATAGAAACAGAGATCAAATACTGAATAAAATTTATAAAAGAACTGATATTCAATTAATTTTGGGCTTTCAAAATGTAATAAAATCCATGTCCACAAATTATTCATAAAATGCAAATCCTGGTTTATCATTTAGCATCATAAATTGTATGCTGAAATAAAGACAATATTCTTCTTGCTACAAGCTGGTAGCCAGTGGACTTGGCTTTTTTATTATTATTTTTTTCTGCCAGACAATTTTTAAAAAAAATGTTAAACTTAATTTATTAATTTTTTTCTTCTCCACTGTCTATTACAAAGACTGAGGCAACCTCTGATGTGTATTGGATGTTTAAAAAATCCTCTGCATTCTGAAATAATTATTTTACAAAAAGTAAAATTAGGGAATAATTAAAGTGTAGAAATAATACACGTTACATCACACTAAAGGAGGTTTTTTTTTACTTAGGAAATACTTTAAATTCCTTACATATTTGATGTGGTACTTGAAGTTGAAAAATACAGAATTCAAACTGTGTTATTATAATCTTTGTTAATACATTTATCAGAACTATCACATTTGTCAAAACAACTTATATTTCACAAAACTTTTGATCTTAACCTACAAAATAAGAACTAATTAGAGAGCAAAATTTTATTCAATTATCATAGAAAACTAAGATTAAGGACAACACTGTGTACGTTTCCATTAGTTGAGTGACACAAACTAAATATTAGAAAGAATTTCAATAATATAATTATTTTCTCTTAATCCTATATTATAAAAGTCATTAATCTAAAATAAATTAAATTACTTTGAAAGAATAAATTTGGATACATACACTGCTAATATGTTTGGACTAAATGAAAGGCAATATATCCTGAGTTTGCCTATATTAACATGCTGGCAAGCCATAAATAAGGGAAAAAACTGAAGATAATTATGTGTTAATTTTACAACGTCCATAATACAACACAAGCAAACAAAACCAGCAGATTTCTGCACTAAATGCGGAATTTTTTTTGTTTCTTAAGGTTTAGTTTGGAGTTTTTACAACACAGCAATAACAGTAAGTTTTTTAATGCAAAGGCAATTAGTGACAATAGCACTTCTGCAAATTCTCTCGGAAATCTACTAGCAGGATTGATGAAAATTGTAGTTAGATGATTTTTAATTACAATTTTATATTTTGTTCCATCTCTAAAACTTATTTCATGCATATTGTATTGCATTTTTTGTGCATGAAAAGGGACATAATAATGCAATGATTTGTTGAAAACAAATTAATCCGATAATGTCTTTGAAGCTTTCTAATGCCACAAAAAGAAAGTTGATGAGTTTAAATTTTACTTCGCCAATTTTTCACAAAACTTGTGTGGTCAACCTAACAGATGCTGTTAACTTCCTAAATGAGAAAAGTACATAACAATTTATTATGCTCTTATAAATGTAGTCATTTTTTTCTATTGAAAAAATATGTTTCTGCAAGAAAATGCCAGAACTGACAATTACAGTAAAAAGTAAGTAACTTAAAGTGACCCTACTGCAGAAGACTTCTAATTTGCATATTCATTTTTCTATCTGTTAAGTTTGCTGATGATGTTGAGTTTAATCTATTATTTCATAAAATTCAGTCCTATGTTTTTTTACATACCAATGTTCAAAGTTACTATATAATTCAACTGAAACAGAGTCAGCTGTGTCTAAGGCTTGTGCAATTTAATTAGGTCTTATCAGCAATCACTGTTGACATGTGACTGGTCAGTTCTTAGCTATGATGGACAGGTGGGTGGAGTGGCAGTCGTGTTGATCGATATTCAGATCTTTAGATGAAAACATATCAATTTCAGAAGTTTAATAGTTGAACACAATTCCTTATAATTATAAAGTATAAAGAAAATTATGTATTATGCCATAAATCTCATTATGTCAATTTAAGTTATGTTAGTACATGTATAATGTTAGTACATTAACTCACCAAGCATTCCATTTCATAAAAAGACCGGTCCATGCAACACCATGCAAAAATGCTTTTTTAGGATGTTTTGGCTACATTTATGTGCTAAATAAACTAGCAACTTGAGCTGCTATGGAATATGTCATTTTTGGCGAGTTTCAGGAAGAAATGTTTGCAAAAATATAATTCTATACATATCAATTTTACAAAAATTTGCTACATACTAGATTGCCCTAGAATTTAATGCAACTGGAAATGGAAATTAGGAATTGCCATCTTAAATTTTTCTTCATTTTTTAAAATGTAATTAAATATAACTCCCTAAAAAAAAAACAATATGCAAACATCACAAATTTCAGTCAGACAAAAGAAAATTATATCATAGAATATTGCATAAATCACACAATCATTGAAAATCATATCATAAATCACAATTCATACCCAGTATATATATATATATATATATATATATATATATATATATATATATATGCAAATCTCTAATTAGAATATATATATATATATATATATATATATATATATATATATATATATATATATATATATATATATATATATATATATATATATATATGCAAATCTCTAATTAGAATACATTTTCCCAAATGATGTAAATTGTCCTTCTCAACTGCAAAAATACTTGATATATTAATGGACAAAGTAATTTTTGTAAATAAAAAATGTAATAAAGAAAGGTCTTCTTATATTTACTAAATTGCAACTGGTATATTTCTTCCCAACATACCTAAATCACAAATTTTAAATACAAATAATATTTTAGGATCTGAATGACCTTGCAATTGACAAATATTTCTGACTCATAAAAACTAACCTGTCTTCAAAAAAAGCAGCCAAAACATCCCCAGATGCAAAACAAACAAAATAAATAAAAATGAAAAGACTATGTAAGGCCATAGTGCTTTTTCAATTCAGAGGTGGAAATTGCTTAGTTTGCAATATTTGTAAACTCAATGTCATGGGTAATAATAATATTAACACCCTAAATCTGTCAATGTCATGGGGAATAATAATATTAACACCCTAAATCTGTCTATATCATGGGGAATAATAATATTAACACCCTAAATCTGTCAATGTCATGGGGAATGGGGAATAATAATATTAATACCCTAAATCTGTCAATGTCATGGGGAGTAATAATATTAACACCCTAAATCTGTCAATATCATGGGTAATAATAATATTAACACCTTAAATCTGTCAATGTCATGGGGAATAATAATATTAACACCCTAAATCTGTCAATGTCATGGGGAATAATAATATTAACACCCTAAATCTGTCAATATCATGGGTAGTAATAATATTAACACCCTAAATCTGTCAATGTCATGGGGAATAATAATATTAACACCCTAAATCTGTCAATATCATGGGTAATAATAATATTAACACCCTAAATCTGTCAATATCATGGGTAATAATAATATTAACACCCTAAATCTGTCAATATCATGGGTAATAATAATATTAACACCCTAAATCTGTCATTGTCATGGGGAATAATAATGTTAACACCCTAAATCTGTCAATATCATGGGGGAAATAATAATATTAACACCCAAAATCTTTCAACACAAACCAGACTACTGCAAATTACCAATCATATTCTCACATCAATGCAAGAAAAAGTTTTTTTGTATATACAATGAAACTTGTTTATAAAGGACAGATAAGTGACTGCAACATAGTGTTCTCTGCAGAGAGGTGTTCCTTATGTACAGAGCTTGTGTATGAAGGTAAAACATAGAACAAAAATACTGTCTTTTATGAACATATATACTTTAGATGGAGGTGTCCACTAAGGCAGGTCTCATTGTACTCAGTTTAAATTACACAGCCCACATTTCTTTTAAGACTGAAGACTAATTGTTAAAAATGTATGTGTAAAATAGCTTTTCTAGTACTAAAACACAAGTTTGATTAAAACAATAGCTGATGTTCTGGTAGTTTTTGAGTATGCTAAAAAAAATGTGTGCGAGCTAGAAAATTGAGTGCTAGGTGAATGAGGAAACAAATTATTGTGAGGCATGCATGCAACTAAAGACAGTGTTATTACACAGAACCAAGGTCAATGACAGGTCAGGTCAAGGTCATACATATTAGGTCATCTCCATGAAAACAACTTACTCTTGGAGCCCCATGACCTGGCTGGCCAAACCATTTGTCACTGTATTTTTCAGCCATTTCATAGTTCTAGAATTAAATGAAATTTTAATAAGTGATTCCCTTTTAAAATTTACAGAGATAATAAAATTCCAATTATATGTAAAGGATTTATTGTGTGTCTTAACTCCATGCAATACACTGCATGCAGTCTTCATGCAGAGAAGAGAATATTGCACAAAAAATTTGTATGGAAATTTCAGCATTAAGTGAATAATTCATTACCCATTTGCAAACTTTGCCTGTGACATGCATTAAAGAGAATGAAAACACAAAAAAAGAGAAGAAGAAATTTACATACATGAATGTGATTTTTTTGTAGAACAAAAAGTACATATATACAACAGAGAGTCAAGAAAAATTAACAGACATGCCTAAGATTCATTTGAATAGGATACAGATTAAAAATGCCAGTAACATATTTCTGAACTCCAAAAAAAAATACAAAGAAATTTTTAGGAGGACAAACATACTCTAGACATAGTTTCAGAAAGTGAATAAAATATAGCAAAGATTTCTGAACTCTAAAGCCAAAGTTAAAATCTTTTGAACAAAACAATGCCCACCGAGTAATAATACTGAAGTGAATGCAGGCAAATGACATTGATTCACTTAGTGTTTAAATGCTATTATAGTTCAAACAGGATACTGGCCAAACATTGCACACACCTTGTGAATGAATGTCAATTTCCTTCATGTGCTTTGATATTCTGAATGCTTAAGGTATTGATTGTTTGCATCATTTTGACTTTGGCTGTTAAAAAAGGTCATAACAATTTTATATGACATTATTCCAAAAAAAAAAAAAAAAAATGCTAACCATTTGTTTGGAGACCAAAGAATTGTTTCTTATAGACATACAAATTGTTTTTAAAATGATACTATAAGCTCAAAAAAATGTCACATTTTGTGCATATAGCATAGAAATGTGTGAATGTCAAACATGTATCTGAAATAAGGACAGATTATATGAAAATGTTTATTTACACAGGTCTACAGCTCTAAATAGTGTATCATAAAAACTAAGCAAGCATATCATGATTTGCAGTGGCAAACTCCAAAAGTATAGAAGAGAATAGGATGGTGGTATAAAAATATTTTTGAAAACAATTTTTGTTTTACAATGAGGGCAAATGAAACAAAAATGGGACTAATGGTGCCTTGATCAGTGGAAAAAAAAAGTGACAACATGCATCTCTTAAAGTCATTAGTCAAGGTCAATTAAGTCATGTCATTAATTTACAACTGAACAAAGAAAATCTGATCATGTAAAACAATGTTATTTGTCTTTCCAGCTAAATTCAATTCAATTCAGAAGAAGAAGAATTAGAATACAGACCCCCTTTGGGTTCTCTCTCTTTCTCTCTCTCTCTCTCTCTCTCTCTCTTGTTCTCACTTGTAAAAAAGATAGCATTGTCAGTCCATTAATCAACAAAAAGGTGTGAGACAAAATTCATGATTCTGGTATTATGGGAAAAGATTTTTTTATATTGCTGACAGCCACTATCATAAATATACCTTTTCCTTGTTAATGTTTTCAACAATGGAGAGAAAAAGAAAAGAAAAGAAATGAGTGCCAAATGATAATGAATCCAAACATGAGAAGATATGAGCAACTCAGACATTGCATTTATCTTGCTCTAACAGCAACCTTAACAGCTGCTTGGACCATACAAATTTTCTTTATGGCACCTACAATTTTCCAATTGCCCATTTTTTTCCCCTAAATTTATTATCGCCTAATTTAGGCAGATGGGCAACAGGCCCATGTAAAAAAACACCTCTCTGTGTTCTGATTTGGTAAGATCCCTTAACCATCACAAAAGGGGCAAATCTACCCCAAAAAGAAGGGTTATATATTAAGCAGGAGTTCAAAATATTCAATTGGTCCTTCACCCAGCTAGTTACTTTTAGACATAATAGTTAGAAAGAGAAACAAATGTCCATTACTATGTCAAAAATTCAAGCAAGATACGACATTCCTCCCCTCTTTGTGTACTGCATAATTTGCATAAAAATAACTCCAATATTTTATAATATTTATCATTTACATGAAAAATATGAATGAAGTAATGAAAGACAAAAAATCAGATGCACAGAAAAAGTGAAAAACAATAGGGGGTCCCTGCCTCCCACCAATAATTAAAGAACTCTTAAAATATCTTTTACTGCATGATGCCTACAGATTAAAAACCTTTCATGTATCTGCATAGTAGAATCATTATTCCAACAAGTTGTTCTCCACCACTTTTAATTATTTTCAGGCATCAGTAGTGTATAAGGACAGTTACAAATAAACCTAGCTGGTCTTGATCCTTTAGACGTGTGGTATGTATGCCTGACTTCATATGGAAAGCAAAAGTACTGGGTTTGATCCTTGACAGCTGCTATACTTTATCCTCTTCTGTAACACATGACTGGCCAGTAATGTCAGAAAATAATACAAAGTGGCAGAGAACAACTTGGTGGTTTAGTAGAGTCAGTACTGATCTCTCAGACTACTAAGCTGCAGTCACGATAAAATACAGTACTCACTCACTATAACGCTGTTTATGGGAGCCATAAAACTGGAGTACCTTATAGGTAAGATTTACTTTTTTCTAGGTATTTTACACATAATATTATGAAGTAATGAAATGAGATCAATGATCATACCTGCCTTATAAAAGGGACCACCTTATATGTATGTTCCTTATAGTGAGGGAGTACTGTACATATGGGATGTCCTTATAGTGAGAGAGTATTGTATATATGGAATGTCTTTATAGTGAGAGAGTACTGTATATATGGAATGTCCTTATAGTGAGAGTACTGTATATATGGAATGTCCTTATAATGAGAGAGTACTATACATACAGGATGTGCTTATAGTGAGGGAGTACTGTACATATGGAATGTCCTTATAGTGAGAGAGTACTGTATATATGGAATGTCCTTATAGTGAGAGGGTACTGTACATATGAAATGTCCTTATAGTGAGGTAGTACTGTATATATGGAATCTCCTTATAGTGGGGGAGTATTGTACATATGGAATGTCCTTATAATGAGGGAGTACTGTACATATGTAATTTTCTTATAGTGAGGGGGTGCTGAACAAATGGAATGTCATTATAGTGAGGGAGTACTGTACATATGGAACATAATATATGGAAGATTGTCATAAGTATACATTAGATCTGAAACTTATTAAATGAGTTGTATAAATCGGTATACCACAAGCACTTTGCAATAAGCAGCATGATATATTTACTCATTGCAATTCGTTCACATCTAATTAATATAAGACTGATATTGTACATGTATTTATCACAAATATTGCATAGATTTCACATTGAAAAATAACATCATGCAAGTGACATACCATATGCTATTCCATATTGCTCTGACATGACTTTATGACACTTTTACCTTGCTACATTCTGTGATAAACTATAATATTACATTGGCTGTGAATCCTTCCTGATTATTTCAATCTTTATATGGACCCTGATAATTCCATTCAGAAAAAAAAAAAAGACAAGAGTCAATAATAAGCAAGAGTTCACAAGGTACCCTCAGTTCTTTTGGAAGAGTTAGTAATTTTAAGCAACATTGAAATTAAACCCTGGAAAGTATGTTATTGTGACCCAGTGTTGGTATACAACTCATATTCATCCCAAGATGCAACCAGATTGCAACTTTGATAGCAATACATGAAAAAACATTTAAACCTGGAGCTTGCTGACATAATTTCTAAACTATATCGAACAGAATACTCAAAAGTAGGTCACAGCAACCCAGTTTGACACACCCTGATACCAAGATACACCCATACTTTAAGATTGGGATCAATAGGAAACAGCCCAGAAATTAAGGCTGGGCTAATTCACACACGCTGTGATAAATGGATGCACAGATAAACAAAGTGAATCCTGTTGGACCATCTGTTTCTCGAAGCAGGGGCACAAAAACTGGTAAGAGATCTTAAATTTGCTCACAAGACTTGATAATTTTGCTGTGTTTAGAGATTGTGCACAATGTCTTGTCAGCCTGACAACCTTTCCATACAGACCCTTATTTGCACAATAATTATTGGGTTATCTCCCTTACAATTTGTCACTCAAAAATCCAGTTTGCTTTGATAATAAATGTACAGATCAGTATTTGCATGCTTTGCTTCTAACAGTTTACTGGTCTCAGTGACAGCCATTCCACACTCCTGCAAGTCATACTCCAAAGATCCTGCATGCACACTACTCAATTGGTTATTTGCTCTTTTCTTAAAAAAGTCTTATTTATTTTTTATCAATTGCACAACAAAATTCTAGCAACCTGTACAACATGATCTCAATGGCAGGATTAGGCTCAATTTATTGCTTCTGATGTCATGATATGGTATTTATCATGACAGAGATGTCACCATCATATATATCACAATGCACACCTAGTGCAGATTTATATACATTGAGGATGGCTTTCACGTCACAATTCATTACTCTATCGCACTTGCTCTTCAACCAAGTGAATTTATTTTATTTCAATGTTTGCACCAAAAGTGGAATGACAAAGCTTGATAAAAATTTTGAAACAATATAATAAAAGAAATTCATTCTTTGAATCTAGTATTGCCATTTTTCTTGCAAAATTCTAAAAGTATATAATTATATTAGGATAGACATCATGCCTGTCATGATATGGCAGAGGTGTTACGTCATGCTGGATTGCTATACAAATATTGATATTCCTGATAGATACTGCTTTATTTTACAGCACTAGCTTGGATGTTGATTTATAGTCTTTGAGATTGAAGAAACTGGATTGAGAATGCAGAGAACCCAATTTTAATGAGCAACCACCTACCCTCGCATGTAGCTGAGCCAAGTAACAAAACCTGGACAACAGAGGTGTGAAGCAAGTACATTACCATTGTGCCATCTTCAGTAGTAGTGTTTTGATTAATGAAACTAATTGAAGACTAGTTGTAAAAGTCAAACAACTAAGTGTTCAATTATGATTTTCCATAATCAGATATAAGTGATTTTATAATGTTCTTGCTTTAACTGTTTCAATTTCTGTTATGAAATCTAGGAAAAGTAATATATGTGAATAACAGTTTATAGTTAATGTAGCCTTTCATAGTTTAGCACAACCCAAGCACAAACAACATGGCAGATGACAAATGTATCAATAAACTGTTTGATGTTGCAGGATATAAGCAACTAAACCATTACCAAGTAATATGTGAACATGACATAGACCATGAAAAAGTAAATAAATATATCTCCAACTGATTAAAATCAATGGTTTATCAGTTATGATGAAACAATGAGCGATCTTTACATTTCAACTGATTCCTAATACTAGAACACACTCTATTCTTTGTAGAGGAAATATGTTTTTGATTGAGGATGCATGCTATGTCCAGGTTAATTTCTGTCACTTGACGAGTTTTGGGAAAGAAATTGGGATTACAGACCATTTGTTGTCATTCGTTGTTTTTCATATATCTCTTTTCCAGAAGTAACCTTGCATCTTTTATATGAAAACATGCCTTCCTCTACAGTTATTTCTATTGCTAGGACAATCACCTTTGAAAAGAATTAAGAAATAATAATGCTGACAAGTAACCACACACATATATTGCTATCATTACCACATATATGGCTGTCATTACCACATATATGGCTATCATTACCACGTATATGGCTGTCAAAACCACATATATGGCTATCATTACCACATATATGGCTATCATTGCCAAATATATGGCTATCATTACCACATATATGGCTATCATTCCCAAATATATGGCTATCATTACCACATATATGGCTGTCATTATCACATACATGGCTGTCATTACCACATACATGGCTATCATTACCACATATATGGCTGTCATTATCACATACATGGCTATCATTATCACATATATGGCTATCATTACCACATATATGGCTGCCATTACCACATACATGGCTGTCATTGCCACATATATGGCTATCATTGTCAAATATATTGCTATTATTGCCACATATATGGCCATCATTACCACATATAAGTCTGTCGTTACCATATATATGGCTATCATTACCACATATATGGCTGTCATTGCTGCATATACAGCTGTCATTGCCACATATATGGCTGTCATTACTATGTTTATAACACACACCCATATACCAGAAGTTTGACCCTGATCTGCCATTGTACGGTAAGCGAATTAAGCAGCGTCTATGTTGTTTTTCTGGAATCTTATGTAGACCCTGCTATGCATGTGCGTTATGTTAAAGCAGTTCTGCATGGGAGTCTAATGTTCTGTTCATAAAGAAATATGAAAAGTTAAGATAAAACAAAATGTTATATATCTATGTTATAAATATTCATGAGAAGTGTAAGACATATTTCACTCCTGCTCCATATTTGATTGCAAGAAATTTGAAAAAACTACACACATATAAATTAAACAGATATTAAAATTCTTATGCATAGCTCTCAGAAGACCTTTCCTCAAATTTAATACAGCGAATAAGCCTTTCTTTTCAGCAATATATGCCCAAAAGTCTTTCAACAGGAAGCCATGTAGTGATGTGTATCATTTACACAGATTCTACCCTGGTCTGAATAAAGTGTTGGGCTCTAGTGCTCATACCGGACTTGGTGCCGGCACAGGATCTTGAGATTTCATCCATAAAGAACAATAAAAAGTTAAGAAAAAAAGTTAAATACATACGTATCTACTGATACTATAGATATATTTGTGTATTTCTTTTCTTAACTTTTTGCAGATCTTTTTGAATGAAACATTAAAACTCCTGTGCCATTCTGTGTCTAGACAGTTGGGAGTTGGGTGTTAATTATCTGATTATACAGGAACAAACACTGTATGTTATTATATACTATGATTTGTTTCTCATAGACTTAACAAAGGAGGTAACTGAACACTATTTTCCTGTATACATCATAGTCAATCAGTATATGTCATCAATATGAACATGATTGTGTCATGACATTATGATGTCATAAAATGTTCTACATCATGACATCATTCAACTCGCCCAATATATTCATGTGCATCAGGACTGAAATTATGAATAAAATTGAGTAGAGAATAGAAAATATTTATTTCAATATTTGTAATTTCTTCCCCAGAGTAATGCTAATTTATCTGGTACATAAATTTGAGAATATAATAAACATGTTCTTGTACTGTCCGATATCTCAGGTGGACTTGTTGCTTTGTCATAGCAGACGCACAAGCTTGTCAGTCACTGCTAAAACAACTAGTCCATCTGCTGTACACATACAAAAACTTGGAAAAACTCTCTGTACTCTTCACCATGAAAGAAAAATGTTAGTTTCAAAATGCACATTCTTGTCTCAATGGTGCTTTCTGTTCAGGCATTTCTCCATGGTGACTGAAACTATATACTGCAGTCTGGGCCCATCATTTTAGTAAAAGAAAAAAATGATCAAGAATAGAATTATCAGGGATATATACTAAAAGTGGAAAATCTATTGACTTTGAAGCATTAAATTTGCTTTTAAGGTCCATATATGGACTATGGGACCTATTTTTTACCCTAAAGGTCCCATAAAAAGCCACTCTCTTTCTGGGACTAAGGAATTTTGGACAAGTTGTACTGATACTTGTTAAAACCTGAAAGGATAAGTAACGTAAATGAAAAGAAATGACATACCAATTTCTGTTCCTCTCTCTGTCGCTCCTTCTCCAGCTCTTTTTTGTACCGGTAATCCCTCAGGTCTGCATCCGCAATCTCCTGCTCTTTAATACGTTTCCCACGCTCCGCAGTCCTGAAATACAAATTCAGCTAAATATTGATTAATTAAAATGTATTATCCCTGCACTTTTGAAAGAAAAAATGGGGCTGTGATGATTCTTCACATCAGGAGGTACTTGCATGCACATGGAATGTAGTTCAAATCCTCCTACACCACTTAAGATAGAACCTTGAAACTGGGGAGTGGGGGGGTGGCAGAGCTTGAGGCGTAAAAAGACTTGCACACACATACACTTGTAATAGTGATGGGAGTATAACTAATAATAAACGGAGTTAGACTGCTTTGCTGCAGATTTATAAACAAAACTTTATTTTATAATGATTGTACAAGAAATTAGAAAAAAAAGTTCTCTCAGCAATCATGACATTGGTAGAGACAATTGTTTCCAAGTGTGGATACAGGAAACAGGAGAACTCATAGGAAACTATAATGGGTAGTCACTAACTCTTGCAGATGTTGTCTCTGATGATCAAACCTGAGACTGAATAGGTACAAAGCAAGAGTGATACCACTATAATATCAAGGCCTCTGAACAATTATGCTAAATAATGTTTTAAGAGCATGACATTCCACAAATTTGGCAAAAATCTGACAAGAAAAATGCCAACCGAATAGATCTGTCTATAAGTATATACCGTATATACTCACATGTAATCTGGGTCCAAATGCAAACAACATAGACCCTGATCTGCTGTTGCATAATGCATCGGCAGATCAGGGTCTATCTTGTTTGTTCTACTGATTAGTCCTTACAAACTGCATAGACCCAGATCTGCTGATGCATTATGCGCTGGAAGATCTGGGTCTATGCAGTTTGCAGTTGGTATCTGCTTATATGCGAGTATAAATGGTATATGTCCAGGTCAAAACATGGCTATTAATAGATCATCTTCAGTATTGATGGAAAGGCTGAAAAATCAGGCTGGAACTTGATATTACTTATGTAAACCTGTTCATCAATTTAATTCAATCCATGTGATTTTTATTTGTTACTGTATATACTCATGTATAATCCGATACCAACTGCAAACTGCATAGACCCAGATCTGCCATAGCATAATGCGCTGGCAGATCTGGGCCTATGCAGTTTGTAAGGGCTAATCAGTAGAACAAACAACATAGACCCTGATCTGCTGGCACATCATGTGACAGCAGATCAGGGTCTATGTTGTTTGCATTTGGACTTGGATTATATGCGAGTATATACGGTATTAATCAGCAGATATAAAGAAGGGGTGTCTAAGTATAAATCTTTAAAATGAACAGAGTCAATTATACTGTCAAATATTGATGGAAAAAAGTTAAAAATCAAACTCAGCCTAAAATGTTTGGGTAACAACTGTTGTAATATATTTGATCTAAATCTACTGAATGTTATTGGCTCACTGGGTGAGCATGAAAAACATAATGTACAGACATGTGTACATACCTACAGACAATAACCTTGTTAACTGTTTTGAAAATGATGGAGATTTAACATTAAAATACCTGAGATTTTCCTTAGACACATGCCATTTACTTTATAGCTATATAAACTGCACTTTAAAAAAAAAAAGAAATACATCAAAACATCAACAGCTTATAAAACTAACAAGTTATAAATCTTCAATGGTCAGCCTATTTTTAAGAATGAATTATCTCATTGTTGTATATGGATGTTTCGACATATTGCTAAATGACACTAGTAGGTGATATTGGTTAATATGTGTGACCAATGTTATTTTTGACAGTATTTTACACTAATAAAATATTACATTTGTGTGATGCAATATTTTAAGCCTTACGTCAGTTCACGAAGAGGATCACGCACAACTCTACGAGGAGATCTGGGTGGGGAAGGTGGGGGATTATCATGTTTTGGGGATCCAAGAGGAGGCAAGTTGACATCATCAAGCTGTGGTGGCAGGAATTGGCTCGCTGAAATTAGATAAATAAGATTAATGACTTATATGTAAAATTTAATGATTATATGTAAAATTCCACCTAGACTTATATGTAAAATTGGTTAGACAAGGGCATATTTTAAAATCAAGAACAAAGTTGGTTGAGTACCCAGTATCTAATGCCTAAGTCTGTACTTTTCTATCCCATGGTAATAAATAATTATAATTTCATATATTCATAGAACCAAAATCATTTAGTGCATGAAAATATTATTTACAAGTTTTAAAATTTAGCTGGCAATTCTTCAATTCCTTGATCTACAACAAGAACATATAAAGTTAGGTCTAACTTAAGGACAGTGGGTATAGTTACATCTGCCAAAGAGATTTGTTCTAAAACATTTCCATGAGAAAATACACTTGTTTACGGCAGTGTATCACTGAGCTAAGCCTTCTTCAGAGAAGCTCATGAAAAAGTGATATTCTAAGTGAGTAAATGGTAAAAATCAAGATTTTGACAAATTGCTAGAAAAAAGACAAAATAAAAGAACTTGTTCTGACGAGAACATTTACATATTTTACTCAACTATTAAGTTCCTTCATTTGCATAATGTATAAAACAGACAGTCCCCATATCAGTTGCTGAGATATCCAAGCTGGTAATATACTGGACAAGGTAACTTATTGCCGAAAATTTTAAATCTGACCCATCACAATAAAAATGAAACAACGACAATGGTTTCTACCAAAGAGAATTTTAAAACATTACTCCAGCATATCAGACTGAGTCTGTAATTTCCAAAATTAACACATAATAATGGACCCACACCAATGCTGTTCTCAAGATAACATAACTTTTTTTTTAAACTATACAGTGAAAGAAAGCAAATGGTAATTGATCATTTTATACAAATATTAGCAATATTTTAATATTTTTATCTTGCAGCTGAAATAACAATATTGACTGAATCATGTTACAGTTTTCAACTATTACACCATTATATAGATGCTCTCCTAAGTACAGTGTATGTGTTTTCATATACACTACTGATAATTTGTATTATAATTGTTTTACTCCCTCACTTTCATCTGTAAAGATCCCAATATGTGACAGTCTGTAGTTGTTGCTATCAATCACTTTGTTTATGGTAAAAGGAATTGATATAGACATTACTACTTGTCTATGAAATTATGCATTTAACACAAATATATTTCTCCATAAACTTGCAAATATTTTCATATAGTTTTTAAAAAATCTTTATATAACAATAAAAACCAGATCACTGCATTGAAGTATGCATATTGAACTGTACCTTTCATCCTTAAGAAAGCATGGTGTAATGAAAAAAATATGTCAGCATGAAAAATTTATTTCCCACAAATTGCAAAAATATTTACATATTGACTAATTAAAACAAGGATGGCTTTTTATACTTTACCTGAGAGCATAACTTCTCATAGTGCAAATTATTATTTAAGAAGGGCAGTAAGTAGTGTCAGGTAAGGCTGTAAGAATGTAAAAATTGACCCAAAGCTGCAAAATATTACACAGTACCACTCGATCAAGATTAGTTTCAAATGGTTTGTTTGTCTATTAAACTGCAAACATTTTCCAGTTATTCTTATCATTATCTTGTGCATGGCCTGTTTTCAAACAACAGATGTAACTTAAATTTGAAATGCAAGCTCAGGTCTATTTTCACTTTGTTTGTCCAATTTTCTTCCTTCTCTTTTATATTTATTTTGTCTGTCTCTAATAATGAAATCTGAAGTAAACAGTAGTGAAGAATTAAATTTAAGTCATTATATCCTGAATTAGTCCTAACAAAGTCTGCCTTATTCTCTGAGGAAAATTCAAGAATTTTCTCAAACTTGAGGAATTCTTGGATACAATTTCTAGAAATGAACACTCATTTATGTCAAATTCATAATATTGAAACTTATATCAATTGTTTTGACTTCTCTTCCCCAGACCAAAATATTGTAAATAATAGCATGCATAGGAGTTTTCACTGGCATGTGATAACTTGTTGAGTTACTGTGAATTAACTTTTTTTCATGGCATCCAAATTATCATGGATTTTGTGGTATTCAAACCATAAATTTAATGTTGATTGGTTGGTTGGTTTTTAATGGTGCTTTCAACACATTATTAGCTATATCATGCCAAGGAAATGGGAGCTAAGTGTTTTTCTGAAGGACACTCGGGCAGCTAACACAGGACAACCTGGATGGATATTAAACCTGCAACCCTTTGATTATGAGTTCGATGCTCCACCAACTGAGTTACTGAGCAGATTAAAGATCCAATGGAACATGATCCTTCGGTTGAAATAAAAGAATCTCTTCACTACTCGATGAAATGGAACCATGAAACTGATATCCATGAAAATAAATGAATTCACTGTAGTTTGCGATTTAGGAACCAGGTGCATGTGATGCTTTCAGTGGTGAGCTATTTAACCTCTTAGCTCTCTTGCAACTGAAATACATGTACCATATATACTCACGTATAAGCCAATACCAACTGCAAACTGCATAGACCCAGATCTACCATCGCACAATGTGCTGGCAGATCTGGGTCTATGCAGTTTGTAAGGAGTAATCAGTAGAACAAACAACATAGACCCTGATCTGTTGGCATATTATGTGATGGCAGATCAGGGTCTATGTTGTTTGCATTTGGACCTGGCTGATACGCGAGTATATACATGTAGAGTGTATTTACTAAGACTGACTGAGATGCACATTTCTTAAGATGCCAAGCTGCTTGACAACAAAAAGAATTTCTATATGTGTTGTCAGATACTCTAAACAGTGAAGATGATGATTTCTTTCTTTTCTTTCAGATAGGACAGTGTCAGTTGTTTCTATCATCATGCCAAAGAAATGAAAGTATTCCAATTCTGCCTCCAATCACTGACTGAGGGAGATAACTTACACTGAAGCCATTCTGGATTATCACGCTCTTCAGCTGGTGGTGGAAGAGGAGGAAGAGGAGATTGATAAGCAGGTTCATCTGCGCCTGCAATAAAAATAAAATGTATTGTGGAAGCCATGTTTTATCACCTTGCAGTGTGGTCTAACTTGCCACTAATAGTTTCAATTGTAAGCAATATTGTCTCAATTGCAAGTAATATATTCTCACTTGCAACCAAATCTGTCTCATTTTCAAGCAATACTATCCAAGTCGCAATCTATATTGTTGTAATAATTATACAAAAATGATTGTTACTCTTGCAAACAATGCTAAATATACATGATCACAAAATGTTATTGTTTAACTTGCAACCTATGTTGTCCATTGTGACCATAAAGTTCATTGTCACATTTGCTGTAAAAGCTGGCTCTTGTAACCATGAAATACACTGTCTCACATGCAACCTATGTTAAGCCTTGTAACCAGAAAAATTTATTGTCTCACTTGTGACCAATGTTGGCCCCTGTGACCATACAAATAGCTGAAACACAACACTATAATCTGGAGTCTGAGACCATACAAACTGAATATCTCAGTTGTAGCTGATGTTGTCCGTTGTAACCATAGAAATGTATTAGTTAATAATTGTAAAGAACATAGCTGTTTGTGACCTGGATATGTGATACAATAATGTTGACCCCTAGAGGTATATATTTTACATATCCTAGTCAACATATATGCAGATCTAGGAACCTAACATTGTCAGGCCAACAGAAAATTAACTGGTCTATTGAAAACAATATCCCTAAAAAGATCCAAATTAAGCTGGCCAAGGAAGCCTGTGTAATAAATAAGCTGTACAGCTCCTATCAACTGTTGCTCTTAAAAGTAAGCCAACCTAAAAAGGCGGCTGCTCAATATATATAATTAATATGTTGTACTCATGTATTTATCGTTTTACATGTAGAAACAAAGATTTGCATTTTCACAGACAAGAAACATATGTTTTGGACTATATGAGAAAATCTAAGCAAAAGGTGGATGAAACAAGAAGATTACTTGTAAACATGAATTCTATTGCCAACAAGAGAACATTTTAAGTAGCCAACAATATACAATCAGGCGTGGGGGAAAATACAGATGTCACTCAAACATGAACATTAGGTTATAGTGACTAAGTTAGCATGGTTGAAGTACTGTCCTTGAGCATCCACATATTAATTTTATGGCTGTATGTGAAATAGGGTCAAAGATATTGAAGGTATTTCAAACAAATAGCTAAAAATACAAAAGTCACCCAAACATATAAATTAGGTCACTGTGACCTCATTTTGGTATAGTTGTGTTACTTTTATTAAGCTGTATCCACTTGTCAATTTTTGTACATGTACATGAAATAGGGTCTAAGATATTAAGGGTGTAATGAACCAAAAGCTGAAAATACAAATGTTACTCAAGGTTGAAAACTGAGTCCCAATGACCTCATTTCAGTATGGTTGAGTTACTTTCAATGAGATGAATCCACATACAAATTTTGATGAGTGTAGGTGAAATTGGGTCCAAGAAATTTAGAGTGTAAGAAACAAACAGCTGAAAACAAAACAGTCACTCAATTATGAAAATTTGGTCTCACTGACTTAGTTCATGTATAGCTGAGTTACATTCCTGAATATGTATTCACTTGTCAATTATCATGAGTGTAGGCAAAATAGGGTCCAATATATTGAGGGTATAGTAACAAAAAAACAAACAAACAACAAAACAAACTCTTACACACATACAAAAACATAAATAAACATGTGAGTGGACATAATACAACATGAATTCTGAACACATTATGTGCATCATCACTTTCCTCCATTGAGCATTTACCAATATTTTCACCCAAAAAATTAAGTCTACTTTAAAAGTAAATATGCCTTAAAATGAGGTTAAAAATAAGTTCACTATAAATCAATGTAAGATGCAATGTTGAAACTTTTACATTATTGAACTAGATGTTTATGTCAAATGATGGCAGCACTCCCTCTCTATAATGCCCTTCATTATAATAGTTTCTTTTATGAGGTGGGTATGGCCATGGATCCCTTTTTATTATGTTGTATTAAAATTACATGTATAGTGTACTTCATTATAAGGTACTTTCACTGTAAGGCAGCATAGTCTAAGGCTCCCATAGACAATCGTTAAAGTGTAGGAGTGCTGTATCTATCTTCCTTTGATTAATAAACCTACATGTATAGACACCATACATGTACATGTTTTAATATTTTAAGCTTAATGGTTGCTTGCATACTTTATCTTCTAGTACAATAGTTTAATAACAAAAGCTGACAATGAGCATTCAGTGAAAAAGAAAATTTATTAAATTTGAAAAGTATTAAAGATAATCGGTAATATTTCATGTAAAAAAAATTAAGGAAATCTCAATATTACACTTTAATATACATTGCATTGTAAATTTTCTATTTTCAAAACATTCACATCAATTAGACAATGCAATTTTGTGAATGGATGTGTTCGGCAGAACTGGATGTCTCACATGCATCGATGCACTTATGTAACGACTCCATAACTGTATCTGACTTGCATAAACTTCAAAACAAACTTTTGACATTTGTTGATGACAATGACAAGATCGCCACCAGAAAAGTGATACCTATTTTTCACCATGCTAATACAGGTGAGGTAAAAGAAAAAACCTGTTTACTGACATCTGTCAGTCAAATGTGAAGTAAAAAAAAATGTTTTTAAAATTTTACACTTCTTGCCAATTTTTCATGTACATTTTAATTTCTAAAAAAATCCATTCTTGAATATAATATATACCCTGCTTGCCAGTTAATATTCTCAGCATGCAAAATAAACAAACAGTAAATTTAAAATTGCCATAAAACATTTTCCATTGCAAATTATATAATTTTTTTCATTGTTAATACTTTAAATTCAGAGTTTTAGTTGTGATGCCAAGTTTCATCCATTTTTAATTAATACAAAAAAAATCATGCAAAAAATGCATTTAATAAACATGCAATTATAATGTTCTGTTCAAATGCTGCAATGCCAATCATACAGTACCTGAAATGACTCATACATGAGATACAGGTCTCAGTGACCTACTATTACAAGCAGATTATACAGATTTTTTTTGTTCCCAAAAAATACTAACAAGAGTCCCTCGAAGGGACTAATGCTGTACTGGGTGCAAAGAATTTCCAGGAATTCAATAATATAAGATCATTTCTTCCTTTTAACTGCTAAGTGTTGAAACCATCTCTGATATTCTTCAGCGATAACAGGATTTGATTTTCAAATTAGCTGCTGTGGTGGACATACAGGATGACAGATCGGCACCATTTTCATTTAGAACCAAGCAGACATCATTAGAAGTCTTTTGGTTAAAACCCCATGTCAATATGATGCATCCTTTCAGGAGGAGCAGCAACAACAAGGTTTTCAAGACAGCCATATTGGATGTACGATTAGCACCATTTTCATTTAGGAGCAACTAGGTATCATAAGAAGTCTATTGGTGAAAACGCCATGTTGATATAACCATACATTTGGGATGATTAGAGATAACAATATTTTCAAAGTGGCCACCATGGTGGCAATATTGAGGGTCAATTGCATCATTTTCATTAGGACCATCTAGACACCATAAGAACTCTTCTGTTGAAAACACCATCTTAAAATGACTTTCTTTTTAAGAGTGGCAATAACAAGATTTTCAAGATGGCCACTATCATGGTCTTACTCATGTCAGATCAGCACCATTTCAATTAAGACCAGCAAGACATTATACCAAGTCTTCTGGTGAAAATCCCATGCTGATTTGAATTTCTCTTTTGGAGGAGTAACAATAACAAGATTTTTAAGATGGCTGCCAGGGTGGCCATATTAGATATCAGATGTGTACCGTTTCCATTTAGGACCAACTAGACATCATAAGAAGTCTTTCAGTGAAAACTCCATGCTGATATGATCATTTATTCATTCAGAAGTAGTGATAACAAGATTTTTAAGATGGCCACTGTGGTGGCCATATTGGATGTCTGTGCAGCACCATTTTCATTTGGGACTAACTAGACATAGAAGAAGTCTTTTAGCAGAAACCCCATGTTGATACAACCATCCATTCAGGATGAGTAGCGATAAGAAGATTTTCAAGATGGCAGCAGTGGCAGCCATATTTGATGTGTGATTGGCACCATGTTCATTTATGATCATCTAGACATCATAAAAAATCTTCTGGTGAAACTCCATGTTAATATGACTTTTTGTTCAGGAGGAGGAGTGATAACAATATTTTCAAGATGGCTGCTGGTGTGGCAACATTGGACATTAGATTAGATCGGCACCATTTTCATTTAGGACCAACTAGATATCATAAGAAGTCTTTTAGTGAAAACCCCATGTTGATATGACCATCCATTCAGGTGGAGTAGCGATAAAAAGATTTTCAAGATGGCCACTATAGTGGCAATATTGGACATCTGATCAGCACCATTTTAATTTGAACCAATTAGACATCATTAGAAGTCTTCTGGTGAAAACCCCATGTCAATGACTTTCTGTTCAGGAAGAGTAGCAATAACAAAATTTTCATGATGGCTGCCATGATGGCCATATTGGATGTAAGATTGGCACCATTTTCATTTAGGACAAACTAGACATAAGAGGAGTAGTAGTGATAACAAGATCTTCAAGATGGCCACTGTGGTGGCCATATTAGATATCAGATCAGCACCATTTTCATGTAGGACCAACTGGACATTATAAAAAGTCTTTAGGTGAAAACCCCATGTCCATAAGACTTTCTATTCAGGAGCAGTGGTGATAACAAGATTTTCAAGACAGCTGCCATGGCAGCCATATTGGATATCAGATCAGCACCATTTTAATTTAGAAGCAACTAGACATCATAAGACGTCTTTTAGTGAAAATCCTATTTTGATATGACCATCTATTCAGAAGGAATAGCAATAATAAGATTTTCAAGATGACTGCTGTTATTATTAGATGTCTGACCAGCACAATTTTCATTTTGAACCAATTTGATCATGAGATGAACGTGTGTGTAAAGTTTCACAGCAATCCTCCAAGTAGCTTAGAAGGAGTAGAAATAACAAACCTGTGCTAATGGATGGATGGACTGATGATGGACTGACAGACAGATGACAGACAAAAAACCATCGCATAAGCTCTTCTGGTCTATGACTAAATTTGGAAGTTTTTTCAATCAAGAAATTTTAAGATATTATGCATTAAACTCTTGATATGAAATTGGAAATTAGTGAATCTACTCTTACCTTTTCCAAAGTACCTATCAATGTGCCTATCATGTACATCAGCGGAGGGCTGGACCCTAAGGGGATTATGAGCCTCTACCATGTACCCCGCAGGGAAGCCCTTAAATCGGTAGTCAGGGAAGTATTGTGGTGATGCAGGCCTATTGAACTTTCTTGGCAGGGAATTGTAGCCAGCAGGCCGGGCTGTGTGAGAAATGGCAAAAGTTTAACACAAGCAAAACATGCAGCATGCAGTGAGACACAATACACACACATGCAAAAGAAGTATCATCAATAATTTTTTTAAAGTTTTATATATGAAGGCTTGGTTGTCGCATCAACACATGTGATAAGCATTAATAATATCCTGATAAAAAGTCAGTTAAAATGAACAGAATGACATTTCACAATAGTATATACTGTATACAAAAGAATGACCTCTTACAATTGTGTATACAAAAGAATGATATATCATAATAGTGTATACTGCATTGAATGACATCTCACAATACTGTATACTGTATGAAAAAGAATGACATATCATATTAGTGTATACTGTATACAAGATTGACATCTCATGATATTGTATACTGTATATAAGAGAATATGTTACAACTGTATACAAACAAATAACATATCACAACTGTATACTGTATACAAGACAATGAGATATCACAATAGTGTATACTGTATACAAAAAAATGACATCTCACAGTTGTGTATACTGTATATTTACAATAGTGTATACTGTATACAAGAGAATGACATCTCACAATAGTGTATACTGTATATTTACAATAGTGTATACTGTATACAAGAGAATGACATCTCACAATAGTGTATACTGTATATTTACAATAGTGTATACTGTATACAAGAGAATGACATCTAACAATAGTGTATACTGTATATTAGAGAATGACATTTCACAATAGTGTATACATGTACTGTATACTACAGGATGACATCTCATAATAGTATATATTGTATACAAGACAATTAGATCCCACAGTAGTGTATACAAGAGAATTACATCTCACAATAGTTTATACCATATACTTGAGAATGACATCTCACAATAGTGTATACTGTATACAAGAGAATGACATTTCACAATAGTGTATATGAGAGTTGATTAATCAAATGTCCTTAAGGTTTGAATGGACCAATCAAATGAATCTCCAATCTTCCAACCTCAAAACTTCTCAAAAATTTTGACTCAGATCAGAGATAAGCTTTCATTGAATTAAAAAGTTTCTATCACTTAAAAACAGCTTATTTTAAGTATATCTCAGAAACAATTCAAAATGCTGTCTCTCGGTAGAAATTGTGTATTAAAGTCAGATTTCAGGACAATTTCTCAATGTGCATCTAAGAATAATCAGTTCCATTTAAAACATACCAAACAATATGAAAAATTTTGTTGTATCTTCCCAATTATGACTTTTAAAACCTAACCTGATGTCACCACAGTTCTGTAAAAATTAACGCAATAAAAGATTACATGTACCATGGTTCATCTAATAATGACTAAAGCTGTAAGAATAATAACAGTAGAACACTGATTAGCTGCATTGTTCAGTCGTATGGACTCCCACCATGTCCACCCACAATTTAAATCCTCAAAGATTAAAAATTGATTTTTTATTATCCAGAAAACAAATTTTCCACATAAAATCACCATTTACCACCAATAGGTCTGGATAACTGGAATTTTGCTGAATACACATTATTACCTCCCCTATATAGAATAAACACGATATATGGGAACTAAATCTAAGGGAGTAATTTTGTAGACATTCTGACACATTTAAGTTACTGATTTGTGGACTGTTTTGATTTCTTCATATTTTATCATTAGCAAAATTTATTATATTATAGTATACTTCTGACAATGAAATCAGGTTAGAGAGCAAATGATAGATACCAATATATTGTGATGACAAGGTCCAGCTTGTCATGAGTTCATCTCATAAAAATGTAACAGATATGGTATGTATCATACATTTGATATATATATAGTACCGGGTAATGAGGTTGGTTGCAGACATTCATACTGACTGATGTAGAACATGTACCGGGTAACAGAAGCAACTCTGTGAGAATGATCAATATTCATGCATCTTTGTGATAAGTGTTTGAACACAAACATGTATATTAGCATCAATCAAATGCATGCACTTCTTAAATAACTAATTAAAGCTGTAAGAAATAAAATGGAAAGTTTATACAATAATGTTACATATATTGATTGATATTGTATATAGTTATCATTTAGTAATAAATTTTTTCAAACTTGATATACTCATTTTACTACAAAATCTTAAAAAATCTTTTCACAATTGAAAAAATTATATATCTATTTATAAGTAATTATTTCATGTATTGATAAATATAGTTAGACATTAATTATCCAGACATGAATAAATATCCAGACTTTAACTCATCAACAATTTATTTGTTTCTCTGTTTATATATATTTACATTGGTCCATCATTATAACGTTTTTCAGGGGAGAAATATACACAGGGTCTGTTCAAGGATGCCATTGCGGAATTCACGCTGACTTTTTCACACTAATTCATTAAAAACTGCACCCAAAAATGTGCAAACCCAACCTTTATTTCTTCTTTGAATCTTTCCTATATTCCAAGAACTCCCCACTTTTTTCAAATAGAGGGGGGAATTTCCACTCTAAATGTTTAATTAGTTCTAGAATAGACCCTGTAAACATGTGCCATTGTTGTAAGTGAAGTTGCTAATACTGACACCAGTGGCATACTAAGGGTAAATGGCACCCAGGGCGTCGATGATGGTCCAAATGGCCAGAATATGAGGCCCGAATTTTTATCAGCTGTTTTGGTGCCCCAAGACCTCTGGCACCTGGAGCAACCTCCCATCCACCCCCCTGTTAGTACGCTACTGATTGAGGCAGCTTCAATATCAAAACTATGGTCATCCCCAAAAATGGGATCCATGACGAAAGTTGTGTTATATGATGGACCATGTTATAATGAGTCACTTTATAATATGATAGACCATGTTATAATGAGACGCTTTATAATATGATGGACCGTGTTATAATGAGTCACTTTATAATATGATGGACCGTGTTATAATGAGACACTTTATAATATGATGGACCATGTTATGAGTCACTTTATAATATGATGGACCATGTTATAATGAGACTTTATAATATGATGGACCATGTTATAATGAATCACTTTATAGTGAGGGACCACTGTATAACACTCATCCAACTACTAACAGTATAGACCCAGATTTGCCATCACATAATGAATCAGTAGATCAGGAACTATACTGTTTGCTTTAGACAAATTCTGATTGTCTGAAATCATAAGTATAAGATGGTAGATCAGGCCTGGATTTCACTAGCAGAATTTAAATCTTGATTCTAATGATCTGATTGGCTGAAATTTAAATCTGACTTAATCTGACAAATCAAATGTCTTAAATGATGACTTCAATTTAGGACTTATGTTTGTGAAATTTGACCCAGGCCTGGATTTCACCAGCAGAACTTTAAATCCAGACGTAACTTAAGTCTAGAATCCAGCAATCTGAGTGACTGAAATTTAAGTCTAACTTAAAATTTACCAATCAGCTGGTACAAATCTAGACTTCTATTTATGACTTTGTTGGTGAAATTGGGGTCAGGTCTGGACTTCACCAGCAAAATTTAAGTCTTAACTTAAACTTAAGTCCAGAAATCTTACTGGATGAAATTTAAGTTTTACTTAAAATGGACTAATCAAATGTCTTCAGTCTAGACTTCACTTTTAGACTGGATTCCACCAGCAGAACTTAAGTCCAGACCTAACTTAAGCCTAGAATCCAGCAATCTTATTGGTTCAATAAGTCTTACTTAAAATTGACCAATCAAATGTCTTAAATCTGGACTTAACATAAAGATTATAAGGGTAAAATTTGGGCAGACTGGTGTGCATTGTAGATAATTGTATACAGTATATCATTGTCACAAATTATACTACCATGACCAATCATGCATCTAGATCATATTTTAAAATGGTTGGGAGATACACCAATATTTTCATTAATCTAATGAATAAAATATTTTTAAAAAAAATAAAAAATTGTGTGTTGTACAATAAATCATGCATCTCTTCCAGCATCTTCACTAGCCAAGTTTCGTTGATTCACTTCATTCTGCATCCATCCTTGGCATATATTTCTAGCCAAAAAGGTATCTACTACTCTGCTATCTTATTGGATGGAGATGAAAGAAAGTGATCCAATCAGATTGTTCATTATATTTACCTAAGAAGATAGATGGGAATAATCATAGCAACCTCCATAGACAATGACATATGTTTTTTCTCAGACTTGAAACAACTTTTCTTCCAGGTCCAGGCAGTGCCATTATAGAAGTCGCCATATTGATATATATACATAATAGGTACAATGAGGGTCTTAGTGGTCAACTGATTTCGCCTGCTATGGGCAGTAACTCTTTCATCTGCAAGAGGGAATTGTTCAAAACACTGTTTTGACTCTCTAAATATACCAAGGGTCCATATCGAAGAAATTGGATTGACGAACATTGGGTAGTAAAGATGCTCTTGAAGAAGAATTCATGAATGACAAAGCTCCTCCATGTACTGTACAGCATCAGAGATGGATACTGATGCAGAAAAGTCTGCCATATTTGTTCAATTCAAGGTAAATATCCTTGAATTTCTCTCCTGTAATGATTTAAATTTAAAATCTAGATAACACACCAAATGCGCAGCAATTAATTGCATTGAACTTCTTAGGTTCTATTATATTTTTCAAAAGTATCTCCTAATTCTCAAATGCTGAACTGCAGTGATTTGTGCACAAATTCACGATTAGAATATACCATAAACTGTACTTTGAGAATTTGATGCCATTTCTGCAGGAAATAAAAATCTCGGAGTTTTGCTTCAATTACTGTGTACATGGCGCCCTATCTATATTCTGAAATATATTTGTTACAGGAGAGAAATTCACAAATATTTACTTCGAATTGAGTCAATATGGCAGGCTTTTCTACATGTCAGTATTAATTATATACATGTACTTTACACTCTCTGCTATAGCTCCTACCAGCTGTAAGTCATTCATTGTTTATTTAAAATGCTAATGGACCACTAAACATTGTCATCATTTGCAATGTTTGAATCATTATACAAATGAACCTGTGTTGCTAAGCATTTTTGAATCTGCTGTAGTGTGGTACACTATGAGTAACACACACATATATCATTCACCATATCACAATCTGTATTGATTGTAATTTTTCATACACTCCAATGTTTTGGACAGCATTATTCCATAGGAATAATAATTATTTATTGTCCTCTAATCGTTTGTATACCATTACTTTTTGTACATTATTAAATCAAATGAATATGAATTATTTTGTCCTTTAATTTTTGTACAAAGAATTTTTAATTATAACAAGTGTTCAAATTTTCAACACTAAAGAAGATCATAATAAATATTTTTACCTATAATTTATTGTACACATTAAACAATAATTAACAAAATAGAGTATGAAAAATTACAAACATTACATTATATGGATTCAAATTATTATAACATTAATATTTTTTATACAATTTTTAAGAAATTTGCACTGCTAATAGAAAATTTATCATTAATAACAAAATTTATCATTAATAACAATGTAAAATTGTCAATAAAAAGTCAGTTTTTTTAATTATTGACATTTAGAAAATGTTGTTATCTCAGCTCTAGTAATTCATCAATTATCATGTAAAAGTATCCACAAATGCAGTTCACATTATCATTCCAAACTGAGACAAGAAATATTATAATAAATTAGTCATGTACCTGTTTGAAAAAAAAATTATTCTTAAAGACAAAAACAGAATATAAAGCCAGAAACAATAGCAAAGCATGAATAATTAATACTGAATAAAAGTGTGCTGCAGTTACATCAACTGAATGGTATTATTTCCATGAATGATTGAACTTTAAGAAAAATTTCCATGTCAACTATTTTGTTAAATCTGTTTTGTGAAGGGAGACTGTTATTTTATTGAAATATTAAACAAAAACTGACCCCACAACACAATGATACTAAAATAAGACAAAATATTACATTTGATTTCTAAAAAAAAAATGAACATACCCGGTACATGGATTTTAAAGAGATTATCAGTATCAAAGAAAACTGCATGATATACATAACAAGAAAATGCATTGAATTAAAACCAAAAAAAACACTAAGAACAGACAGGGTAACACTGGTTATGACATGACCTTGTTAATCAAAAGTGATGGCTAGGGTGTATAGTATTTTTATGAGTACCAAAGACTATGGTCAACTATTTAGATCTACTTTGGTACCTAAAGTATTTTAAATTGAGAGATATACCATAAGACAATGAATGAAAAAATAAAAAAATTAAAACAAGTCACTGCATAAATATATTCTAATAGAAATTTTATTCTGTTCTAGATCCATTCCCGGGGACCAAGAGCTCTCGCGAGTGTGACATGCATTGTCAAAATGAACACACAAAGCCAGGTTGATTGTTATAACAATATATTACATGTATGTAATACTATAATGCCATTTATCACCATCATTATCTTTATTGTAACTTTCATAAGGTTTTTGACTACGGGTAGTTATTGGTGAGGTTTAAAGAATATGATTAAGGCAAAGTCACTAGTGTTTGACTGTGAAATTGAGATTCTATCAATTTTTTAAGGAGAGGTACCAGTGGCATAGGAACCACCCAAGCAACCCCAAATAGCTGCTGTGGGGGGTTGGGTGGGGGGTCAAAATTCCCATGAAACAACTTTTTGGGGGAGGGGGCCTTCAGTTTGGGGGGTGGGGTATAATTTCTTGCTAAGCCACTGAGAGATACATAAACTAGTATGGAGTAAAGAAGAGATAAACTATTTAGAAAAAAAACGTGAGTGAATGGAAACTTAATAGCCTAAAGAAAACATGAGGATTATTGAGTGGTCATCATTTTCAATGTAACTAATAATAATTTTTACAGACAGGGGATGTGTGTGGATACAGCCTCCTTTTGACTGATTGATGTACATACTTATCATATAAATCCAAATTCTCAAATATAAAATAAACTATGTATATACTACTTGCATATAATTTGTTTAAAAAAAAAACAACTCCAAATAAATAAATAAGTAAATAAATAAATATGATAGATTATATTGCTGGGGGTGGGGTGGAGGCAAAAGGCACGTTATATGAAACAAGTTTCTAGATTAATTAATTTTTAAAAAAATAGGAAATATATTTTTTAAAATGACTCTATGGTCATATTCAGTTTAGTGCATTCAAATATATGCGAACAACTTATAATGTTTCACTGTATGTGCGTTACACTACTGTCAGGCAGTGGCTTTGAATCTTTATTTTCAGTTTCAACATGCTGTCAGCATAGGAGACAACTCTTGCACAAGATTGTTAAAGGGGTCTATTCTCTTTAACTGCAATTCCTGCATTATGTAAATTCTGGTTGAATTGTATGTAAATAGAAAGCTATCATAATTCTCAAGTTTTTTATAACTGGTCTGGTACCAGCCTGTTATGAAACTGCACTGTAAACTTCATAGTAAAACTGTGTTGTTTTTTATAACACTAAGAATGAGAAGCATTCAAAAAGTCTTCTCTCCCCCAACCCACCCCCACTGGTCCCTCATGATTAGCTGCATACAGAAACCTTTCAATTTCAAATAATGGCAACCAATAACAATGTGACAAATTAATAGTGTTGCAGTGATAGTGTTTGATCTTAGAGTAAACCGTTACATGTATTGATTATTGAAGTATCAATAACTTTACCAACTGATCGATTAATTGGTGTGTGCCTAAACTGTGAGGACAGTCCTGAAGAAAAAGCAATAATGGGCAGCTTTTATTCAATGATATTTATTTGTCTCTGTGTTTATTTGATGATAAAAATGCTCTGTGTATATATAAATATAAGCATGGTTAAGAACAGATGACTTGCCAATTACAAGAGTTATGGTTCTTATGAACATTTTATTCGGAGTTGTATCCCCTCCAGTAGGGCATACATTATCATTTCCGTCTTTTAGTCATAGAAATGTAAATATAATTTTAACGGTTTACTTTTATCTAATATTGATAAAATATGAAGACCTTTTATGCATACACCATCTGAATACCATTTAAATAACTATCCATGCAAATGACAGATTGCTTTCTGAAAATGTGAGCATGAACTTTGCTTGGTCAGTGAGCAAATGGATTGTTTTTGTCTTCAGTATCATTTGTATAGGAAGGTAACTTTTATTTTAAAAAATTGCATTAAGCTGGTAATTGGCAGTAGCCCAGTTAGAAGAGCATTGGACTTGTAATCCAAGGGTTGACTGCCTCAGTGTGTCCTTGGGAAAAGAACTTAGTTACCATTTTCCTCCATATGATATAACCAGTCATATATTGGACTTGTAATCCAAGGGTTGACTGCCTCAATGTGTCCTTGGGAAAGGAACTTAGTTACCATTTTCCTCAATATGATATAGCCAGTCATATATTGGACTTGTAATCCAAGGGTTGACTGCCTCAGTGTGTCTTTGGGAAAGGAACTTAGTTCCCATTTTCCTCAATATGATACAACCAGTCATTCAGTGCTCAAAGTGCTATTAAAAACCAACCAAACAAACAACCCCCATATCATCTGTAAAGGGAGGGAACAATTTCCATTCCACTGGTTTAATTGGCAAATGGTCTGTCATGGTAAACATAAAAATAAATGCGATAAATCAAATCAAATCAATAGACATACAATAGAAGAAACAAGAGAGAGAGGAAAATAAATAAATAAATGTTAAATAATGTCAACCGTTAGGCTTGGAAAATCAATAGCATCACAGTGAAAGTGCTTGAGGTGAGAATAAACTGCACTTAAATATCCATAACTTTACCAATAGATCAAATGATTGGTGTGCGTCTCTTCATTCATATGGGTATGTGGATGAAAACCAATAATAGGAAGCTTCTACTAAACCATATTTATTTAGCTCTAAGTGCTTATTTAATAATCAAATACTCTCTGTATAATTAAAGTATAATGATTTTCTTGACAGATAAATAAATAAATAAATAAATAAATAAATAAATAAATAAATAAAATAAATAAATGAATAATGATGAGTTAACTTACTGCCTCAGAAAACATTGTATATACTTTTCTTAAAGAATAAAATTTGAAAAACATTTTATTGTAAGACATGAGACAATTTTAGACTGGACATAGTTATTGCAACTCAATGACATAACATTTTATTGTAAGACATGAGACAATTTTAGATTGGACACAGTTTTTGCAACTCAATGGCATCACATTTTATTGGAAGACATGAGACCATTTTATATTGGACATAGTTATTGCAACTCAATGACATCATATTTTATTGTAAGACATCAGACAATTTTAGATTGGACACAGTTATAGCAACTCAATGACATCACATTTTATTGTGAGACATGAGACCATTTTAGATTGGACACAGTATTGCAACTCAATGACATCACATTTTATTGTGAGACATGAGACCATTTTAGATTGGACACAGTTATTGCAACTCAATGACATCACATTTTAACTAAGCATATATTTAGGTATAAGTCAAGTCCAAACAATATAGGCCCTGATCTGCCAATGCATAATGTGCAGGCAGATCATGGTCTATGTTGTTTGTTCTACTGATTACTCCTAACAAACAACATAGACCCAGATCTGCTGGCACAATATGGCAGATCTGGGTCTGTGCAGTTTGCAGTTGGACTTGGCTCATAAGCCAGTATATACAGTATACTATATATATCCAATGAAAAGCCTATGCTTGATTATAAGCCCCCCACTAAATTTTCACAAAATTCTGGCAATATTTACTAAGGATATCTATTTCTAACAATAAGTAAACCTTCTATTGTTTTTTACTAATTTACTAAGCTGACTCCATGGTCATGTCATCTTCTTATGTATTAATTCTGACTGGAAATATGTATGATTGTGTTAAAGATTCACATCATATATATAATAAAACCTCTCCAGAGTGAAATAAAATATAAAAAAACTTGAATATTTTAGAAAAAAATAAAACTTAATATACTAAAAAAGACTAAAAACAACTATGGTGTATATGGCTCTACAAGTGACACTACAGGAATCCAAAAGTCACATATTCCAATAAACAAATGCAAATCAAAATATTGTTAGTAATATCATTAAAATTTGCACATTTGCTAAATCCAAAATATTTGCAACATAAATTTTTCACAAATTACTGACTGTCAATGTGAATATATCACATGTACTATGTTCTATTACCTACTTTAACTTTTCTAGCACTTGCAGATTTTGCCTCCTTGCTAAATCTGAAAACACTGTATCCGCCCTAATTTTTAAAAATTTAGATTAATGAAGGCCTTATCTATAAAATTCATATACCTCCAATGACATTAACTACAAGAAAGGATGGTGATATTTTTAAAAGCTCCAAGAAAAAGACCCATTAGAGTCTAGCTTTGGTTTAATGCATACATGATCTACATAATGCTGCATAATCTGCAAACTATCAGGTCACAATATATTTTACTTTCTTTCTGGAAAGACAAAAATTATTTCAGTATTTTAGGAATACACACAATATTTTACATGTCCAGAAATATCCTTGCAGTAATCAAAAATTCATTTGTCTAGTGCAATAGTACAATATTATCTGTTAGTTCACAGTGCTCAAAAATTCATTTGTCTAGTGCAATAGTACACTATTATATGTTAGTTCACAGTGCTCAAAGATTCATTTGTCTAGTGTCATAGTACACTATTATATGTTAGTTCACAGTGCTCAAAGATTCATTTGTCTAGTGTCATAGTACACTATTATATGTTAGTTCACAGTGCTCAAAGATTCATTTGTCTAGTGTCATAGTACACTATTATATGTTAGTTCACAGTGCTCAAAGATTCATTTGTCTAGTGCAATAGTACACTATTATCTGTTAGTTCACAGTGCTCAAAGATTCATTTGTCTAGTGTCATAGTACACTATTATATATTAGTTCACAGTGCTCAAAGATTCATTTGTCTAGTGTCATAGTACACTATTATATGTTAGTTCACAGTGCTCAAAGATTCATTTGTCTAGTGCAATAGTACAATATTATCTGTTAGTTCACAGTGCTCAAAGATTCATTTGTCTAGTGTCATAGTACACTATTATATGTTAGTTCACAGTGCTCAAAGATTCATTTGTCTAGTGCAATAGTACACTATTATCTGTTAGTTCACAGTGCTCAAAGATTCATTTGTCTAGTGTCATAGTACACTATTATCTGTTAGTTCACAGTGCTCAAAGATTCATTTGTCTAGTGCCATAGTACACTATTATCTGTTAGTTCACAGTACTCAAAAATTCCTTTGTCTAGTGTCACAGTATATTATTATCTGTTAGTTCACAGACCCCAAAGATACCTTTGTCTGGTGTCATGGTATATTATTCTTGTCTAGTTCACAGTCTTCAAAGATTCCTGTCTAGTGTCACAGTATATTATTATCTGTTAGTTCACAGTCCTCAAAGATTCCTGTCTAGTGTCACAGTATATTATTCTCATCTAGTTCACAGTCTTCAAAGATTCCTTCATCTAGTATCACAGTATATTATTATCTGTTAGTTCACAGTCCTCAAAGATTCCTGTCTTGTGTCACAGCATATAACTATCTGTTAGCTCACAGACCCCAAAGATACCTTTGTCTAGTGTCACATTTTATTATTCTCTGCTAGTTCAATCCTCAAAGATTCCTTCGCATCTAGTGTTACAGTATATTATTATCTGTTAGTTCACAGTCCTCGAAGATTCTTGTCTAGTGTCACAGTATATTATTATATGCTAGTTCACAGTTCTCAAAGATTCTTTTGTCTAGTGTCACAGTATATTATTATGTTAGTTCACAGTTCTCAAAGAATCCTTTGTTTGGTGTCACAGTATATTTTGCTATCTGTTAGTTCACAGATCCCATTAATTAGTCTAGTGTCACAGTATATTATCATCTGTTAGTTCACAAACCCAAAGATTCCTTTGTCCAATGTCGCAGTATATTATTATCTGTTAGTCCACAGTCCTCAAAATTCATTTGTCTAGAGTCATAAATATTAACTGCAATTTTCATACCCTCCATTTTTTTTTACAACATCATTTCATGAAAACTGTAATCATCTGTTCTCTTTTAACATTTCATGCAATACAAGATGGCCCCATATTCCTGAAACTCCTAAACACGCACATACTCTGATTTTGATAGCTGACAATAAATAAAAAAAATTGTTTTTAAAATAAATTCAAAGTACATAATGGTTTGGAGTTTGAGTGTGCACTCCAGTAGAGAAGCTTTTGTTAATATGGGGCATGGGTACACATGTAAATTACTATGCAAAACCCCAAATATACAGGAATAATATGTTAAACATTAGGATTTTACTCTAAGATAGAGAAGGGAACCTGTCTGCTACAGTTAATTAATGAGGTGATTATGAGTACAGTAACAATCTGCCAGGACATATAGGGCAATGAGATAACCCAACAGCTCAAGCTTTGCCTTTGGGTTGAAAATCTTCCCTCGTGTTTGGGAAAAAATATTTGAACATCCAAATACATGCATAGTTCCTATATTTTCAACCCAAACTGTGATGCCTAACAAAAGCATAATGCATAGCAAAACTATTGCCTAGCAAAAGTGTGATGCCTAGCAAAAGTGTGATGCCTAGAAAAAGTGTAATGCCTAGCAAAAGTGTAATGCCTAGCAAAAGTGTGATGCCTAGCAAAAGTGTAATGCCTAGCAAAAGTGTGATGCCTAGCAAAAGTGCTTAGGAAAGTGTTGCCTAGAAAAAGTGATGCCTAGCAAAACTATATTGCCTAGCAAAAGTGTGATGTCTATCAAAGTGTGTTGCCTAGCAAAAGTGCGATGCCTAGAAAAAGCAAAGACAGCTAGAAGCACTACCATTTTATCATATTCTGCAAGTAATCTGACTCGGGTTAAACAATATGGTGATAAAAAGCTATTTTTCAATTACAAATATTTATCTCTACTTTTTGAACATCTCTAAGTAAAATGAAATGGTCATTATTTAATTCCAAAAGGAGTCGCTATTTTTTTTTTCATTGTACAGAGACAGAGCTCCATTAACAATGTTTCAAATGTAAATCACCTGTTAATTACATTTTTTTAAAAACTGGAATTCTATTTGGTACCTGACTTTGCTGATTAAGCTGCATGCATAAAATAAATTCATTCCTCATCTATGGTCCATGAATGATTCAAAGGTCAAAGGTCTCCCTAGAAATTCTCCAAATGTGTACTTTGTCTTCAAATTTTCACCCTATGCTTAATGCTTTGAAATTGTTTGTTATATATATATATATATATATATATATATATTAGTTGAGACTATGAAACTTTTGGACTGCTGGTTTATAAGCACGTTTTAGGTTTCTTACACAGTCTCCACGGACCCTTACTGAATTTATTTATCAAAACAATTCTAACTCCTGATTCAAGACTTCCACTGTGGGATCTGGATCCGAGGTTGCAACAAAATTCTCACACTCAGACACAACTAAAAATTCTAATGTTTGATTGGTCACAAAAGTGTTTTAAATTAATTAGCCAATCAGATGTCAGAAACTGTGTAATCTCATGGCCATCACTAAGATTTAATTCTGAATCACATGTATTTGAGAGTAAAATGAGAATTTATGAGTTTCAAGTAGAGAGTTCCCAAGACTTCCCCAAATTTAATTGTATATGCCAATAATAAACATATCATATATACTCGTGTATAAGCTGATACCAACTACAAACTGCACAGACCCAGATCTGCCGTCGCATAATGCGACGGCAGATCTGGGTCTATGCAGTTTGTAAGGACTAATCAGTAGAACAAACAACATAGACCCTGATCTACCGGCGCATTATGTGATGGTAGATCAGGGTCTATGTTGTTTGCATTTGGACCCAGCTTATACGCGAGTATAGACAGGAATATTCTTTTATAAAAGGTACCGGGTAAAGTGCCAGGATCTATGACCATTAAGCAACATAGATCTTGTGCTGTAATAGAGCGTTTGTTAAAAGTCTCAGTGGAAGGCAGGATACACAACACTCCCTTCTTATAAGGCCCTTCATTACAACAATGCTCCTGTTTAAAATCAAGTATGGTCATGGATCCCATTGCATTAAGTGGGAATAAATTATATGTATCATGTACTTAATTATAAAGTGGTCTCACAACTCTACAGTTACCATGGACAGTGTTATAATGAGGGAGTGCTTTATTAGCTTTTTTTTAAGTCAGTATACATCAGGGGGATATTTTATTGTATTTTAGGGGTTTTTTTGCAGTCTGGATAAAGCATTAAAATTTAATACTCCATATCAAAATGTGTAGTCATAATTTTGTGAAAAAATTAAGTCAAACTGATTGTGTCTAAAGCTGAAAACTAGAAGTTCCAGTGACCGAGAATCATCCAGTTTCTATACAGAAGACTACATAAACCTGTTGAATTTTCATGGTCCAGACTTCGAAGAAAGAGTTCATGGCTGTTTCCCAGAATTCCCATCATATGAATGTGGCTGTTATTTAGTCGGTGTAAACGGGCCAAGCGACGATTTAAATATTCATCAAATGTCTGTGAATTGTATATATACAACAAACATAGTATCAAAAATTATTACATAAGTGCAGTATTGCTGCATAGATTAAAATATTTATTTCCTTAAAACTCTAAATGAAATTTGAGTTATGTTTATTATCTATAATGACTGATATACCATATTTTTGAAATTTGTACCGATATGTATATGCCTGAAAGATAAAAGATCCTTTTACCAACAAGTCAGTGAAAAGTACGTAATTGTGCAGAAATATTTGTATTTACCATAGCCAGAGTTTAACCAGCACCCATCTGTGAAAGGATTACACCCCTAGATCTGACATTGCATGAAATCATAAATAAAATGAAGTGTAAACCCTGATCTGCTGCTGTATTATGTAACTGTAGAGCTGGCTGTAAAGTTAAAACTTTATTTATTTTATGTTCATTGTATAACAAGTTCTCACAGCTCTCTCAAATTAATGGCTCAGATGCAATTTATTATATTTAGCTCTCTCAAATTAATGGATCCAAATGTAATTTATTATATTAAACTCTCTCAAGTTAATGGTTCCAATGTAATTTATTATATTAGACCCTCTCAATTAATGGCTTAGATGCTGACATAGTGTAGTCATTTGTGGTGGATAAAACCAGAGATTACTAGAGAAAACCACAGATCAGGGACCACTTTATAATTGCTCCTGCCAGAACCAGGAATCAAATCTGGGGCTGCAAAGGGGTAAAGCAAGTTTGTTACCACTGTACTAGCCATGTCAATACTGTTCTCAGACAGTTATATATTATACACTGGACCAGTACATCATACACCTTATATGAAATTATGGGATATATCCAAAGCCATTATCACCCTTATATGAAATTAGGGGACATATCCAAAGACATTATCACCCTTATATGAAATTATGGGATATATCCAAAGCCATTATCACCCTTATATGAAATTATGGGATATATCCAAAGCCATTATAACCCTTATATGAAATTATGGGATATATCTAAAGCCATTATCACCCTTATATATAATAAACTGTCAATATTATTAAATGAAGTAGTCAAATAACACTCTCTCCCACAGAATTTACATGGATTCTAGACAGCAGTACATGCCCACTACTATGGTTCATGGTCAATATTTGTACATGTGGCCACATACATGCTTTACATATTTGACTCTATTTGGACAGTAAACAGTCTCAATTGGAAGGACAAATAGCCAATCATTTGTTGAGCCAAAGCAAGACCACATACCATAGATGTCGTTCTTAAATCCTCTTAAATCTCATGGTCTGGGCATTTGGATACCGTAAGTACAAACTGACCTTAAAAGTGAGATCTTAGCTTCTATATTTTTGATATTTTCTGACTGATGCTTTCAAATACGTAACTTTGATCTATCAAACTATGAAGAATTTCATCCATTTTTGTGATGAAATGTACCGTATATACTACACTTGTAAGTCAAGTCCAACTACAAACTGTGCAGATCCAGATCTGCAATGGCCTAATATGCTGGTAGATCTGGGTCTATGCAGTTTGTTAGGAGTAAACAGAAGAACAAACAACACAGACCCTGATCTGCCAGCATATTATGCAATAGCAGATCAGGATATATGTTGTTTGCAGTCAGACTTGACTTATAAGTGAGTACATATGATACTGACTGTCTAATATTCAACAAAGTACACTTGAACTCAACTTTTATCAAGAAAATGATGATTAATTTATTTTCATTGATGATGATGATTAAAATAGAAGGACGATGATGTAAACAAGAAAAACAAATGAAATTAAAACTATTGAATAATTTCTGGAAAAAAAGTTAGTTTATAAAAATATAGAAGAAAATGATTATTTTTTTAGTTATTTATTGGATAAACTTCACTGTCACAAACAAATCATGTAGTGCATATGGTTACAGTGGCAGCAAGGGTCCAAGACTAAGAGAAGTAACTGCAGATATCGACATAATGTAAAGATACAGTCTAATTATAACAGATGCTATGAATATTTGCCAAAAGTAAATCTAATAATTTTGCAACTTTGTGATATAACCTTCTGTTCAACTAATTCCTTTGGATCTTATTAAAACCACAGTATATAAAACATTTACTGTTGATAAGGATTTACATTTTAATGTATACTGATATGTAAAATTTCTCAAAGAATCATAATTATGTATAATGTATTGGTAATTATTATTAATCAATGTTTTAATTGATTAAATCTCAGTACTTTATATGACTGAATACAATGACATCTGACAGATTCTTTGCAATGTGTGACTGAATACAATGACATCTGACATATTCTTTGCAATGTGTGACTGAATACAATGACATCTGACACATTCTTTGCAATGTGTGACTGAATAATGACATCTGACAGATTCTTTGCAATGTGTGACTGAATACAATGACATCTGACACATTCTTTGCAATGTGTGACTGAATAATGACATCTGACATATTCTTTGCAATGTGTGACTGAATACAATGACATCTGACAGATTCTTTGCAATGTGTGACTGAATACAATGACATCTGACAGATTATTTGCAATGTGTGACTGAATACAATGACATCTGACAGATTCTTTCCAATGTGTGACAGAATACAATGACATCTGACAGATTCGTTGCAATGTCAGACAGCTCATTTTGGAGAAGGGGAATTTATAAAATACATATGGGCAGCCATTATGCCCTATAAATTGGTGGTAAAAGTGGGATGACCCTAATCATCCCAGTTGCAACAGTCAATGGCCTAGAAACATAGTGATTATAAATGTGCTGTATTACTTAAGTTGGTAATTAGTTAAAGATCATTACATATATTAAGTAGTCCAATATAACACTGTCTCCAGCTAAGGTCAATGGGTTCCCAGGTAGATGTAAATATAAAAAGGTATTAACATGGAAGTTAATATAGGGTGTTGATGGATGGACACATGGATGGATAAATGTATGGACTGGCAGAATTTTTGACACACATGGACATCAAAATGGTCACTATTTATAGTTCCTGACAAAAAGGGCATGAAAAAAAATTACTGATCAAGCCAAAAAATAGGCACAAGCTGAATATAATCCATCAGATACAGATTTTATTTGATACAAGTGCCATACACTGTCAAAGTCATGATTCTAATTGAAAAAATAATGACCAATGACATGAAGACTTAGTCATACCTTCTTCATTTTTGTACCATTATTTAGTTCTCTGACTTATTAAATCAAGTGCTTTTTTGGAACCCATTGTCCATAGAAAAGCAAATAATTTGAAAGGATGGCAGATCAATACCATTCATTTAAAAATCAGATATATATGTGGAGGACTTCATTTAATTTTTTTGTAGGTTATGAATATTCACAAATTTAAATCTACCATAAAAAAAGTATTGTTGAACAACACTAAGGCAAACACTGTGACCCACAACATTGTATCCCCATGAAAACATAGGTTCACTACAAAATCACCAAATAGTGTCCCTATGAAAACATAGGTTTATTACAAAAATCAACAAATTGTACCCCCATGAAAACAGGTTTATTACAAAATCACATAATTGTATTCCCATTAAAACATAGGTTTATTATAAAATCACCAAATTGTATCCCCATGAATAGCTCTGCTTTGACAGTATCTTTGTTGGCAATACTGTAACAGATATACCTTGATAGGTCAAATCTAATGATGCAAGTATTTTTATTTTTGTTTCTTTCACTTCATTCATGCTTGTCATCACAGACATTAGAAGTTAACAGTTGATAAACATGCAGGATTCTGAAGCGAAGAAATAGTTATACTGAATGCATTTTATTCTCATGATCGTGGTAAGAAAATACAACAGTCCAGAAGAAGAAGATGAAGAAGATAAAGAAATGGTGGCTGGGATGGCCATTATGATCTTAGTAAAACTACATTACAACATCAATTGATGGCATCTAGGTTCTGTGTTTGAAGAAGAAAAAAAAAAACACTTTCTGGCTTGGTAGAAAAGCCATCAGCAAGCAATCATCCCACAAAAAATTAGTGATATAAAAAAGTCAATTAGCAGTTCAAATATTAGGCAAAACTGACTTGGAATTACATGTACTTGCAGAACACTCCCATAAGTATATATGGTAAAGAAAATATAAATCCATTCAATCACATTTTTGTCATTATTCTGATAAACTGGGAGTGGCAAGACAGAAGGCAAAATTCCTCCTAAATTGAGTGCTGCCCCCTCATGTGTACTTATGTAAAATTTATGTGTTCTTATGCTTATACTCTTGAAAATGCTAATGTATATGTTGAATTTAATTATCAGATAAATAAATGGAAAGTACAAGTATTCTGGATGGGCTAGGGTCAAAACATGGGATACATAAAAAATATGTACTTAACATTATGGGATATATAAAAAATATGTACTTAACATTATGGGATATATATAAAAATATGTACTTAACATTATGGGATATATAAAATAATATGTACTTAACATCATGAGGATTTGAGAATAAATATTATTTAGACTAAGTTACAGCACATAAGATGTAATAAAAACTGGGGAAAGAAAGGACAAGGAATATAAAATTACCTCCATAAGTTCAACCACCCACCCACCTCTTAACCACAAAAACATGAAAATTAACGTATTTATCCAATGAGAAGCCAATTATTGACTGACGATAAACCCACCTACATTTTTACAAAATTTTGGGAAATTTTGTACCAAGGATAGCTCCGTCTGTTAATAAGCCAAGCCACTACTTTTGGACAAATTTATTTCGCTGGCCCCCTGGTCTTATCATGGGAAAAAGATTTACTTTTATAAACATGTTCATTTTCTCTTTTTTTTTTAACTTCCGTTTATAAAGACTCAAATAATGTTATCAAATGTATCAATTTAAATGATGGAAATAACATGTGATTCAACAAGTATACATATTTTCTCTGTATGATATGTTTTTTCTTCTCAAATTACTGTCTATACTTGCATATAAGCTAATACCAACTGCAAACTGCATAGACTCAGATCTGTCATCGCATAATGCGCCGGCAGATCTGGGTCTATGCAATTTGTAAGGACTAATCAGTAGAACAAATAACATAGAATCTGATCTGCCGGCGCATTATGCGATGGCAGATCAGGGTCTATGTTGTTTGCATTTGGACCTGAATTATATGCGAGTATATACGATATACAGATTTGTTGTAGTGCAAGACTCTACATCAACAGATGGGTCAACAGTTCTCCAGAAGAATCAGTATGTTGGCAACTGAGTCAAATATTTAAACTTGACAATGTTTATAAAATCAATGTCATCTAGGTTAGCAATTACAATCACACAGACATGTCTTGAACTAACTGAAAGACAAAATTACAATCAAACAGACATGTCTTGAACTAAATGAAAGACAAAATTACCTTTTGAAAGGAAAAGTGATAAAGTTGTGGATGCAATCACAAAAGGAGTCTAACAATAAGATGTCTATGAATCAAGATTTATGAATGTTATCAAATTATCTAGAAATGTTATCACTAAATTTATTACATTAACAAGTGTGAGAATAGATATTACTTCCATAACCACTAAAATGGTGATAAGTTGTAAGTGTGGTTGCCCATGGGCAAGAAAAAATATCCTATTTTCACTTGCCCATTTAAATTATGTTACAGCAAGTATTCGATTTCTTCTTCCCCAGAACTTATCTATATATGGATAATTTTTGCCCATGTTAAAATTAACTTCAGCAACAGAATTTTCAATTGCATGGAATTTCACATTTATCATATTCAAGATCAATTGGAACCTTCTACTTAAACTAATGGAGAGAGTATTTTTTTTTAAATATATCAAAATTAATTTTTGTTCAAGTGTATTGGACTGTCATTGTGTTATATTCACTCTCTAGAGTATTATAATCTTGGATATGGACAGGGGGAAGCAGAAGGACATCTTATTTTATTTCTTCTGAATATTTTGTTATGTATATAAGTACCAGTATTGTGATATTCAGATTAAAAAACCCATTTCATATTTTTGCATATTGAGATTTGTTCATGTTATAAATCAAAATATTACATTTGTCCTCATACGCCTCACAGTGGCTAAGTAAAAACTCAGCCCTGCTTGTGTGTATGCATATTTAAATAGATCTTACCCAAAAACCTATGTTGGCCTGTAATTCTGTGTTATGATGTCCCAATTATAAAAATGAACATCACGAGGACCACTTAAGGAGAAGTGAGTGTCAGAGAACAGTGTCAATAGCAACAGACATGCAATCTGTACTGCAATTATAAACTTTAAGTAATGCAATTATTTACTTGGTAAAGAGCCTCCTTAATTCTTTATTGTGACTCAGTGGTTAAGAGCCTTCCTAATTCTTTATTGTTGCTCAGTGTTTCTATCAACTTTGACCAAAACAACTGTTGCTAGTAGCAACTGGCTCTGCTTGTACGCAACTGAACATAATACATGGTATACTTATATACAAAAAGTGAATTACTGTAATTCACTCATGATAAGTCCATCCTTAAAGTCCATGCCAAACTTATACAAAATTTTAGTTGATTTTTGACTCCACAAACCGTTTATCTGATTATCAGCCCACTTCAAACTTTTAGAATATTTACAAGGCAGGCCCTCTGGGTTTATAAAAGAACAAATACTATACACATTGTGGTAGCCTTGGGTTTATCATAGAAAAAATACTGTACACATTGTTATTGCCCTGGGTTTATCATAGTAAAAATACTGTACACTTTGTTATTGCCCTGGGTTTATCATAGTAAAAATACTGTACACATTGTTATAGCCTTGGGTTTATCATAGAAAATATACTGTACACATTGTTACTGCCCTGTATTTATCATTGGACAAATATTGGACACATTGTTACTGCCCTGTGTTTATCATAGGACAAATATTTGACACATTGTTACTGCCCTGGGTTTATCATATAACAAATACTGTACACATTGTTACTGCCCTGGGTTTATCATATAACAAATACTGTACACATTGTTACTACCCTGGGTTTATCATAGGACAAATATTGGACACATTGTTATTGCCCTGGGTTTATCATATAACAATTACTATACACATTGTTACTGCCCTGGGTTTATCATATAACAAATACTGTACACATTGTTACTGCCCTGGGTTTATCATAGGACAAATACTGGACACATTGTTATTGCCCTGGGTTTATCATATAACAAATAATGTACACATTGTTATTGCCCTGGGATTATCAACGCTAAAATACATTGCCCTGGGTCTATCATATGAAAAATACTGTACAAATTAATTTGTTTGTTTGTTGTAAACAGTCAATCCAAAGGTTTTCATACATTTGAACTTTCATTTGGTACAAAAATAAAAATTATAGCCCCAACTTAAATTTTGGGTAAAAAACAGAAACCGTGTACTGAACCAAAGCTGGTCTTGCTAAGTTGTTTAACATGAATAAACTGTCTCCCTTCACATATAAAATAACCCTATAGATATAATTATAAGTATCTGCAGTAGCTCATTTGGTAGAGCGTTGGACTCATAATCCAAGGATCGCAGGTTCGATACCCACCCAGGCCATCCTGGGTCAGCTGACTCAGCGTGCCCTTCGGAAAGGCATTTAGCTCCCATTTCCTTGGCATGATATAGCTAATGTATTGTGTTAAAAGTGCCATTAATCCAACAAAAACAAAAAACTTAATTATCATATTGTACATTGGCAAAAGATGTAAAAATATTAGATTTGTTGTTCCTCCCCAGACCAGGCCAGGTTGGCCACTGTGGTGTGTCTCGGAGAAAATCACCATGCCCAGACCAGGCTGGGTTGGTCACTGTGATGTGTCCCTGGGCATATCATTTTCCTCCATTTGCCTCAGCATGATATAACCTTTCATGTTTTGATGTGCTGTTTAACATTGAAGCAAACAAGCCAAACATGCCATGGTTTACTCATAGCACCTGATCAATCTGGGCAGAGGGTGGGGTGGGTATTAGCACTGAAGCAAGCAAGCCAAATAAACTATGGCTTACCCACAGTACCTGATCAGTCCTGAGGGGGTTTTAATGGTGGTTGTGATGGGAGGGTTGTGAGGCAGACTGTACCAAAGATGCCCATTCCCCTTGCCATCATTATCAATGTCTGCCATGAGCTCAAACAATTCACAACTACTGAGTCTGCACCTATAAATTATTCTCAGTACTATTTTTTTAGAAAACAATCAATTAAAATCGATTAAGTATTATGCTTCTGTAGAATCTACTGGAACACTTCAAAAGGAAAACTTTATTGCCATGTCCTTTCAACTGATAATCAAAGTAATATATTCTTCACAACTTCTGGCCACTTGGATAAGTTGTCAAAGTAAATTGATCCTTTACAACCATTGTTCAGTTAGGAAGCAATGTGCATTTGTATTGTTACATGAAATATAAAAGTGTCAAAACTGACTTACAACAGAAACTATCTTGCATTATGTTACATATAAAATACAGCCCCATTTTATATAATACCGTATATACTCAATTATAAGTTCAGTCCAACTGCAAACTGCATAGACCCAGATCTGGTGTCACATAATGCACCAGAAGATCTAGGTCTATGCAGTTTGTTAAGAGTAATTTGTAGAATAAACAATTATAGACCCTGATCTGTCGACACATTATGTGATGGCACATTGGGGTCTATATTGTTTGCAGTTGGATTAGACTTATATGCCAGTATATATTGTACATAGATATTAACAAGTGTAATAGTTTTGGTTAATAACAACCTTTATCAGTAAATAGAGTCACTGTATTGATAGTGAAACATTATAGAAGCTACCTGTAATTTTAAAGTGTAAACACTTACAGATGGAAATCAAACATACTGTTATAAACTCAACTATTGCCCTTGATGGGGAATAAATGCAGCAATCATACAAAAAATATTTTCAAGCTAATAATGTTTGTACATTGCAACATGGAAAAACAATAGTTACAAATTAAGTAACTTTCCATTATATGATATATTTAGTAAACATTTTTTTTCTAAACACAGCTTTGCAAGCTTTGCTGATATCTGATATCAATGATACTATACTAAACACAGCTTTTCAAGCTTTGCTGATATCTGATATCAATGATACTTTTCTAAACACAGCTTTGCAAGCTTTGCTGATATCTGATATCAATGATACTTTTCTAAACACAGCTTTTCAAGCTTTGCTGATATCTGATATCAATGATACTTTTCTAAACACAGCTTTGCAAGCTTTGCTGATATCTGATATCAATGATACTTTTCTAAACACAGCTTTGCAAGCTTTGCTGATATCTCATATCGATGATACTTTTCTAACACAGCTTTGCAAGCTTTGCTGATATCTGATATCAATGATACTTTTCTAAACACAGCTTTGCAAGCTTTGCTGATATCTGATATCAATGATACTTTTTCAAACACAGCTTTTCAAGCTTTACTCATGTCTGATATCAAAGATACTTTTCAACCTTTAAATCTGATCGGCCCAATATTATCAAAAATTCAATCTGTTCCAATCCAGATAATTGGAATATCAAATTTAAATCTTGCAACACCAAAAGGGTAATCACAGACATTGATAACAACACTGACTAAAAAACTACATAACATGGTGTGACAGTGGCAGGTTTAGTTTGGTGTTTTACAGCACAGCAACACCAGTAGGTTATTTAGTGGCTAGGACATTATAGTAAAGTGCCTGGCCAAAAGACGCACCACAGAATCTGCCCTGGATCAATCCAACATAACCATTATAACCCCAACCCTTTAGTCACAAGTCTGGCATGTTAACCACTGAGCCATTATGTGGCTCCTGTGACAGTGACAGAACCTAACAGCAAAGGAATTGAAAAGTGAATGTCAAAGGGCATCAAAATGGGGGCTACTAAAGTGAGGACACAATCATATGAAACTCCCTGACAACATAAGATTATTTAAGAAAGAATCAAAAATTGAAAGTAGCTCATTTTTTACAAAAGGTTAATAGGCTACCCAACATATTCCCTTATAAGTCAAGTCCAACTGCAAACAACATATACTCTGATCTGCCCTCACATAATGTGCCAGCAGATCAGGGTCTATGTTGTTTGTACAACTGATTACTCCTAATAAACTGCATAGACCCAGATCTGCCAGCGCAGTATGCAATGGCAGATTTGGCTCTATGCAGTTTGCAGTTGGACTTGACTTATAAGCAAGAATGTATGCTATGTTGTTCAAAGAATTTAGTGTGCATGCAACAGTTATAATTTATAAATAAAGGGCAATAACTTTATCTTAAGTCTTAAGAATCCAGAAAAAAAATCATAATGCAATTTTGTGGATTTATTTACATTCAAATAGAAATAATAATACATACATAACAGTATGAGTGGAGTTTAGACGTAGTATGGTTGTGAGATCTTACAGACTTTAAACTACATGTATTAATTCAAAGGGCCATAATTCTTTTGAAAGTACAGAAAAAAGACTAGAATCTTTAAATGGATATATTCATAATATTATATAGTTTTAAATATACTTGTAAATTTCATGTGAGAATGTGTATAAAATTGGATGTCTATTCATCTATTTGTAATGTATAAAACATATTCTAGTACTCACAGACTAATGTACATCAAAGGAATCTAACAAGTCCAATAATACTTATAGAACTACAAGAGAAATATTACTATATAGATAACAAATGAGAAAAAAATCTATATCGGGTCATCATTAAAGTGCTCCAACACATGTAATTGGCAATAAAACATGAGTCAACTTGACCCTTCCCCCTTGAGAGAACATTTCAATATAAATGATAGACTTAGAAGCTAAAGAGACTATTAATTGACTATTGATTTGAAAGATATGTCTAAATATGCTGATATCAGCTCTTATCTAAAATTCTGTTTCATTTCACCCAAATGAAGTAATGAAAATTTCAATGCAGGCAACAACATTCTGAGATTCTGAGATCATCTGCATATAGAATTGGTCTATAAATCGTGACAGTGAATGCGGGAAAACATAAACTTTAACAAAAACAAATAAACCAAAAAATTAAGTATAGACCATACAACTTTAAAGAGATTTTCCAAATAACCAATAACTAGTGTCATCATATTTTTAAAAAAAAGAATTCCAGGTAACCAAGTTTTGTTTATTGCTTACTGTCTGTACTCACTTATAAGTCAAGTCCAAATGCAAACTGCACAGACCCAGATCTGCCATCGCATAATGTACCAGCAGATCTGGGTCTATGCAGTTTGCTAAGAGTAATCAGTAGAACAAACAACATAGACCCTGATATGCCATGCATTAAGCGATAGCAGATCAGGGTCTATGTTGTTTGCAGTTGGACTCGACTTATAAGTGAGTATATACAGTAATAAAATATGCTGGTTGGGAGTGTTGATAGATCATTGTCAATGAGCAAGATAAATGACCATAACTCTGTCAGAAATGAAATATTTAAAAACAAAAGTAAAATTTTCTCCAGACAAACAAAAAAGCAACTACAAAGTTTGAAGACCAATTATCTAAATGTGTGGAACAGTTGATGAGCTGAGGTGACAAGAAACTGCAGAATAGATGATACAAAAAACTGAACAACAAAGGGGTATTACTTGAGTAACATCCATAGTATAAATCAAAATATATGTGTAAAACAGAAAGCAAAGTATTTGATCTTCGGCTGTACACAAATTTTACACTCACTTCTGATGAGGGAAATTTATGAAATCTGTTTAGTGCAATTAAAATTTAAAATTCATGAAACCCTTTATTGATAAACACCGACATTCTATTGTAAAAAACTTTCTATGGCCATTTAGAATGTTTCCAAACACTTTATGGTAGTCACTTCAACATGATGTGATCATTACATTATGACATCATTGATATTACATCACTTTTTACCTACTTAGGTGTACTGCAGCTCTGTGAGCTCTGGGAGAGACTGGATAAAAAATTACATGGTTGTGACTTCTGTCTATAATTAACTAACAAAATTTAAAAATTCTTAAGCAATTTTAATAACTGCAATAACAGACCTCTGAAAGAACAAAGTATGAAGACCTTTTTGGAAATCTTTACTATTTTATAACCTTGCTGCAAAACCAATTTGATCTCAATAATTGTATCATGCTGAAAAAATTCTCCAACATACACTTTTTCTTTGTGTATTTGAAAATAGAAGTCTATAGCCTTCAATCTGTGCAAATTTGATGAATTTTTAAATATTCATGAACCTATTATTTTATGGGCAATTAGTGACAGGGTACTTTTCCCACACTTTTCTATGTAATGACTTGTACTTAGAAATCGATTTTCAACGTAGTACAAGGAAATTCACACGAACTTATATATATATTTTGATGATTTTGGATTGCTTGGACTCTTAGCTGTGTAAAAATATCATTTGTTCTTTCAACAGTTAAATACTCCAATATTTCACTAGCAATCACCTTAAAATGTCAATAAAACACTGCAAAAACATGATACTCTTTTCTGATGTGAAATTAATTAAGCAATTATAATTTCAGACCTCACCTATAAGTTCAACAATACTGAGGAAGTATTGCATTAATATATTTAAACCTTTAATTTTATATGGTGTACAGATTAGGCTACTATAGTTTAAGAATTTGTTACACTGATATTAATCCAAACTGAAAGTCTATAAATATAGTAGGGGTGAAACAATTCACCAATTTATCGATACATCAATAATTTTGCGGTTTCGATGCACATATTTATATTAAAATACTTACCGAATAAAAATTACTTTTAATCTTCAATGTCCATGAATATATATTAGTTCATTTCCTTCTTTATTCTTTACATGAATCAATATGTATCATAAGTTGTGTATCGAGATAAGTATCAATATATGGAACATGCATATTGTTTCACCCCTAGAATATGCCTTGGTCAATTTGCAAGACATATTCAAACTTATCAATCTATGGCCTTATCTGAAAATGAATTATAAGATATTTGCCCAATAGAATAAACTTTCAATACTGAAAAGACTCTGCTGTAGTCATTATAAAGTAGCAATCTGACTGAGACAAGAACATAAGGCACTAAAACAAAAGCATAACATTCCCAAAGTCCTGTACCATAGGTATTTTTAACAAAAAACAAGTAACTGATGACTACAAAATTTTTAAAACTATAAGGCAGTCCGAGAAAATTTCCAGAATACACATATAATATGTAGTGAAAGGTATTCAATGAAAGCCCAATTTATCTCGTGCTTGATGATGAACTTTGCTGATGAAAAGATACTGTGGCTGTGAAATTGGTGACTAAAAGCAAAGGGTGGCAACTTTATCAAAATTTTAGTAATTTAAAGAAAGGTTTGAAATGGTATTGAAATCTCAGCTATTGGAGAATTTTAATTTTTATAAGATATAAAAATGTGTTTAGTTGCTCCTAAGTCCTAGCACAGCATATATTTACATAAAAATAAAGATATGAAAAATGAACATGTAAATTTTAAAGTGTCATAATTTTCCTCAGTGGAGGAAAGTAGATCATGAACCACCAAAAGGCTGCATTTTTAATGAAAATCACAAAATGCTACAAATCTGAGTAATACTGAAAGAGGCCTGGAAACAAATCTCTATACATGTAGTAAATGCTTACATTATTTTCAACCAAATTTTCGACAGGTTTATGTTCTAACACAAATGTAATTGGTAATAAAAAATTCGTAAACTTGATCCTTCTCTTTGATAAGACATTACTTTACCAATCAAAATTCCAGACTTAACTTTACAATCTTAAGTGAATGTCGATTTATTTTATTTCAAAGATATGCCCAAACTTGTCAATACCGACCCATGTCTAGAATATATTGTTGCAATTCACCTAATGAAAATGATTAACCTTTCCACATTAGAGAAATATTAAACCTTCTGCATAACACCAGCCCACACAAAAAATTCCATGTAACAATGTAGATAATTGTTTGATGGATATAAGAAGCCTTGTATTAAACCAATTTAATCAAAGCATCCACGATACTGGCAGGGCTATTAGAAGAAAGTACTGATACAAATGTCCTAAATAAAGCTTTAATCATTTAACAACCAGGTATGATTAAAACTGGGTCATAATTACCATCTCTCTCTATAATTGTATTCATCTGAGATCTTGATGATATAAATCAGCATGCATTTATCAAGTTTAATCAAAATCAGATCAGAATACAGTTTTAAGAGCATCGACAAGTCCAGACAATCTGATGAAAGATCACTTCCTTAATATATTTGGATCTCATTCTCAAACAAATGTGAGATATTTATAATACTGTACAAGGCTATATTCTAAGTTTGATCAAAATCAGATTATAAATATGGCTTACAGAGTAATACTAAGCTCAGCAAATCAGGTGCAAGGTTACCTCAGCAGTATATGTGAATCATGTTCATTTTTTAACGTGTCCAAGATCTTCATGACATGAGCCAATATTCCATGTTTGATCAAAGTTAGATCAGAAATATAACTTTGTGTCTGGTAACAAGCTGCCAATCAGAAGATCACCTTATTAATATGCATGGATCTTACTCAGAAGATCACCTTATTAATATGCATGGATCTTACTCAGAAGATCACCTTATTAATATGTATGGATCTTACTCAGAAGATCACCTTATTAATATGCATGGATCTTACTCTGAAGATCACCTTATTAATATGCATGGATCTTACTCAGAAGATCACCCTATTAATATGCATGGATCTTACTCATTCAGTGTACAACAATTCCTAAGTTAGAACAGCTAGCCTGGAAAACTAAAATTCATTGTTTGGCAAATAAATTTCATGTCAGACAATATTTTACAAAGAAAATTTTTAAAATCTCATTTTATTACTATTTCCCAGAATCATCTTGCTGGTCTTGTAAGTGAAAGTTGGAATTGTTACCCCCTGTCATTACTAAACTCATCTGAGATCTTGATGATATAAGTCCATATTCCAAATTTGATTAAAATCATATAAATATAGTCCATAGAGTAGTAGCAAGCTCAGCCAATCAGATCCATGTTCACCTCATTAATATGTGTAGATCTTGCTAATTATTGAACTCATTTTATATTCTGACGATATATGCCCATATTCCAAGTTTGACAAAAAAAAATTGGATTAGAAGTATGTATTGCGTTCACTCCATGAACATCACAGGCCATTTAGTGTTTTCCATGGAATGCATCAGGGTGGTGTGATGGAACTGTGAACATTGCTGTAACTCTTTGAGGATGATGTTTATGGTTGTGTTTCAAAATTCTTTAGTATTCTATGGATTGGATTCAGGGGCCTGAGCACACATGCAATAGTAGTATTTTTGTAAGGATCTTAAAGGTCAAGGTCACACTATAAAAGCCAGATTACAGCTTCTGGTTTCATTCACGCGTAGTAAATGTTTAAATAAGATCACTTTTCACTAACTGATTTGTTGTTTCACTTCAGCTGTCGTTTCAAGATATAATGACAGACGGGTGCAACTTGAGAAATTTTGAGACAGCTCACATATGGCTTGCAACATGATTGGTCAGCAGTATGATCACTGGCCAGTACTTACTACACTGAGAGAAGTTAATATGTCAGTTAGTATACAATGCTTAACATAATATGATTGAGTAACTAACAATAGATTTTTCACATCTACTTTTATTGGCATGATAATAAAATGACACCTGTTAAGCCAATCATGCTTAGGCAAAAATTAGGTTCACCCACCCATTTTTTGGTTACCATTTGGATGTGAATCTTTACATTTAACAAAGTTTTACCATTAGCAAGTTTCGGTTTATGCAAATCTGTTTGTTTATGTGTTTTGCAAATTACATCTTCAAACTGCCATCATTGTACATATTATAGTGGCACAGAGAGTCGATTTGATTTGACCTGACTTCCCTTTATAATGCACACCCTATGTATTAATTCACAGGTGCTTGGGAGGATATGTCGACCCCCAACCCCCACTAGACCCCAGAGGCAAACATCCTGGCTTGTTTTAAAAAGTCTTACTTTTAAAGAAAATATAATCGCTCAAGATTTTTAAATCTGAAATTTGTAAACCTATACTTGTGAAAAGTGCAGATTATACAACTACTTCCTTGTTTGAGCCTCTCTGTAAAAAGGGCTTATCTGGCCTGCATAGTAAGAGGTCGACCCGGTTGGTATTTATCAATGGGTCCAGCTTCCAACTGTTAGAAATTTTGCAAACATTGAAGGGATGAGATCATTTAAGCACCAGTTTATCACTAGAAACTTACCATATATAACATATTACTCCCACAACACATGTATTCTGTCACAAATGTCATCTAAGCACTTACAAATTTAGTTTTGCAACCTATGACAGAATAAAGCAGGGTCTATTCTAGAACCGTAACTTGGGTGGAGACAAACATCCCACACCCCATCTTCATTTGAAACAAAAGGGGGAGGGTTTTGCGATTTAATGAAGAAATAAAATTAGGGCTTGAACATATAATGCATGATTCTCTAACATTTGGTTGAGTTTTGGGCAAACAGATTTGCATAAACCGAAACTTGCTAATGATAAAACTTTGTTAAATGTAAAGATTCACATCCAAATGGTAACCTAAAAATTGGTGGGTAAACCTAATTTTTGCCTAAGCATGATTGGCTTAACAGGTGTCATTTTATTATCATGTTATCCATAAAACTGCATTAACATGGACAAACACAACTCTACTACAATGTGTGTGTGGCGTGTGTGGTGGTTGTGGTGGGTTAATCTATGGCTGACATACTTTGAGAACTGACAGGTTGACTTTCATTTCTTAAGTCTTAAAGCTACACTGGGTGGGGGGAGTAAGTTCTTTTACAAATACAGTGTACATGAACTGTCTTCACCTACCCCCATGAAAACCTCCATGAAAAAAACTTCTGGTTCAAATTCTAATCCACAGTTTGATGTCCTTAAAACAATCACACTTTATCTTTCTAAAAATAGCTTATCAGCCATTTTTAAGTTGAAAACTATTTGCAATCTATAATTGTATCTGTTCAACAAGTCATTTCCTTGAAACCTTGTAAGATAATAAAAGCACTATCTTTCAGTATCTAAATTACATTTTCAATTGACTCATACCGCTTATATGAATGATACAGTTAAATTTATATTTAGAGAGAATGGAAGATTGACACTTTACAACTTAACCATTTTTCATTATTGTAACATCTACTTGATTTTCTATTTACATTTTTCAAAAGCTCTCAAGTTGTTCCAAACAGTGACTGTTTCACAGATATGCCCAGGTTTTATCAATCTTTATGACTGTCAATCACAATGAATTAGTCCTAGGATACAAGGACACAGTCTGAACCTCCCACAAAGACGTTGGCACTATGGGGTATAATAGCTGTTCTTTCACTTACTTATCTATCCAGGTAACTGTACATTTTTACATTTAATCTACTTCTATTTAACTTATTATCACAGGAAAAAAAGTTTTTCTTAATCTTTTTAAACTGAAAAAGAATTTAAGGCTAATCAAAACCCATGTCATAGTGATTACCAATGGCAAGATATTGATTTTGTTTGGTGTTTTACGGCACAGTAATACAAGTAGGTTATTTAGTGCCGAAGCAATTGTAGTAAACTGCCTTGCCTAAGGACACATCCTGCTAGTAGAACCGGGGCTGATCCAAGGGTACATTTCGAACCCACACCCTTTCAGTTGCAAGTCCAGCACTCTAACGAATGAGCCACTATGGCTAAGAGATTGAATTTTGCACATGGGTTGACCTTATGTTAGTTATTATATGCTGTTTCACATACAAATGAACTAGAAATTTGTAAATGGAATAAAAATGTCTCTCAGTAGTGACCTAAACTGAACACTTTACATAGCTAAATGGATGGACAGACAGAGGGACAGACATGGATAACATAGATTCCCCTTCAATATTCACTGAGTAGGTGTTGTTTTTTTCTAAATAAATTTATGTAATCTTTTTTTTTGCATGTAATTTTGGAATACCTAAGTAGTATTGTCATCTGGTGAATTATAGACTGGCCATATGGCTGCCAGAGTACCATAATGACTTCATCAATCAGCAACCATTTATCAAAGATTTACAAACTGTCATTTCGAATGGGAACCCCTTTTAATCCATGATCCCAGAGACCATTAAGTTTTGGGATCTTGACACTTCAGAGTGGATCAAACAAAACTGTCAAGCAAAAGGTGCACAATCTACCCATAGCTTCATAATAAGTATTATCCCCTTGACAAGATATTTTTGTGTAAACAATCTCCAGGAGATACACTACTCTAAACATGCCTGGGATTTCATCTACCATTACACAATAATAGAATGTGTCATAAATGTGTATATTCTGGTATTGGGGTGGTGAGGGTGAAGGGGATGGGAGTTATATTTCACACATTAGACACTTCCATTCTCCCATCGGGACATTCTTGGGTATGATTGATGATTGTATTTCTGCAACTAATGGCAGGGTGACCACAACAAACTTAACCAAAATTCTACAAATTCCTATTCAAAAAACGGTCAATAGAATATCCACAGTCTAAAAAAACCTTCAACTTTATTGAATGTGAAATTAATTGTTTTTTCTTAAACAAAGAGTGCATAGCAAGTTTTTATCTTCCATGTCATAACACATAAAATATTACATGCAACCTAAAATCTACATGCAATTGAATATCAAGAATTAAAATCTAACCACATAAAGACTTTTAAGTGAAATATTTCTTAGATCAAAATTTTTTGAAACTGGAATACAGCATAAACATCATGGAACGAGGAAAATATTCTATCATCAGCTAAGGGTAAATCATTGTCACCTATTCCAGAATGTATCATTTTCATCCATGTAGACAGAAATCAAAAAATCATTGCGACCTTGACCTTTGACCCCCAAATCAGTAGGATTCTTCCATATGTGTGATTCTACTGGCAGTAGGAATAAAATACTGTTTTAAAGGTCGTCTACCACACATACCAATTCCTATTGTTCTTTCGAAAAAAAAAAGATTTTGAAATTAAAAAAAACAAACATAATTTTTATGCATTCTATCCCCACATTAAAGAAACCAGCAGGAAGCAGTCTACTGGGGGATGGAAATGTTATACTGGTGCAATGATGTGTGGGTGATTAATTGGCTTGGGAAATTCTTAGGCCAATACGTGTACACAACAAGCTGTTAATTGATTACCTTATTGTTGTAATCTGGAGAGTTTAAGGCCATATGTGGAATGTTTTATGAGGTGTTATAAGTAATAAAGGGATCCAAGTTGATCCATGACAGCTTTCAAGTCTTTGGATACAAATGGGCCTACCTTTGGCGGAGGTGAGATAAAAAGGAGAGATCGACCAAAAAATCATTTAGGCAGAAACATTTGAATTAGTATTTTGAGTTTTTGTATTGTTTAATTGTTATTGTGTTGTTCAAGATATTTTAAGAGGAATACTGAAGGGCAGCTGATATGTTTTTATGTTCATGTCAATGCCAAAAAAATGCACTTTCTCTCGATTCTAAAAAACCACTGGCTAAGAAATATTAGACCCAGGAATACATCTGAAGTCCAACTCAGGAACTTCTTCCTCAGGGTGAACTTAGCTTCAAGGAGTACTGGAGAGCAGTCAGCAACCTTAAAAACCCAGCCACAGGAAAATTGAAGTTTGAACTTCTTGCCAGGCTGAGTATAGTTGTTTTGTCATTGCCACATTCTAATGGCTGGTACAGAAAATACATTCTCCATTCTTGCAAAATACAAAGTGATTCAAGGGGAAATCTGGACCAGAAAACTATTGAGAACCTGTTAAGTGTGAAATTTAATAATAGTCATCAGTTAGTGATCTTGTGAAAGAAACTAAAAATGCTTGTGGATTTTATAAAAAAATCTTTGCAGTGAACTATGAGATATACAACTCTTTCTTTTTTATTTAATTGACAATACACTGACTAGTACTCTCTCATTATTATTGTAACATTTTCTATTAGAATCTGATTGATGTTCAAATACTTGCTGTTTTAAAGAGAAGATAATACATATCACATCAAAAGAATCCACTTGTTTTCTTTTCAATCTGTTTAAAACATGTACAATTTATGTCAATAAAACATCTACTGGTTTAGGAGCCAATCTACTGATCAAATTTTTTAAATCTACTGGTTTGATGTCCTGGTTCTGTCACATGTATGATTCTTCCTTATCCCAAGTGCAAGCCATTGACAACTTGAGTTATTGTGCAGAAGCCATTATTGGTAGCAGATGGAAGGACTCATGGCCAGATGGATGGACAGACAGATGGATGGACATACAGATGGACAACATCACAACATAAATATGCTCTGCCTTATGGTAGGTGTATACAAATGTGTAAAAACTACAGAAAAATTGCTGAAATGACCTGAAAATCTAATCACGTCAACTACCAATGAATACAAATATGCCAATTAAATTTCATCTGTCTACCTCGTCATTTTCATTTAATACCACTAAATGGATTCTGTAAAAAAAAACTAGTCCAAATGGTTTATAACATGTACCAAAAAAATTAAAATGTCTGTAATGCCATGGAAATGTAATCAGGCCATTTACTTATGACCATAATAAAATGTGTAAATTTATATGGCACTAAAACTCAATAGTTTTTGAGCTGTTGGGCAAACATGGATTTGGGGCACTCAATGTATGGATGTGTAGATGTATTGACAGACAGTAGCACAACAATGTCACAGAGAGGGCATTAGGAACACAGCCCTAATATTATGCATGTAACTCCAGCTGAGAAGGTCTTGGACTTTTTTGAAGAGCATATGTGGTTTGTGTTTACAATCAGACTTTATATTTTATAGATTTTACCACTTTTTTTACTTTATCTTGGTTTTGTGTGCCTTTTTTGAAATACCAGTACCTAAGAGTGTGCTGATGTACCATTAAACACTACACATACATACATACATGCGTATGCATACATACATACATACATACATACATACATACATACATACATACATACATACAATGATACAATGATACAATGATACATACATACATACATACATACATACATACACATACATACATACATACATACATACATACATACATACATACATACATACATACATACATACATACATACATACATACATACATACATACATACATACATACATACATACATACATACATGCTTACATACATGCACATGCAAATTTAAATTGCAATAAATAGTTCCTTTTCAAAAAATGGAACTACCTGGTACAATTTTAATGGTTAGATGAACTGAAGTTGTAGGGAATGTCCACTGTTTATTCAATAACTGTATAATTGGCCAAGCTGTCTAATCTGACAGGCAAATAACTTTTTACCTTAATATCAAATATTGAGAATAGTATGATTCACCTGTCATTGAATGACTGGTACATTAGAGTTCACATCTTGATTTAAACTATGATGAATGGAAATTTATTAAATAGGTAGATTCTACATGGAAATATTTTTTTTGTTTATCATGAATGGATAGTATAATTTATGATCATGCATGGCCCCAATACATTCACAAATCATGTAGGTTTTTACTTTATTACCAACACATCAAAAAGCCATTTTTACATCCAGGTAAAGTTTTCTAAAAGGAGCAGTTTTACAAGGTTTATGACCGTAATTTGGGAAAAAGTTATTTTGTAAGCTAAAATCACTGTCCAAGTATTGAGAAAATATTTTTTCTCCATACTGTATTAGTGTCCTTGCACATTTGCTTTTCATGCTTTAAAAGCCAGTTTTACTTTACATTTAATTAGACAAAGGTCAACTTAACTGGGCCAGCTGTAAATCTGATTTAATCATTGCCTAGCAGACTGATTTGTTGGCTGGCTGACTGACTCATTGATTGATTGATTTATTGATTGATGGATGATTATTATTGATGGATGGATCGATGGTTCAATTAGACCACCAAAACTCACATAACAGACAGTACATAACAAACATCAAGTGCAATATCTGAGATGCAAAATAAGCGATAAAAAATATATATATATATAAAATAATGAAATGTTTTCACTTGAAAGAAAAAATTTCAACCAAGTTTGACCATGAACATGACATTGGAATTTCCACCCCCACCTTATGTACCAACCATTACAACAAATTCCAAACATTACAATATTTGAGCCTCAAGTACCATACATTCTCACCTATATGTCAAGTCCAACTGCAAACAACATAGACCCTGATTTTGCCATTGCAAACTGCACAGACCTAGATCTGCTGTTGCATTATGCGATGGCAGATCTGGGTCTGTGCAGTTTATAGCTGGATGACTTATAAGGCAAACCAAACTTAATGATACTCATGACTGATACACACATGATTCTGAAAAGACTTCAACACAAGATATTCCAACTGTGATTCCAGGGAGCAACGGTAGTTGAGTTGGTCAAGCTTTGGATCCATAATCCAAGGATTGAGGGTAATTGATACCAGCCTCAGACAGCCTAGGTCGGTTACCTCAGTGTGTCCTTGGGAAAGGCATATACTGGTAGCTCCCATTTTCTTGGCATTATAAATCAAGTCATAAAAGTGCTGTTAAAAACCAACCAACCATGGTTCTGTTTTGGAATCAGTAACATTAACTTTCAGGGAAAAAAGAAAAACACAGCCCTTTTGCAAAGTTCCTTTTACTCTGAATATTTAAACATTGAGATAAAATTAGTCTTGGATAGTTAACTTATGATTTGTTGGTGTAGTTGTCAGAATCTATTCTTAGAACTGAAAATTTAGATGGGAAATTCTCCCATCAATTGGAAAAAAAGAGGGGAATTTTCTGAATATCTGAGGGATTCAATGAAGAAATAAAGGTCAGGCCTGAAAATATGCTACATGATTTTCATGCACTCAGATGAATTTTATTGAGATTTTATAGAAATTAGCATGAATATAGACCCTGAAATGTTATGAATGCCAGCCCCTACTGCAAGTCACACCACTTTAGCAAATTAAGGTTGCACTCTACAGTTTCGTACTCTGTATAGGGTTTGATTTTTAAAGAAAAAGAATTTCCCAGGTTTTCCTCACTAGTTATCCTCAGGCTATTTCAAAAAGACCATGTATATCTTAGGTATTGTTAAAAGAACTTTTAATTCCCTTTATTTTGGTGTATGATTGATGGGTGTAGTTTGGATTATAGAGCATGCAACTTGGCCTTACTTCAGATGTACACCTATAAAAAAAACTGCCAGCTCCGCTTGGTCATTTTCACTTCCTGGACTTCAAAGGTAAATTGTCAAAAAATGAGCTGATAACTTTTTTAAACAGTATTATATATATTGTAAATCATTTATTGCACTTTCAGAAGCTGGTATTGCCTATTCTGGCAAAATTCGTTTTCCCTACTTTAATAACTGTTAAAGTTAGTGTACTTTGGACTAGTTCAGGCTGATTTTTCAAGCACATGGGAGCAGCCATTTTGATCAGCTGTGCACTTAGATCATGCATGATTTCCACAAGTACAACATGTAAAAAAAATTCAGCTACAGTACATTAAAGTATGAGGGTCATGAGGACCCATGCGACCCTATACTGGTAGTGCATTTGGGGTTACAAAAGATGGTATTTAGAGTCACGATCAAAAAAGTTTGGGCACAACTGGCATAGAGGCATAACAACATTCTCTCCAATGTTGCAAATACAAACAACTTCATCTTACATCTGTCACTCTGTCAGAAGTACATAATATCTGTAGAGTGCAACCAAAGTATGGATGATATATTCAATTGCTTGCTCTTGTTTGATGTTTGATGGCATAACAACATTCTCTCCATTGTGCATGTTGCAAATGCAAACAACTTCACCTTACACCTGTCACTGTCAGAAGTACATAATATCTGTAGAGTGCAACCTAAGCACGGATGATATATTCAATTTTGTTTTGTTGCCAAAAATGATACCAGAGTATTAAACACAGTTATTTGCTAAAATTTCATGTCACCAACACGCTAAATTGATTCATGTATTTATCAAAATTTGAATGTGCTAAATATGATAATTTACAGGTAATTTGGCGACAATGTAATTTTACCTTGTTTTGATGGATCCTTGCGATGTATTTCATTAGGACAATAACCATTACAATATAATTGGAAATTTCCATCCTTCAACATATTGACTCGAATATCAAGCTTTCTCTTGTTTGAAGTTTTCCGGGGCTCTACTGCAGAGTGTGTCATCTTGATACAGTAGAAGACAGAATCCATATGCATTGTGGTAATTACATTGATTTTACAACCTTGCTGTTTCTCAGTATAAGTCTCTTCAGCAATGATTATATAACATGTATAATGATTATATAACATGTATAATGATTATATAACATGTATAATAATTTAACCACAACTATATGATGTTCACAGTCCCTCTGTAGTGACAATATCACCAAGACAACTAAGTTAGGTAAAGCAATTAGACATAATAGATTCTCCAGCATCAAACCATGGAAATAAGATTAACAAGAAATATCCCTGTATACAACTTGTTGTTAAGTGTGCACTCTATGTAGGGCAACACAACAACATCTAAGTAAGCTTCATGATCAATTAGATATTCAAAATTATTGCTGAGCCAACTTTAATCTGCTTCTAAAACCAAGACAAACTTAATACCCAATGCAGCTTTAAAAAATTCCAAGAAAAGGACAGGTGCTTTGGGAATTTCATGCTATTAATGAAGGTTGACAAACATTTGGGCATCACATGGTGTCAAAGAATTCCATCAAACATCAAGTAACTAAGTCTCAAGGGCACTTTGCCCCTTTCCTACCATCTAGCATATATACTATCCAAAGTTTAGCTCCAACCAGCTCCAGACATACATGTACTAGTGCCATTAGTAGTCCATGCATAGATCCTGACCTCCAAAGTGACTCTGACCTGTCAAAATTGACACTGACACATGAAAAGACAAATCTACTTGTATCTATGTTGACATGATACTGGCACCCTGAGCATGACAGGTAAAGTAGAAACAGACATCTATAATTCAGTGTGATCAGGATCCAATTGCTTTATGGCACTCAATGTTACCAACTCATGTTGCTGTGATGTAAAACACCAAATGAAACCAAACTCTATGATCTTGTGCTATGGTGTGCAACATCAGTCAACCACTTGTATCTACATTTAGTGATCCCTCAAGGGACCTCATGCATGGAAGGTGTGGATAATGAGGTTGCCTTATACTGGGGTATGATATGGAAAAATATAATCAAGTATGAAATCAAGTGATTAGAGAAAAAGTTGAAAACTGTAAAACATGGCCCAAATCCCCATTTTTGTACCATAAATATGCAAACTTTTACAGTTTTTCCTGACCAAAAAAGCTGAGATCAGCTAATTAGCTGAAATTTTTCCTCTCTGTAAAATTTCATCATGTACAATTGGCTCCCTGACCATACCAATGTTATATCAGATACTGAGTTATACTGAGCTGCTTTAAAGTAAGGGACCACTGGACATTTTTTGCTTGTGTATAAATGGCACCCAACCATGACCAGGATAGATCCAGATCTGCCATATCCCATAATGCACCACCTTATCAGCATCTATGCTCTTTGTGTGTTCTACTTGTGAAGTCATGTGAACAGCACAAACACAGATCTGCCATTGTACATTTGCTCAGTTCACAACTGAGCTATCACTATAAAATAGTTGTTCCTCCTATAAGAAAAAGACATTCTTAACATGGTATGTGGGGTTAGGGTCTTTACGAATGGGGTGTGAAATAGGAGATTAGGGATACATATTAAGATCTGAGTACAACTGCCATGATGCATTAAATCAGGTAGTCATTAGATGGGTTTTGGGTTTGGTATTTTTATAGCACAGCAACACGGGTTATTTAGTGGTAAAGCAATTGGAGTAAAGTGCCTTGCCCAAGGATACACTATGGTAGTCGACCCAGCTGATCTATTGGCAGGATTTGAACCTGCAACCTTAAGGTCATAAGTCCAGCATACTAACCTCTGAGCCACCATGGCTCCACATTATTAGAAAGGTATCAAATATATTAAGAGACATCCAAACATTTTCAAAATACCCTGAATGGGATACTGAACGCCCACCCCATGTTTAATATAATTTCCTCTATGTGGATAGCTTGCATTTTTTGTGCAGAAACCATGTTTTTTCTTTCCGTCACAGTAACCTTGACCTTTGACCTTTTGACCCCAAAATGACAGGTTTTTTCCTTACTCCAAGTGTAAGCCATCTACTATGTTTCATCCAGGTCTGTGATGCAGAACTAATGTTATTGTGTGGAAATCATTTTTCATCTTTCACTCATTGTCACCTTGACATCTGATCTTTTGACCCTCGAAACCAATATCATTCTTCCTCACCCAAGAGCAAGCCAACCACAAAGTTTGGTCCAGGTATGTGATAAAAAAACACAGAAATCATTAGAATTCTTTCAGCTACAGTGACCTTGACCTTTGACCTTTTGACCCTGAAATCAATAGGATTCTTTCTTACCCCAAGTGCAACCATCCACATAGTTTGCAACTGCATATGATGGAGAATTTATGTTATTATGTTGAAACCATTTTTCTTCTTTCAGTCAAAGTGATCTTGACCTTTGACCTTTTGACCCCAAAATCGATAGGGTTTTTCCTTACTCCAAGTGCATGCCAACTACAAATCTTATTGCACGGAAACAATTTTTCATCTTTCAGTCACAGTGACCTTGATCTTGGACCTTTTGACCCCAAAATTGACTGACTTCTTTCTTACTGCAAGTGCAAGCCAAGCACACAGTCTGGTCCAGGTATATGATATAGAACTACTGTTATCATGTGAAAATCTTTTATCTTCTTTCAATCACAGTGACCTTGACCTTTGAGTTTTTAACCCTAAAATCAATAGTGTTCTTCTTAACCCAAGTGCAAATCATCCACAAAGTTTTGTAAACTGTGGTTGGTGGACAACTCAAGTCATTGTATGGAAACCATTTTTCTTCTATTAGTCACAGTGACCTTGACCATAAAACTTTTGACCCTGAAATCAACAGGGTTCTTCCTTACCTCAAGTGTAAGCTGTCCACAGAGTTTGGTAACTGTGGATGTTGGACAACTCAAGTTATTCTGCAGAAACAAAATTGGCAACAGATAGATGGACAGAAGGAAGGACAAAAAAATCATAACATAATATACTTCGCCTTATGGCATGCATATATAAATATTGGTATGTATGTATAGGGTTTTACAGCACAAAAGCACAATCCTGGCATTATATAATGCAGAGCAAAAAGCTGGACAGCAGAAATGGTCAAGGCAACAAAAAAACTAAGCCAAAATCTCCAAAAAGACAAACCCCTCCAACCAAAAGTGAATATGCACCAAGAGACAAAAGATAAAAGGTAAAGATGTTGCAAGAACTCCCCAAATAGGCATAAAAACAAAGATAAATGATATCACTCACCTGTTTACATATAACTTTAAAGTTGACCATTTCACTAATCAGGCTTATGTCATTGTGTAAGAACACATGCCAAAATAACTCCCTGATTTTATATCATGTTGATTTCATCTATTTTGTTATATCATGATAAAAATTCTTTCTAAAGATGAAAGCATAATTAATATGCACAGTTTCTTTCTCATAGTCAAAGTCATCGAAGATGTTGACCATTATAAACCCAACAGATCAAAAATATGGTTTCAAGAGTGGTAAGAAGCCCAGTCAATCAGCTGCAAGATCACCTCATTAATATGCATCAATCTAGCTCATTACTGAAACACTCCAAGATCTTGATTATAGAAGCATATATTCCAAGTTTTATCAAACTCAGATTACAAATATGACTCTAAGAGTGGAAACAAGCTCAGAAAATCCGAGGCAAGATTACATCATTAATATGCATAGATCTTGCTCATTATCAAACTCATCCAAGATCTTGATGATATTAAGCCAATATTTAAAGCTTAATCAAAATCAGATCAGAAATATCACTTCCACAAGCTCAACCAATCAGATGCAAGATCAACTCATTCATATGCATGCATCTCACTCATTATCAAACTTGTACGAGATCTTGGTAATATAAACCCATATTTCCTGTAAATTTTCGTACCCTTTAATTTTTCGTACATCATCGAGCAATGAAAATAATAATTAATTAAATGTTTTATATTTTTTCGTACATGGCACTTCATATTTTTCATCAAATCCTTGAAAGTTTTGTACATAAAAGTTCTACTAAGAAAATTTACATTTGCAGAAAAGATCAAAATCATATACAATTAAGGTGGGGTTTTTGTTCTTGTTTTTTTTCTTCTTTGTATTACTTTTTAACCTCATATTTTGATGTCTTAAAATTGAAGAGAGGTTCCCATTTCAAACGGATTCGAAAATATATCGAGGTACGATTTAGATACGTCCAACGACAAAAGTATTGTTTTGCTAAGCATATGTTATAAATGGTGATTAACTTTGGGTACATTCTTAAATGAGGCATCAAATAATGCAATAGGAGATTAAGTAATAAAAGAATCATCATTTATAGTCTTGCAGAAAGGTTACTGATCATTTCATTCTTTTATTATTTTTTTAACCACATATTTTGATGTTTTTTATTTGAATCAAGGAGAGAAGTTCATGTTTCAAATGGCTTTACAAAAATACCGATGTACGATCTAGATATGTCAGATGAACAATGTATTGTTTGCTGAGTATATGTATGATATAATCCCATATAAAAAACACAAATATTTGTTGCCTTAAAAATAAAATCTTACCTGAACTATTTGTTAACTTCCTGTAAATTTGTAATTGAGGCATGAAATAATGAAACAGGAGATTGAGAAATAAAATAATCGGCATTTATAATCGTGTAGAAAGGTCATTGATCATTTCATTCTTTTATTATTTTTTAATCACATATTTTGATATTTCGTATCATTGTGTACAATTTACTGATAAATAATAAATAATGCATATACAGACCATCTTAATCATGTTGCCAACATAACACACCATAACAGCTACAAAGAAGTATGCTCTGAATAGACATGTTCTTGCACTCTGAGACATTATCGTCTCAGCCATCTATCCTCTCTCTCTCTCTCTCTCTCACTCGTAAACTACTAACAACAAAAGTCTTTTTGAGTACTTTTATTTTTATTGTAATTGGATTCTTCAGTTGAGAGTAGAATGAGACAAAATTTGTATGTTTATTTTGTACATTAGTACCATTAAGTCATCGAGTATCGTGTGTCATGTCGACCTTTTCGGGTACGATCCCTTTATTTTTTGTACACGGTCAGTACTACAAAATAATAATTATTTATTTTACATATAATTTTTTGTACTCTGAAATAAATAATTATTTTTTCTTGTACGAAAAAAGACATGAAATACGGTATGATCAAAACTAGATCAGAAATATGGCTTTCAGAGGGATAACAAGCTCAATCTGATACAAGATCACCTCATTAGTATGCATAGATCTTGCTCATTATCGAACTCATCAGAGATCCTAATGATATAAGTATATATTCGAAGTTTGATCAAAATCAGATCAGAAATATGGCCTACAGAGTGGTGACAAGCAGTTGTTAATTAATGGATTTACGACTCATAATGGATGACAGACAATGGTCGATACATGATGGATGCATGGCTACACCATAAGCTCCCTTTGATCTTATGGCCATGGTGAGCTAAAAATCATTAGGTATAAAATACAAAAAGTCTTTATTATGAAAAAAAAATATCTTCCCTAATTTAGTTTCATCCCTAATTTTTAAAATATTTCATCTTTGTAAACATTTGTGATCTGCAGCAGAGTGTATTTGACATTGACTTCAAACCATGATAACGAAATGGAACTTGGTACTGAAGGGAATCATGTCATTAGCATTAAAGACACAGTTCTGTACCAACAAATTAAGATTAATGGATCTTGTCGGACTTTATGAGTGTGAAAAGCATTGATCCAGGCATCTTAGGGGACATGACCAAAGTTCGGATAAGTTGTCATTATTACAAAATTTACAAGCAGCTTGGGGCCAGATTAAAACTATGGCTGACTGCATACAGAACAGAGGTTTGAGGCTTTATTCTGTATTCAATATAATGAAAACCCATCAATGTAAATTTCACTAACTTGAATGCAGCTTTCTGCTTAATTGAATTCCACAAATAAATCTCAAATGAAGATATTAATTGGGACATAATATGTTCCCAGATGTTGACTAGAAAATGTTACCTGGTAATTGTTTCTACATAAAATGAAATTATTGTTTTTTATCAGAAAACTCTATACCAATATATGTTTGTTTTTAACGTGTGAGATATATCCATCAGCCTTAAGGTACTTGATGTAATGAAATCAAATAAATATTTTACATAGACTGATACAGTAATGCACATTAAAAAGATCTGCTTGCGGCTTTGAGCGTCATGTTTCTTGATGGGTCAGTCTAACTTCAAAACTGCATTCGAGTAATAATTTAATATTTGGTTAAGTAGTTATAATAAACCAAATATCATTGGTCTTGTTTGTGGATTCTAATGTAAAGTTAAATCCTTTGCATGTTAATAATAATCAGAGTGACTTTCTATCTGCCCTTCAATTTTTGTTTTAAAATTTTGTAAATATCAAACAACTAACATCTGTGAATACAAAATGCATGTTTTACATGTTTGCAAACATGAATATCAATCTCACTATCCCACATCACAGACATGTGGATCACATTTTTCTTCTACGCATTAGCTTCTAATCTCAAACCTCTGAGCTGAGAACTTTATTTTACTCATTCCTATATATGTGTGATAGTTTGCCCATGTGAGAAAGGTATGTGGGATAAATGTACTCATTGACACCTTAGATGACATCATTATGTTGATGACATCATGAACGTCATGGACGTTTCTTGTCTGTTAGTGAAATTAGAAATTTTGTCAGCCTAAACAGTAATCCTTTGTTTACAACAAATTCTTTGATATAAACTAAACTTGTTTTATGCTCTTTCCAACAATATGCCATAATTTTATCCATGACTATTTTCTAGTGAAAAATGAGAGAAAGAGTATCCATCAAAATACACTCACGTGGGAAATCCCACATCTGAATCTATATGATGGTGTCATGTATAATTAACCTACTATGTGTGTTTAACCTTGTCCATGATAGTAAGTCGCACTTTAAAGTTCTGGTCAATTGGTAAACACATTGTTGACAGCATCTGAGGTCAAGGCCAGTCTTGTTGACAATTATTCACAACTAGTTTGGGTTTTTTTTCCCACAAGAATGATGCACATTCTCTTGCATTGTGGGTTATTAGAATATGTGTATAAATACAGACTTGATACGCATTTGTTAATTTCTGTTTTAAAATCATTCCTGTCTAAAATCAGTCCTTGGGAATCTGTTTATGATCAGAGTTTATAGTTCTGCTGAAGTCATAATTTGAAAGGAATTATTTATTTGAACATTCATTGGAGTTATCATAAAGTGCTCATTAACCTTTGGATTTATATATATGACTTTTGGATATTTATGGACATTCTTAAAGATATTTGGGATTGTATCATTGTGGTATATCAGGACATTCATTTGGAACATTTATTCATTCGGGACATTCATTCATTCAGAACATTCTATTATTTCTGACTTGTGTTTAGGACATTTACGACTATCTGGTATTTAATTCAAAAATTGTAAGTGTCTTTTGAATTTTCATTTTAATTACAGAGAAATAAATTGTTTGTTGATTTTACATACATTGTTGGATTCACTTTCTTTCTGTTACATTATTTTAAGACCTAGAGTCGTAACAATGGATTCTATTATTCCATCAGCATCAAATGAAGACAATTTTGCTACATTTGCCTGTATATAGAATGTACTAACTTGTGAACAGAGTAGACCCAGATATCCTGTCACATAATGTGTCTACTGACAGGGTCCACACTGTCCTCTTTACTGACTACTGCATCACCCGTCTGGTGGTTGTGAGACTGCATATAATTAATCACCATCTTTGAGTAAAGTAAAAATGTATTACTTTATACCAATTATGCATTGCACTGACATGAAGCTACCAACTAATCACTGCTGTTATGGGAATTATATCACTATAGTGCAAATAACATGAATAACTAACCAGTCAGGGGACAGAGATTTTACTCGTTACTGGCCTATGATATTTGCTTTGCCAATTTAGGCCAAGTACCAGCCAGCACTGTTCTCTTTAAATGAAAGGTAGTTCTATATATATCGAATGAACAGTGAAGGCCCTCATCTGCCAGCTCATTGTAAGGAGACAGATCTGAGTCTATGCTATTTGCAGTTGGATAAACATTTTGCACAAGTAAATATGATACAGAAAATTTGAGCTATGGAAAAAAGGCAGTAAGAGACAAATGTTACCATCAGTGAAACAAGAGTCCCTCGAATGGACTGACTCTCTACTGGCCATCAAGAATTTCCAGGAATCCACGACAAGTCTGTTTTTACTCTCCTTTATCATTTTAACTGCTGAGTATTGAAACCATAATATTCTTGAGAAATTCAACATACCATATTTGGTAATAAAAATATATCCTTACTAGGTACATGTATATGTTTGAGTTGACATGTTCAGAAGATATCCTGTAAGAGAAATACAAAATTCTTTGTCATGGCATTTGACCTTCAGCCTGATATCATGGATAGAAGATACCGGTAATTGAATTTGTCTCAGACAATGTAAAGATATACCCACATGGTAACCTTAGTTAAATCTATAATTATTATTATCTTCTGTAGGAAAAAAGTTATTGAACTGACATCATTCAAGGTATTCTTCAGATATATCCACAAACTGATTTTGATAAAATTCCATTCATTTTTATATGTGTTATCATGCTCACAAGCCAGCACAGCTAAAAATCTGAGTCAAAAGACCTTCAACTTTAACATGAATATCTGAGTGTTGACTATCAACTTGTTTATTGGAATGGAACTAAATACAAAAGTCTAGTCAAAGCTCATATGTATATGTACCAGTCACTATCTTCATAAGCTCAATGAAGTACAAAAATGCAAACAGTGATCTTTGACTTGAGATGAAGGTAAATTAATCTTGGTCTTCAATCTCCTTCACAAAAGTGTGGATACTTACTTTTATTTCAAAGGGTTTATCACCTGAAGATTTTACCAATTTTCAACCTGTATAGTTTTACAATCTTTCTAAGATTGTTGCTTTTTATTCTGAATGACTACCTATTTACATTTATTTGGAAGGATTTATCCTCCTAAAGTTTTTCAAAATTTTTTCCTTTATTTTTTGGGGGGAACTAAAGATTCAATCAACACAACACAGCCAGGATTGTGCTGACATGCTGTTGAACCCTATACATATATATATATATATACATACATACATACATACATACATACATACATACATACATACATACATATATACATACATACATACATACATACATACATACATACATGTTGGTGGTCAGATCTGCAAAACTTTCATACAGAACCAATTATGGGTACGGTACATACTGCAAAAAAATGTTTTAGTGAAAATCCCATGTCAGTGCTACCATACGTTCAAAAGGAATAGTGATAACACAAGTATGAGATGATCACTATATGGTGCCATAATGGTCAAGGTCAGATGTGCACCATTTTTATTCACAACCAGCACCATGTTGATATGGTGTTTTAGTGAAAACTCTATGTCACTATGACCAAGCATCCATGCATTCAGGAGAAGAAGCCATATAAAGATTTCCAAGATGGCCATTTAGGCAGCCATCTGGAGTTTGGATCTGTACCATTTTAATATAAGAACTACTAACTGCAACAAAAAAGTGTTTTTAAAAAACAAAAAAAAACAAAAAAAAAACAAGAACATGTCAGTTTGACCAACTCTAAGTAGGTGAAGTAGCTGTAATTAGATTTTTTACAATGGCCACTGTGGCAGTCATTCTGGGAGGTCATAGCCACTGAGCATCACTTTCAGTAAGTAAAAATGACATAGTGAGATGTTTTCTTTTAGTGAAAACTCCATGTCATTATAACTGTTTCTTCAAGAAGAGTAGCTATAACAAAATTGTCAAGATTGCAGCAATTGCTGTCTGACTGGCAAGATTTTCATTTAGGATCAACTAGATATCAGAAGAAGTCTTTTAGTGAAAATCCCATTTCAATATGATAATCTGTTTAAGATGAGTAGACATAGCAAGATTTTTAAGCTGGCCACAATGGCAGCCATATTGAAGATTTAATGTGCACCATTTTCATTCAGAACCAACGAGAAATCATAAACTGTATTTAGTGAAAACCCCATGTCAATACAACCATCCATTTAGCAGAAGCAGTGATAACAAAATTTCAAGCTGGCCCCCTTGTTGGTCATGCTGGCGATCTGATCTGTACCATTTTCATTTAGGACCAACTACATATCATAATCAGTCTTTTGTCAAAATCCAATGTCAATATGACCATCTGCTCAGACGAAGTAGCAATAACAAGATTTTTAAGCTGGCTGCCATGGTGGCCATGTTGGATGTCAGATTATGGCACCATTTTATTTAGGACCAACTAGACATCATAAGTCTTTTAGTGAAAACCCTCAGTCAGTATCACCATCCCTTCAGAGAAGAAGCAATAAGAAGATTTTGAAGATGACCACCATTGTGGGGCACAATTTTCATGGCAATCTTCCCAGTAGTTTAGGAGGAGTAGCCATAATAAACTTGTGCTAATGGATGTACAGATGGATAAACAGATGCCAGATACATTACAGTTTTGTTTTTGTTTGTTTTTTTCTGGCACAGCAACACAAGTAGGGTATTTGGGGTCAAGGTAAATGGACTAAAGTGCCTTGCCCAAGGTCACACCATGGCATCTGACCAGGGCTGATCCAGTGGTAGGATTCAAATCAGAACCCTTTCAGTTGTGAGTCCAGCATTGTAACAACTAAGACACTGCAGCGCGAGCCTCCATTAGTCGTCTGCTACAGCATGCAGCAGAGTGCACTGAATCTATTATATGTCCCAAGCCTACAGATACAAGGAATTCCATTCCACCCTATATAAGGTCAGTTGACTCTTCCCTAGATTTTGAGAAGCTTCTTAGTCAGCATTTACAGAAACAATCTATTGGATGATTTTGTGTAATTCGCTACTACTCTTCTTAAAAACAATATTCTTTATGTACTCACCTGTAATGTTTTACACAGGTTCACTACTAGTCTTTGTATCCTGTGCTCATCTTTAAGGCCTTGTATATGTACTCATCTTTAAGGTCTTGTATGTGTACTCATCTTTAAGGCCTTGTATATGTACTCATCTTTAAGGCCTTGTATATGTACTCATCTTCAAGGCATTTTATATGTACTCATTTTAAGACCTTGTATATGTACTCATGTTTAAGGCCTTGTATATGTACTCATCTTTAAGGCCTTGTATATGTATTCATCTTTAAGGCCTTGTATATATTTTATACTAGCTGTAGATCAATTATCTCGTTTTAATAGCATTGTTGTCTAAAGACACCACAACTTGTAAAAATTGTACAACATATACATGTAATTGTAGAAGGCCTCATGGAAGATTAGTCAGTTGACCAAATGAGCTTCTTCTTTAAATAAAAAGTCATTATTATTATTATTAGTAGCAGTAGTAGTATAAATGATGGATGACAGGCTATCACATAAACTCTTTTGATCTATGATCAGTAGCGCTAAAAAAGCTTTAAAAGTACACTAATGTGAATGATGGAGCTGAACTGGGTAAAGTAAGAGATTTCACTGTTCTATGAAATATGGGTTAATGCAACCCATTTTTGCTTGACAATATGGCACTTGTAAAAAATGCATAAGTATATCCAATTTCACCACTGCACTGGAAAAATAACAGTGTGTAAAACATTAATGAGGCATGTAATATAAATGAGTTTTATATGGTTTTCTGTCCCCTGGTGCAACTTGAATTTGACATATAGTATATCATGGTGCTGACAAGGTTTTATAAAAAAAAATTTAAGCCCCAAAAGTTAGAAAATCTTATGGAAAACTCTAAAATCATTCAAACTGTGTGAAGATCTAATCAAGTCATCTATATATGGATAGATCTAAGCATACCAATAAAACTGAAATTTGTCAAGGTCAAGTACTGTTTTTATCATGTTGCAACCCTAATCATTTAAGTCTAAGAAGCACAAACAAACCTTGAAATAAAATGTAAAAATCAGTCAAATAGCATGAAAATCTAGTCATGTAGTCTATATTCTAAGATGTGCCTAAGAAATTTAACTTGTCAAGTACATTTTTCTTGATTATGCTAACAAGTTTCCATCGATGAAAAGACATGACCAATTTGATGCTGATGTAAGCAGTGAGTGCTTCAAAATTAGATACATGTATATATATATATATATATATATATATATATATATATATATATATATATATATATATATATATATATATATATATATATTTCCATAAGCTGTATACCTATGAATTAAGATCCATCTCAAACATATAACAATTTATATTTACCTAAACCAAAATCTTAATGTTATAAGAAGAGATTTGATTTTATTGGAGCCCAAAAAAATGGAATTCCCTTCTATCCTACTGGTATATACAATAATCTGAGTCATCCAAGGGTATTAAGAAGCATCAATCTTTGCCAACATCTACATAAACAATCATTTGTATGATTTGGGTAATTCAGTACTACTCTTCTCTAAAACTATGTACTTTCATGTACCATATATACTCGTGTATAATCCGAGTCCAAATGTAAACAACATAGACCCTGAAGTGCCATCGCATAATGTGCCAGCCGATCAGGGTCTATGTTGTTTGTTCTACTGATTAGTCCTTACAAACTGCATAGACCCAGATCTGCCGACACATTATGTGACTGCAGATCTGGGTCTATGCAGTTTGCAGTTGGTATTGGATTATACACGAGTATATACGGTACTCACATGTAATGCCTTATACAGTTTTGCTTCTATTCTTTATGTGAATTCTGTATAATGTATCCATCTCTAATGCCTTGTGCTGTATATGTTTCATATATCGTAGCTGCAGATCAATTATCTAGTTCAATAGCTTTGTTGTGTATAGACACCACAACTTGTAAAAATTGTACATCATATACATTATACAGATTCCATTCATGTAATGGACCAACTTGGAACACTTTTAATCAAAGAAAGGATATTTATGTGAAAGTCTAAACTGTACAAAATTTCAAATTAAGACGGTCCTCAGTACCTCCTAACTATGCGGTCAAACCACAGAAAGGAAATCTGAATTCAACCTTCTTACAGCCTTCATCAAGTAATAATTACAAAATTCCAAAACTGCAAAAAGAATTATTTAAGAAAAGTTGGGCATATTCTGGCCCATTGATTAATAAGTACATTCTTATATTCCTCCAGTTTCTTCCCTTTTCTGTTCTCATCACAATATCGTACAGTTGCTGTTATTTTTTCTTTTCCCCTCTCCTTCAATTTCTCTTTTCATGAAATTGTAAATAACTGCACTATAATGCAACTTTGATCTTTATACATTTACTTCAAACTATTTGTATATAATAGAGGGCCACAAGGGAGAGTAGTTTCGTAAACTACCGTATATAATCGTGTATAAGCCAATACCAACTGCAAACTGCATAGACCCAGATCTGCCGTCGCATAATGTACCGGCAGATCTGGGTCTATGCAGTTTGTAAGGAATAATCAGTAGAACAAACAACATAGACCCAGATCTGCTGGCATATTATGCGACAACAGATATGGGTTTATGCAGTTTGCAGTTGGTATTGGCTCATACGCAAGTACAGACGATAATAGGATTACCCTCTGAAAACAAAGACTTTATTATTATTATTTATTATTATAGCAAATACTTGATCCTACACTATGTGTATGTCAGGCATATAGAATTTCTCAACTTCTCCCTTTCTACTGCAATGGTAAATACCACACTTAATCCAACATTCTATTGTGTACTGACAAATAAAGAAGTTCTATAATTCTTTGCTACACTTTATTGAAAACTTTTCAAGGGTAACCGCTTTGTGACAACATTTCCTAAATAGCTTTTATTTCCTATCCAATCACCCTGAATGCCAGAAAGGACATTGGAATGAAGTACAAGAGTGACAGGAATTGGGAATGCATAAAACTTTGTGACATGATGCAGTGCCGTAAACTGTGTGTCAAACAACCATGTATACTCACTTACAAGTCAAGTCCATCTACAAACTTCACAGACATAGATCTGCAATGGCATAATGTGCCAGCAGATCTCAGTCTATGCAATTTGTTATGAGTAATCAGCAGAACAAACAACACAGACTCTGATCTGCCAGTGCATTATGTGACAGCAGATCAGGGTCTATGTTGTTTGCAGTTGGCCTCCGCTTATAAGTGAGTATAGATAGTTAGTATGGTAAAATGAATATGTTGACATTTTAAAGTACTTGCTGCAAAACATCTTCATATAAAACACACCATCTTATCATTCCTCAAAATCCACCCTATAACTGAAGGATTTGAATAATTTGGTATTCACATTTTACCCAATATCTGAAGGATTTGAATAATTTGGTATTCCCATTTTACCCAATATCTGAAGGATTTGAATAATTTGGTATTCCCATTTTACCCAATATCTGAAGGATTTGAATAATTTGGTATTCACATTTTACCCAATATCTGAAGGATTTCAATAATTTAGTATTCACATTTTACCCAATATCTGAAGGATTTGAATAATTTGGTATTCACATTTTACCCAATATCTGAAGGATTTGAATAATTTGGTATTCCCATTTTACCCAATATCTGAAGGATTTGAATAATTTGGTATTCACATTTTACCCAATATCTCAAGAATTTTGAATAGTTTGGACTTCACATTTTACTCAGTATCTCTGATACCTGATTGTTCTGGGTAGATTCTCTAAAACCTTAAGCAGGGATCTTTCACAGAATGGAAATGGAGGGAGGGGGATTAATCAAAGTAATTCCTTAGTCAAACATTCCTATGATAGGTATGTACCCTGTCAAAATACATACAGAAATATTTAGATAAGACTACTATCCCATTTAAATATTAAAATTTTTTCAATGAAAAAATAGTTAAGAGACTGTGACATTTTTTACAAAAGGATGAAAACATCCGTGTCATGACAATTGGGGGGGGGGGGGGGTAGGGGGTGAGGCAACCTGTTGTTTCCTAGCTATCAAATTACATTAAGATTTGTTTATAAAGGACACCCAATGGACTACAACATTTTGTTGTATGTGCACAGGTGTCATTTATAAAGAGGTTGAATGGATCTTTGAAATTAAATAAAGGGTTCATAATAATTGTCCTTGTGGAATTAACTCAAGAAATATACAGTTCTCCCTCATTTCAATGTGCATCATTATAATGAGACTCTGGATACAAAGCAGTACCACTATAGACCCCACGACCAAAATCATATCAGTGTATAACAACATGGGTTGAAAGAAAATAATGTGAAGCCTTAGTGTTATATCTTTATTTCCTTTTCAAAACACCATTATTTTAAAAAATTTGATCATTACTGCTATACTGCGGTTCGGTATCTAACGCTGTTCTCAATATATCGCTTTTTGGTACATCCTACAGTTTTCACTATATAGTGGTTTGGTACATAATGAAGTCAGTGATTATGGACCCTGACTGGCACATTATAGTGAAGGACAGCTGTACAAGGCAGACCCAGGGGTTTGCTTCAGGAGAAATTTATGTGGTTGTAAGGTGCCACAAGTAATAATTAGGCAATAAGATGCATGTGTGTCTTACAAGTTATTATTTATCTTTATAGAACTGACACAGAATAATGAGATCTTTATAACTTACACTACATATAACATAGATAGCACAAGAAAGACATTCTACATGACACTTTTCTATTACAGAACAGCATGATATAGACTGTAATGTGTTAAAAGTGCCGTTAAAATCAACAAAACCCAAACCAAACTATTACAGAAGGTCATCTCAGAGCAGTTTTTACTATTGATCAATGCAGCAGTATAAACAGACTGATCAACACAAAATACTGTTTATGAAAGATATCTCAATTTCAATAGTGAAGCAAACATTACACTTTTTGACAGTAAGTGAATTGTTTGGGACAGTTTACCTAGATAGTAACGGTACACACTGAAAAGCTTGCTATCTCAACACCAATTTAAATTAAAGTGATAGCTGAAATTTTATCTGATCTACAAATCAATGGCCAGGTAATCGGTAGTTATCATGTCTGTCAATAAGAAATTTGTATGTCTCTGGATGCTCCAATATGTGAATTACGAGACCATGTCCCATATTCATCAGACCTTATATCCAGCAACAAAAAATTCCCCCAATATTTTGAGACTTATTCTTTTATTCTGATTTTAAAATTTAAAAAAAAAAATAAATAAATAAAACTAGAGCAAACTGTAAATACTCTCCATTGCAAATCCCATGCTTTTACTACAATTACAATCCCACCAACTCCCATTTCTTTCTCCAATCCCCAGACAGTGACCAGGGGTCATAAAGGAAAATATATCACATATGTAATGCAACTTAGTACTTAGTAATGACTCTATGTTATATAGTTGGTAAAAAGAATTATTTGGAAACATCATTGTTTTTTACTTTTTTTTGCGCATTTGACCTATTAACTCATCCCAGGTACCCATGGGTAGGGAACAAAAGATGACAGCCCTTTCACAGAAGGTTACCACAGTTGGTAACAGTACTAAAAAGCTTTGTAAATTTCCAGCCAGTGGTGTAGGAAATATGGTAATGGAAAGAAGGATGGAGGAATGAACAGATGGAAAGAGAGGTTACCACAATGTTCCTTATGCTTTTGGGGATAATTAAAGACTGTCCAGTATGTTCTCATGTTTGACTCCCTAAAGTACCATCTATACTCATGTATAAGCTTATACCAACTGCAAACTGCATAGACCCAGATCTTCTGTCGCATATATTGCAAGCAGATCTGGGTCTATGCAGTTTATAAGGACTAATCAGTAGAACAAACAACATAGACCCTGATCGGCTGGAGCATTATGCGACAGCATATCAGGATGTATGTTGTTTACATTTGGACTCGGCTTATATGCAAGTATATACGGTACATGCTTTAACTTCAGGATCATCTAGAAACCTCAAAATTTAAAAAAAATTTGATTTCTGTTTATCTGAATCAGAGGTCAAGCTTTATTTTCTGGACATTTTGTGACCATCATTGTGCCAGAGATTACTAACTTTCAGTTATATATCTCTCTATTTTATCCAAAACTGATTAAGCATCTTATCCATATCTTATCCATGCATGAAATAGATTAGGAATAAACAAAATATGTAAAGATGAGTGGCTTAGACTACTCGGCCACTCTGGGCCTCTCATTTGGTGGAGTGTCAGATGCATAGTACAAGGTTTGCAGGTTCAATTAACAACCCAACCCAGTCCTGGTCAGCTGCCAATAATGTGCTAAAAGTGCCATTAAAAACCAACCAACCAACAACAATAATAACAGCCAACTGCGTTACATGAAAGTTAGAAATATTCCTAAAATGAAGCAAAAACATTTTAATAATCCATCACAATCTTTTACCTGTATATGCATTTTAGAACTATAATTGTCTGTTTCCATTACACATGAGTGCATTTAGATGTAATGGCTGACTGCATCCTATCCAATCTTTTAAGAGAAAAATAAGGAAGTTAGGTACAGTCTATACTTGCTAATAAGTCCAACTGCAAACAACACAGACACAGACCCTCATCTGCCATCACATAATGCACTGGCAGATCAGGGTCTATGCTTTTTGTTGTATTGATTACTCCTAGCAAACTGGATAGACAAAGATCTCGCTGGCACATTATGTGATGGGAGATCTGGGTCTATGCAGTTTGCAGTTGGTCTCGACTTGTAAGCGAGTATATACCGTACTTCCTTTATCGCCGATACTAACAATCACATTTAAAAATAAAAGTTTTTTAAAGACTCATCAGGAGTTTTATTAACCCTGAATATTTTCTTTTTAAATTTAAAATCCAGATTCGACTGTTTGTAATAAATGATCAATTAAATATTCAAGGATTAGCAGTCTTATAAGTACAAGCAAGCTTCAACACACACACAAAAAAAGTGGTGGTGTGATGGTTCAAGGCACCTGTGGGCAATATTCGAGGTGCCCAGGGGCAATGTTCTTTAGTGGTGCCCCTAATTTGCCACAGAAAACAGTTTTTATGTCAGTTGCCAACCTTCCTCCCCACCATCCAAAATATAAGCTTTGTCAAGAATTGCCCCCATTACACTAAGGTGAGGTGAAAAACTATGAAAATTTCAGCTAAAAAAAATAAAGCTCCTGACGGCATCCCCTTCGCTTGGCACCTGGGGGCACCACTGGTCTTATCAAGGTGAAGATTTTTATGTCAGGCTGATGGGACTGATATAACACAAAAAGGTATACAGAGTAATTAGGCCAGGGGTGGGGGTGGTAGGAGTGGCTGGGGCACACAATCCCTTTATTGTGTTGCTTAAGCAAACAAATACTAGAGTTCATTCAAAATAAATGCTCCCAAAGATGAACTGTAGGATGCCTGAGTATGACTACTGCAGTAAGTGAATTTTTTTTTTATTAGAACAACAGCCATCTTTTTGTGGATTTTATATTTAACCATGTGAAATAAATATTTAATGTTGTACAAATAAAGTTTAAAATTAAAGCTTTAAAACTGCATTATAATAGTTTTTTGTTCATTGTGCTTTAAATTTACATCTTTGTGACAAAATTTAAATAAACTTAAAATTAGTAGGAAAAGATATCTCATTTTTTGTAAATATCCTATTTTTGCTACAGAGTCATGGAAAATTAAAAATCAATACAATATATCAGATTTAAAAAAAAAAAAAATATCTTTCATTTTTTTTTAAGAACCTGATACATATAATGTACCAATACAACTGCTCTTAATTAAGTTACATATATGTTATACCTGAAATCTGATATAATCACATATCAGTACATACAGGTGTCTATTGTCATATGATCATTCCATCAAAATATCTAATTTCAGTCCTAAAGTTGGATAAAACATTGTAATTATTAAACTCTGCTTTAATTATAACTGCAGCACACCCCTTTAAAGCCCCACTGGGCTTTCACTTACTTACTCTTTCAATATCTATTAACTTCAAATTAAGTTCATTTTAATATTTCTACCTAGATAAAATAACATTATCAACAGATCAATAAATAATGGAAGAAATTATGTACTTACTCCAATCTAAAGCTTCTTGTGCCATTTTCCTGTCACCTTAGAAAATTATTTCCATGCTATAAGTCTAGGGTCTGTTTTAATACAAATTCGGTCTCCAAGGTGGTTCACTGTTGACAGCATGTGTTGTAAACCAGATATATCCCATAGTTCCCTTGGATTGTAGCATTAACACGATTGACACTGTGTAGTGGGGGATCTACTGATACAACTTGCCATGAATGGTTGAATGGCTATTATCTAAATCCAACTGAAAAACCAATACCTGAGACAGCCCACTACAGTTAAAGCCTCAATACTAATACCAAGAGTATAATAGAGAGAGACAAACTAATACTTGGCTTTTATAGGGCACAAAGGTTGTGTAAAGTTTCTTGTTTCAAACACTTTGGATTTTTCTTGTAGTATCACATTTGGACGAACAAACTTTCTGTCAGACAAAAGCAATTATCAAATTTCTCATATCAACACCAATTTACAAGGACTCTTGTACATAATAATATCATTTTAAAACAAACAAACAAAAAAAACACAACTTTGGAGTGTAATGTATACTGCAACCCTATCACTTGTCTCTTTGTTTATGGCATGCAACCAAGGTTAACAGGTATACAAGATCAAGGTTTTGAAATAATTTAAATTGTGGGAATAAACTTTTACATTTACAGAGTGTGTATAACTTTCATACTAGGTCTTTATGTGTAATAACCGTTTCAGAAAATTCAGTACCAGAAGAATTCTAAAATAACGTCTTTTTAAGTATTTACATATCACCTACATGTTAAAGATTGCTTGAGCATTATTATTTTGAAATAAAGCCATTTCAACACGATTTGTTACAATTATGAATTAGACTCTTAAAGCATGGCAATTGACACCAAAGTGGTTTTTTATTATTGTTATTATAACACATTCTTAATTAAATATTTAAGGGTAAATGACATTATTAAAAATGATTATTTTTAATATAAACCCAAGGTGTTTACTCATCAACATAAACTCACTTGCCAACAGAAGCCTATATGGAGTTGCCAACAACATGCAGACTCAGTTATGGAGGATTGAGGCCAACAATACACAGACTTAGGTATGGATGATTGATGCAAAGGCAGTGAGAAATAAAAACGTAGTAAAGAGCTATGTCATGACAGCCACTTCTTGCCAGTCTGGACAGGATTTGAACCCATTACCCACTAGTTGTGAGTTTAAGTTAATGAATGAGCCACCATGTGAGGAAGGAAATGTTACTGCAATATACTACTCATCAAGATGCATCAATATTCTCAGTTTAATTAGTGTAGAGTCAAAATGAAATCTAGATGAAATAGAGTTGAAGATACAGAGTATGTAACCAAAAACTGGCTAGAAATACAAATATCACTCAGGCATGAACATTTTGTCACAGGGATCTAGTCTTTCATGGATGAGTTACCGTCACTGAAATGCATCCACAAATCAATTTTCTTGAGTGTAAGTGAAATAGGGTCCTAAATATCAAGGGTGTAATGAACAGCCTAAAAGATGAAAACATAAATGTCACTAAAGTGTGGACGTTAGGTCACACTGACCTACTTTTGGTGTCACAGCATTACTCTCCTTGAGATGCATCCACATATCCGTTTTCACGATTGTTGCTGAAATTGGTTCCAAGATATGGAGGGTGTAACCAATGAATAGTTGAAAATACAAAAGTATCTCAAGCCTCAAAACTGGGACACAGTGACCTACTTTTGGTATGCTGAATTACTCTTGTTATAATGTATCCACCTGTCAGTGTTCATAAGTGCATTCATGAGTGCATATGAAATAGGGTCAGATAGCTGAAAATACATGTCACTCAAATGTGAAAGCTGGGTCACATTGACCTAGTTTGGGCATTACAGGGTTACTCAACTTATGTATCCACACACAAATTTTAATGAGTGTACTCCTGGTGAAAGATGGTCCAATATAGTTAGGGTGTAATGAACAAATAGCTGAAAATACAAAGTCACTCAAGCATGAAAATTAGGTCAAAGTGACCTAATTTTGGTATGGTTCAGTTACTGTTCATGAAATGCATTCAATTAACAATTTTCATGAGTGTAGGTAAAGTAGGGTCAAAAACTTTGAAGACAGAACAAACAAATGAATGAATGAACAAACAAACAAACATATAAATGAACAAATGTGAAAAATGTTGAATCTTCTCCCAACTTCTTTGGCAGGGGGATAACGATGATGTATTACTGGTATAAAGGTCCTCTTATACTTAAAAAATATAAGGTTGGGAGTAGATAACATGGTCACCCTAATTTATATGTATCTCACAATGTATAAGAACTTCTTTTTTTATTGGAACTGCATGTTTTAGGGCAAAGGGAAATTTGTAATATACAGCTGTCCCAAGTTATAATGAGCTTTGCTATTACATGATTCTAGGTATAACGTGGTAATGCTATGGACCATGTGACCAAAATTACACCATATTTATTCTAACTGATCTACCCCCTGATCAAATCTAGAGAACAAAATTTTTTTTATTTAAAAAAAACAACAACTTAATAATGGTACCCAATGCAGCCCTCATCAACCTCACTTAAGAAAAGAAATTTACTAATCGAAAGTCACGAATGGCACTGACAGGTAAAGTGCAAAGTTGAAATTATTCCTTTTACAGTTGTTGTTAATGACCATACAGGAGAATATCTGAAGAGAATGTTAATGGATATGTAACATACAGTGAAAACTGTATATGACAGGCAATGTTGGGACTGCCTAAATTTGGCTGTAATGTTGAGAGACTGTTTTATGAAGATTAATTTCTGTATGGAATATGTAATGTTCGATCTTAAATAATATACCTGATTTTTAAAGGTGGTTGTCTCACCAAGGTGGCTATTACAGCAGGTTTGACTATATGGTATTTGACAATTTAAATAAAATTTGAATCCCAGGAAAATATAAAACATTTTTCAGTAAATAGACCACAAACTAGCTTTTCTGTCAGTGTTTCTATTGGTAATATTTCCGCTGATTTTGTCTATGTATGGCTTGCTAAAAAAGAGGCAAAAATCACTCAAAATTTAAAGGAGCACCTGCCAACTGGTCCTCAACAATAATAAATTTATGACTACCATGGATAAAATCGTCTGTCAGTGAACTTACTTAAAAAAGTCCTTTAGTGGACACTGAAAAATAAAGAGTTCCATTATAATGGAATTCGATATCAAGAAATTCCTTCAGCTTCACCATACAAAAGGCAATAAATTAGAATGGGTTTATTCTCCATACATTTCGGTTGAGCAATATCCTGAAATTATGCAAAATACATACATTTCCTGTGAAAATGGGAAAGGTCAAACGGTCATAAATTTGGTACATGGCAATAAAGTACCTCACGCTTATGCATAAACTGAGCCTTAAAAACTTGACAAGCTTCCAATATTAAGTGTGTCATCCATTCAGTCTTATATCCAGTTTCATCCAGAAAATCTCACTACATAGAAACTCACCCTATACAGATTAAATTCACAAAAGCGCATTTGAAACAGCAGATTTTTTTGTCAATACTATTAAGTGAATCTAAATCATGAACTGACTGATTGAGAATTTAACCTTGCCCTCTAATGCAATTAGTCTTGTTTTATCAAGAGTAAAAACGGTGATAAAAATATATCTAATAAACACATTCCTTGGGCAACCTGAAAGGTTTATTAGAATAAATATGGTATGTGGTTTAGTTATTAGTTAAAGCATCATGTATATATATATATATATATATATATATATATATATATATATATATATATATATATATATTCACAATTTGCTTCAAAATTGTGGTGCCCATAGACACATACCTGGTTGCCCAGGTTCAGACTCTCTTTTGTGATCTAAAGATAAAACCAGTGGGCTACTATTTGTAACTTTGAGAAATCATTATTTTTTCCAGATATATACATTATCAGCAGGTAATGGGGGGGGGGGGGTATCAAAGTCTTATTTCACGGTAATCAATTTTTGCATTTGTAATAAGAGCAGTACATTACATCACAGAATATGACTCCTTTGAAATACATCTCCACCCAGTGTATTTTGTACATGTTGAAATTTGTGAAGACTTATGGGTCATTGTTTCTATTGAGGTTTGTAATTATCACAATTATCTATATTTTTCATTCATTCCTTGCATGGAATGAATGTCCCAGTTTATGGGCTGATTATTGATTTGAGCAGACTGGTGTTGAAACAAGTGTATCTCTCAGATCACACTTAAGTTGTAAAATACACCATATTTAACCAATAATAGGCCTATTCTTGATGATAAGCCCACCTCCATTTTTACACATCTTTGGCAAATATCTAACAAGGATCTCTTTGTCTGATAAATAAACAAAACTACATACATGTTTTGTTTCAAAATCTTTCCCCGACTCAGAACAAAACATGAATATGGTTTTGTATTTATTGCATACCCCCTCTTTGACACTTTCTAAATATATTTACCTTTACACTGTGAATGAATTTCAAATCGAATAGGGATTTATAAAAGTTTGATTCAGTGCATCGACGAATATCAACATGCGGACGTCCAGGAAAACACCTAAATAGTTCCAATCTAGGTATGTCATACAGAAATACAGTGAACATCTTTATCGAACGCCACATAAAAAATGTAAGATTAAATGGGTATGTAATAAAAAGCCAACGGTTACCTGACTTTTAGCAAATTTATCAAGCGGCCACCACCAGCCCTCCACCCCTCTCTTTTGGTGTTAACAATTGGAAGAAATACTGTATTACTTATTAGCTGTTGTATAAAAGTACATTATACTGTAAATAACATAGACCCAGATTTACTATCACATGATGTGCTGGTTGATTACCAGTGCAAATGGTGATGGAATCTGGTCCTAGAGGAATCAGAGCTGATATAGAATCTCTGTGTGGTTTCCACCTTGCAAGAAGGAGAACTGTAGAGGGTGCATATGGAGACGTCTGAAGGGAACCAGATCAGCTAGCGGCGTTCAAGATATTCTTGCTAGTAATACCTCTAGCAGTACCAGAATTTGATCTATGCAATCCCATGGGACCCGAACTAAGTTCTGGTTCATGAGAAAAAGTTCATTCCCATGTAAATGAAGTCATGAGGTGGAATGAGTTCTGACTTTCCAAGGTTGGGTAAGAGACCCAACTGAGTTATAGTTGACCACACATGGAACAGATCCTGATGGAGGGACTGAACCTGAACATTGTGAATCAGCCAGTCGTCAAAGTACTGGAGAATCAGGGTTCCCAATAACCGGAGCTAAGATGCTACTACTCCCAACTCAGGTGAGTATTCTGGGTGGAGATACGATTCCAAATGGCAGAACCCAGAATTGAAAAACTTCCTGGTCCAAGAAAAACCAGAGGTATTTGTGGTGTGGAGGAAATATCGGGATGTGCAAGTTGGCATCCTGAAGGTCGATGGAGACCACCTAATCTGACGGACAAAGTGCGTTGCAGATTGATGAGGTAGTCTCCATCTTGAAAGATTCCTCCAGAAGAACCAGTTTAAAGATTAGAGATCGATTATGATGCAAAACTTTCCATCTTTCTTGGTGACCAGGAAGATCTGGGAATAGAATGCGGGAGACAGGTCATTCATGACCCTCTCGACTGCCCCTTTCTGCAAAAGAGTGTGCACCTCTTCCCTCAATTTCACCAGATTGGGCTGGTAAAAGAACATGGGGATTCTTGATAGAGGGATTGTTCCTGAAACTGGAGTCGGTAACCCTTGCTCGTAATGGAAAGGACCTGTGATGCTTGACGAAACGTCTGAAGAGAGGCCTAGGCAAGCACCTATGGGGATGTTTGGGAGAGGAATGCACAGCAAGAGAGGGTTGATTCCCTAGGGCTGTCGTTGATGATCCTGCCAGTCTTGATAAACCACGGTAGGGACGTGTCCCTGAAGAGGGTCTCGGCTTCCAATGGAGCAACCCTTAGAAGGTCATTACTGTGTTTAGTAATACCCTTGAGAAGTCCAATGCAACATCACAGCGGATGTGCAGAATTCCGCCAATAACGCCATTGTGACAGAACGTCTTTGTAAGGCAGCTGGATTCATTGAGGCTTCTGTCTGCATACAAAATGAAGTAGTTGAGAAGAGGTCAGCATGAGAAGCTGTGGTGATGAATAACTGGGCTTTCTGTTCCATGTGTCAATTGTCTTGATGCAAAGGCATGCCCAGGCTCCAGTTGGAATACCCACTTGGCCCAACCGGCATCCAACTGGGGAGGTTAAGTAGGCCAGTGCAGGGAATTTACCCGGTAACTGGCAGTAGAGACCAAGGATCTCAATGTCGAGGGAGGGACAGACCACCCTTGAGGTTGCTGAGAGATGTTTTGGCCTGCAGAGAACCTCTGAGAGATTTCCTAAATCATGGAGGAATGAGGAAGAAGAGGTCTGGTTGAGGTTGCACCCCTGATCTTTTCCAAAATGGAAAGGATCTTCTTGGACTGTTCTCCTGATGGTTTTGGGTACAAGTCTGGGGGTAAGAGGACCAGACCTCCTCCTTCTCATCCAACTGAGAGGAAGGAGTGACCCAGATAGGAGGCGCTGGTGGCACTGCTTGTACCTCAAACTCCTTGGCATTGACAAGGATAGATAAGGCATCATCATTTAGAACACTCCAAGCAGGATAGTGACTGGGCATCACTATGTCCTTCGGTGGAAGTGACATAGGAGCACTCTGTGCCATTTCCTGTACTTGTTCATCATGGTGAATAGGGGCTCTATGTGCTCTACAAGTTCCAGGATGAAGACGAGACTGCTTGTCTTTCTTGGATGATGCTATGCCTCTAGCCTTGCTGGTGGATGCCACCTAATGAGGAGGTGATGGCGGGATACGAGCAGTGGCATCACTTCTACTCTAGGGCCAGTGTCCAGTAGCCTGAGAGGGCATAAGGGACCAATTACCCTAAAGTGGAGGGCCCTACATTTCGTAATGATTCATTGAGATAATAGGGAAGGGTGGGATACCAATCCGATCCCCTCCCCTAGTTCGAGCCCGGTGAGCTGACTCCCAATCCTGCACAAGATGGGATGGTAGATGAAGGAGAGGGGGGAACTCAGTCCGTACCATATCCCCGTACCATAAGGCTGCTGAGTGATAATCAGAGAATATCTCATCTTCAGCTGATTTATCACTCAGAAGGGTGCGGTGCTGATCCCCCCATTGGGAAGGCATGACACGCTACCCCTGAAGTGTTGGGAGTGGTGCACCACCTCCTGTGAGTGAGGGAGCAACATGCTTCCCTGGACATGAGATGTGCGGTGCACCACCTCCCTAGTGGGAGGGAGCAACACGCTGCCATGGACATGAGGTGTGTGGTGCACCACCTCCCTAGTGGGAGGGAGCAACACGCTGCCATGGACATGAGGTGTGTGGTGCACCACCTCCCTAATGGGAGGGAGCAGCATGGGAGGGATCAACATGCTGCCCTGAATGTGAAGTGTGTCTGACTTCTCCCTTTCGGGGGAGGTGATTGACTCCTTGAACGTTCAGTCCCTCCTTATGGAGGAGTCTCATAGGCTGCCATGTTTTTTTTGCTTTTTTTCTTCTTTTTTCTTAGTCCATATTGTGCAATCTAAAGTACAATGATTCTTACATGTGGATTTTGAACACTTGAGGCAGTCTGGGCAAGTTCCAGGGGCCCTTCTTGTGGCCAAACTTTCCCACAGACTGTCCCAACATTGCTCTCTGAAATAAAAGTTATCTGAAAGAGAACAATAAAAATGACAATATGTACCATTTCACACGTGCAAATCACCTGCTTGTATGTAGTGCATGCTATATATACACTCCAGTGTATTTGCACCAGGTAAACAATGATTCACGCACAAGGAAATTCCTATCTTTCTTTTAATAAGGAAGATGTTCACTTGTTAAACCTTTATTATTCTCTAGGAGAAATGCAGATACACACAATAACAATGTGAGTCATGCAAATCATATTAAAATACAATGGTGAAATAGGAAAAACACCGAATTGATGTCTAAGCAATTATTTAATTAAAGGAATTATGAGTTCCTATTAATTGAGGTAGGGCCTAAGTTGTGTTATAACTTAACACACAAGACTTACCCGTAACCAACTGTGTTTTGAAAATATGAGGGGTGTACCCTAACCCCTAAAGGGTGGGATACACAAGGCAACTTTCTATGTCTCTTAAAGAACTGAATTCTAAAAGGGGGAACAAGTTACCACATAGTTATTTTTAATTACAGAACAGAGAATGTAACACTGAGATTCAAATTAACTGTAGATTCAGGGAGACCGCTAATGTGGTCAACACTTGCTACAAACAAATTTTCTCTGGTGATGATCTAGGCATAACATCCATACAGCATGGTATCCTTGAAATAGATGACCATTCTACACATGTACCAATTTGTGAGGTGCATGAGTGGATTGTATCGTACTGACAATTCTCCACTCTGTGGGAGGATGTATTCACATGAAATGAACAGTGGTTTTTCAGCACGAAAAAGTAAAAGCTCCACAACAGTGACAGGATAAGTTATTGCTGCTATTGAAACTTAAATATCAGCCAAATTAGACTGTTAGAATCCAGACAAGTTAAAATCCAAACTTAAGTTTTGTTGGTTTAAGATTATATACAGTGAATCTATCATAGTGAACACCTCCATAATAAGAATGCCTGGTCATCAAGGACAGCATTTACAAATCCCTTTTCTTGATGTTCCTTAGCTCAGAGGCCAGTATTCCAGTTTTAACGATATAATCACACAAAAGTTGGAAAATGGCACAAGGAAAAAACTCCCAAAGATTCCCTATGTTTTGACCTAAAGCAACTCAAGTCTTCCTCAGAAAAAGATAGTATTAAATCTGTCCACCACTTTCCCATGTAATGTAAATATATTCATATCCTTTTATCTCATAATTGATATTGTATCCAGGATGTAAAGTTAGAAGTGAAAAATACTGCGCTGCTTCAGATGGTGTCCTATTGTAACTGGATCTCCTCACAATAATGTAGATAACTTAGGTCATGCCAAGCAGCAAGGGCAATAGTGCATCCAAACTGTTCACTTTATTAAAGATACCAGGTTGCTTTCTAGATATATAGTTATTTCTTCTGTTACTTTGTTCTTTTTTTTTAGTTTATACCTTTTGATTCTTCTGGATAGTTTTGCTTCTCCATGCCAAAATGTAAATATTTATTGTTCTATGCATATCACTCTTGGTGTATATGTGTCTGTGTTGTTCTTAATTTTCCCATGTGGAAGACCTTGCTTTAGGTCAAAACATAATAGGTGAAGTTTCTTTTGTCCCTGTGATGTTTTCCATCATTTGTGTCATTTAATAATAATTGTGCTGTTGGTTTGGATTCCCATCTTGTTTCTTTTGAACTTTTTTGGAATCCAGCACCTACCATAGCCTAGATCATTGGCTTTGTTGGTGTCTCTTTAATAAAACTTTTTTAGGAACAATATAAGAAAATTCATTTCCTAAATCCTATCCTTTCTCCTCAACATGTGGTCAGCAATGCAAGTTGAGGGCTTTGTTTAGGTTATATCCACATAATAAATGAGCCTGTTTAGACATATTTCAGAAGGAAAGACACCACTCTCCAATAATGCTTCACCATACTTTCATGTTATCTAGATCCAAACAGAAAGTATAATCTTAACCTCAACGACACCTATTGAAACTACTTCAAATTCTGAAATACAAACTTCTTTAAACTTCTATGTGATGACATTCTTGAGTCCTTTGAGAGATCCTGATGACGGTAAATACACATGTTCATTAATTGTTTAAAACATATCCGCAGAACTGAAGTGCAATAATAAAAGTCATTGAGAAGTCATAGGTAAATAATGCTGAACTCTTCACAGGCCCTTTGTTCAACTCATGTACCAGCATGGAGTCTGTAATGGATCTTTGTGTGAATTTATTCCACATCACTTTTAACTGATATGTTTGATCTTCAGTGAGCAAACCAAGCAGTATTTTAATACAACCATAAGGAAACATCAGAGTATGTACAGTGAAACTATCTTAATGGACAACTCCATAACAAGAACGCCTGGTCATCAAGGACACCATTTATAAATCCCTTTTTTTGATGTTCTTTAGCTCAGGGATATAGAATAATTATCTGAGTACACCTTACTGCATATCACGCATCAGGCTACTATTATACAGAGCTGTCCAGGGTCCTTAAGTGTCAGGAGCAAGATCATTCCAAGGGGCAGCAGCTCTCTAGTCATGGACCTGGGGCTAAACCCTGGGGGTGGGGGTGGTGGGGGTCAGGGAGAAGAGCCCCCCCCCCCCCCACCAACACATAACAGTAACATCAGAAACCAAAAAATTTATGAGAGAGAGTTAGGAAACCATAAAATCATTAGGTTAAAAATACATTACATTTATTAAGAATGCATGAGAAAATTCAAAATATGCATGCAGAGCATGATTTCTACGAAATGCATGAGTCTCATGCTCAATGCATGAGACTTGACTGGTATGCTAATGGACACAATCATTTTGCCCTGGGATGTATCCCATGTTGATGTTCCAGCTGAGAAGGTCTTGGACTTCTTAAAATAGTGTTTTTTCAGATCTGACTCTATGTATTGACCTCTCTTTTTACCTTTGTCTTTGTTTTATATGCCTTTTTAAATACCTACACTTAATGGATATGTGCTGATGTGCTGTTAAAACCTAGACACACATACATACCTAAGATATGATTTACCTGCCATGAAAAGTTTTATTTCTGTATTATAATATAAAGCATAAAGTACCATTAATTCATTTTCATGGGCATACATTTTCATGGTCATACATTTTCATATTTTTGCACACACAAAAAGGGACTTGAGATTTTGTTGGTGCTTAAGTTCATGGATAGCCTGGGTCATCTGGTACACTTCAGCTTTCATCACTAAGCAATGGAAAGCCCAACAAGGGCCTTCGGGAAACAAATGAAGTGAAACTAAATCAAGGTGCCCCAAAATCTGGGGTTCTAGACAGTGCTATGAGCATTGGCAAAAACAGATTAAATTAATGATGAAAAACAAAGTACCGGTATATGCAAAGTCAAACATTTAAGGAAAAGTAAAATTTAGATCAGTCAGGAAGAATGTTGTAAGATCAAGTTCTCTGTATGTTTAAGCATAATGTCATTTTTGATGTCATGCACTTTATGAAATCATAATCTTGATGATATCAACATTTGCTTCAGGGATGGGATCAAAATGTGTCAGATGTAAACAACCTGGAAGGCATGTAGTTTGTCTGTGCAGATACAGTCTGGACTAACTGGGACTAATCTGTAGATTGGTGAAGTGGGTCCAGTTGTTTCTGCAGATGGGTCATTGTTCTTTTGGTCTAAACTTTAATGTCTGTACACAGCAACCATGAAAATGCATGAAAATTGTCATTTTTCTACAGCATCAAAATCTAATTAATGCATAAACAAAAAAGTACAGTAATTTGCCAAAACGTAGGGATCAAAGTATGTAGTTTTTGGGGGGTAGGGATAAAACTAATTTTAATTACGTAATACTTACCCGTCACTATCGCATAGCTTACTTTTTCATGACAAAAAACCTCATCCGTTTGATGTGAATGCATCCTACCAAAGTGAGGAGATTTGCATTAGGACATGGTCCACTTGTGCACCTCACATACCAATGCACAGAAGAGTCATCTTTTTAGTAGACAACGATTACACCATGCCATCAGAGCAGGGTGGGAGGAGGGCATTCGACAATATTAACACTTAAGTATTAGATAATTAAAATTAGTTCCCCCCCCCCTCCAAACTACATTTTATTAGCAGTAATACATAACCCATCACTGAATTTGTCAGTTAGGTTGGCTGGTTGGTGTGTTAAAACTGATTAAAAAAAGAAAAATGGAATGTACTCAGCATATGGGGGAGAAATCCACTTTACTCTATGTTGGTGTCTCTCTAGGCCACATGTTTTGCTGCAGCTATGGGTCCCAGAGAAAAATGCCCGTACTCTGTTGTGCTAAAGAGAGGAGAAGAAGGAGGGGAAGGTAGTATGTGATTACCAAAATGTTCCCTTCATGACGTCCTCCAAGGAAGAATGATTTAAGTAGGCCCATGAGGCAGTGACAGCTCGAACCTCGTGGGCTTTTAGTGTCATAAAAGAAAGGTCTCTATCGGTAAGGGAGTGATAAGTTGTTTTGATGGTAGTGACAATCCACCATGAAATGGTGGAAGCCAAAATATCAACAGAGCCCATAAGAGGGAGGAAAAGACATTTTTGACCCTATCTTTTTGCTTTGGAGGAATTGAGATAGAAACATAGTGCCCTAACAGGGTATAAAAGCCTAGCATGATCATCCCTAGCACAGATTCGACTGAGACTGGTTATCTCTATAGGTAATGGAACTACTGAAGGTAATTGATTTTTAGCTAAAAGTCCCAGCTGGCAAATAAGAGAAATGGATTCGTAATTGCCATTAAACCAGAGACAGCCAGCGTTGACAGACAAGGCATTAAGCTCGCTTTATCTTCCTGCAGACGCCAAGGCTAGTAAAAACACAGTCTTGAGTGTAAGGTCCTGGAAGGAAGACTCACTCAATGGTTCATAGAGATTATTGTTAATGATCACAAAACACAAGACAGATTCCATCTGGGCATAATAGAGCAGGAGACTGAGACCTCTGCAACTCAGAATACTTCATGAGATTGGCATGGTGCGAATCCAAACCAACTGCAGTGCACTGAGAGAATTTAAGTGTGTTGGAAATAGCAGCTCTATAGCCCTTGATAGCCAATACTGAACATCCTTTGTTCTTGAAAAGAAACAAAAGGAAATCAGCGATGGAACTCACAGAGGGACAGCTAGGATCAATGTGTTTCCTACTGCACCAATCACAGAAGATTCTCCACCTTGCATCATAGACCTTGGATGTAGAAATATCTCCTGGCCTGAATGATGCAACTGGCAACATGGCCTGAAAACTTGTTCTGGCAGATAGATCGCTTGAGATGATCCAAGGGTAAAGGTGGAGAATATGACAGAAGGTCTCTACTCTGAGGTAGGAACCTGGGTTGATCAATCAGCAGGTCTAGAAGATTGTTGAACTATGATCATTGGGGCCACAGTGGGGCTATGAGAATGATATGAACAGTGGAAGTTTACTTTTTGTAGAACTTGAAGTATCAGTCAGAACTATGGGAAAGCATATGCAAATAGATGATCCCCACTGCCCATGATATCTGGTCTGAAACTGGAGAAATGTAACGGGAAAGTCTGTAGTTCAGCCTGGTCACAAAGAAGTCCATCAGAGGCTTTCCCCCAGTGTGAAAAAGGACTCTGTTAGCAGTGTAGAGACCATTCCATGAGGATTGTTTTGCCTGTCCTGGACAGACTGTCCACTAATACATTCTTCTTACCTGAATTGTGGTGAACTTGGAGTATGATGTTATCCAAGATGCACAGAATAGGAGGTTCCAGACCTCCATGCAAAGAGAAGGGGCATGTGTGCCTCCTTGATGTTGGATATACACTTTAACAGATGTGTTGTTGGATGAGACCATGACACATTGACCCCTTACTCTCTTGATGCACCCTTGCAAAGCCAGAAATACGACCTTCATTTCTAGATTGTTGATGTGGAGGGATGATTTGTCCAGAGTCCAATGAATCTGGAAGATTAAACCCTTTGGTTCTAAATGAGTGCCCAACAAGAATCTGATGCATCAGCAAATAGATAGGAGTGGGGATTGGGTCCATGCATGGGGACTACAGTCTGGAACCGGTCCTGATTCATCCACCAGTGCAGGTGTTGATGAAAATATGGTCCTAATGGAATCAGAGCTGAAAATGAAATCTCTGTGTGGTTTCCACCTTGCAAGAAGGTGAAACTGTACAGGGTGCATATGGAGATGTCTTAAGGGAACCAGATTTGCAGTGGCATTCAATGTTCCCAGTAAGGAGAGGCAAAGGCAAGCAGACAACAATGTCTGGGCTTGTAGCACCTCTAGCAGCATCAGGATTCATTCTATCCAGTCCCGTGAGACCCAGACAAAGTTCTGGTTTATGAGGAAATTCATCCCAACATAAACAAAGTCCTGAGATGGAGTGGGCTCTGACTTCTCGAGGTTGGGTAAAAGACCCAACTGAGTTACTGTCTCCTGATGGGGGGACTGTACCTGAACATTGTGGATCAGCCAGTTGTCAAAGTACTGGAGAATCAGAATTTCCAGTAATCGGAGATATGCTGCTACTACTCCCATAACTTGGGCAAAAACTCTTGGTGTGGAAGCGATTCCAAACAGCAGAATCCAGAATTGAAACACTTCTTGGTCCAAGCAAAACTGGAGATATTTGTGAGGAAGAGGAAATATTGGGATGTACAAGTATGCATCCTGAAGGTCGGTGAGACTGCCCAATCTGATGGATGCATTGCGTTCTGGATTGAGGATGTGGCCTCCATCTTGAATTTAAGATTCCTCCAGAAGAACCAGTTTAAAGAGGAGAGATTGATTATGAGATGAAATTTCCTGGTTTTCTTGGTGACCAGAAATATTCGGGAGTAGAATGTGGGAGACTGATTGTTCAGAACCCTCTCAACTGACCCTTTATGTAAAAGGGTGTGCACCTCTTCCTTTAATTTCACCAGATCGGATTGGTGAAAAAACATGGGGATGCTTGACAGAGGGGGTTGTTCCCAAAACTGTATTGAGTAACCCTCGTTCACAATGGAAAGGTCCCACCCATTGTCTGTGACGCTTGACCAAGCCTCTGAAAAGAGGCCTAGATGAGTACCTACAAGGACATTTGGAAGAGGAATGCATGGCAGGAGAGGGGTTGAGTCCCCATGGTTTCCTCCCATCCTTCCTTAGGAAAGGAAAAATGATTAGAGAACTTCCTCCTTGGGGGTCTTTGGCAACCACACCATGGAACCGACAGTTGAGGAACAGGTTTAAATTGAGGTTGTGGATTGAATGGGGGCTGCACCTATTTAAAGAACATTGTAGATGGCTCCTGAGGGCGATTTGCATTATGATGCTTCCTGGCCAATTGTGATGGGCCAAGAGCAGTTGTAATGGATCTGGGTTGATGATGCTTCAGATCTTGGGAATCCAAAGTAGGAATGAGTCCTCCAAAGAGGGTCTTGGCTTCCAAAATAGAAGCCCTGAGGTCTTTACTATGGTTGAGTAAGATCTTAGAGGAGTCCAATGCAACATTATGGCGGATGTGCAGAAGTTCTGCTGATAAAGCCACTAACACAGAAAGCATATGTTGGAAGATTTTAGCCACAGCTTCCAGCACACATTGCAATGCAGCTGGGTTCAGCAAGGCCTCATTCAGCATTCTAAATGAAGTAGCTGAGAAGAGGTCGACATGAAAAGCTACGCTAAGTGTTACAACTGGGTTTTCTGTTCAATAGCTTCGATGGTTTGATTGGAAGGCTGTCCCAGGCTCCATTAGAAATACCCACCTGAGATGATCTAGCATCCATTTGAAGAGGTTTAATAGGCCACTTTGGAGAATGTACCCAGTAGCTCAAGGCAGAGACCATAGGTCTCAAATTAATGGGAGGAATGGACAACCCTCAACACTGCCGAGCAATATCCAGGCCTGCCCTGCAGAAAACCTCAGAGAGATTTCCTGAATTGTAGATGAATGAGGAAGTAACAGGAGATGTGACTGCATTTGGGTCCCTGAGATCTTTTCCAAACTGGAAAGAATCTTCTTGGACTGTGCACCTGACAGATTCAAGCACAAGTCTCCAGGTAAGAGGCAGTAAATTAAGTCATTTATATATAAAATTAAGTCACAGTAAACTATTATAAACATTGAAATGCATATAGATATTCCAGCATTATTCCAGTCTTCTCACTCCAGTTCTGTAAAACGTCCTAAAAAAAAGGACTCTACCAAAATAAAATTATCAGAGGATTTAGTGTGAAAATAATTGGTTGATTAAAAAAAGGGAACCATATATATATGATTCTTAAAAAAATTCATATTTCAAATTAAAGATAAGTCAGATAATTATAAATTATGATAGATCAAATACTATCAATAAATGTCCCCACATCAAATATATATATATATATATATAAAGTCTTTATAAATAAAAAGAATAATTACAATCAACTGCACACAGTTCGAAAATTACTATCAGTCGACAATCCATTTCTGACATTTCACATGTGGAAATAAATGCATCATTAAAAAAATAGAACCATACATGTATTCTTGTATATTAAAAAAAATTCATATTTCAAATCAAATGTGTCAGACAACAATTAATTATGATAGATCAAATAATATTAATAAATGTCCCTACTTCAAATATATATAAAGTCTATATAAATAACAAGACTAAATACAATCAACTGCACACAGTTCAAGAATTACCATTAATTGACAATCCATTTTTTTACAGTTCACATGCTAAAATCTTCCCTCTCTGACACTGGGATTAGTATATACCTGCATAATTTGATCACATGTAGGATATTCTGTGGAATGGGATGTTATTTTTTGCCCCCTCACTTTTAGTGCCAAACATATGGCAGTGAAAAGGTGCTACATTATTTATTCACTATTCACACTGTAAATTGTATAGTTCATCATAAAGCATTAAAAAGATCATTCAGACTTTCAATTTATGACATGTAAATTGTCCCATTAGTTTATAGAGGTTAGATAATTCACTGGGAATAACTGATTCAATCTTATCTAAACAGTGTTAGAATCATGGACCTTGAATGAGGGAAACATTTTCTGAGGACATACATTAATGCATAGTATGATAAACCTTTTATTGATACAGCCTTTCACTAAATAATGAATGGATTTAAACAGCATCTATTATATATGCAGTAAATTTGAGAAAGTTCATACAAACATAAATTGTATGATGACTAAATGTATTTATAGTTGAAAAATGTACACCATCAATGAAAATAAACCATTTTTTTTTTATTTGTAGGATGCATCAAAATTGGAACTGTTTAATGATCAAGGATCTGCTTTTATAAAACATCCAAACCTTGCGTAAAAACTCCATTCAAATTTTTCATACTGATTATTTGTAAAGTACAACAGGATGATTGCATTATACCTGTTTGAAAACAAGTTAGTAACTTTTGTGTTTAACATTAAGATAATGACATTGAGTTGAGTACTTACTCATATTGAGAAGTTTAATGAAAGTGGAACTGGACCTGGAGATCATATAAACTCTAGAGTCTGAGCCGGAGATTTTGTTTGAACCAATCAAAAAGGATGTTACTTTTGAAAATGTAATTTCTGATTGGTTGATATAGTGGTAACTTCATCTCAGACTCTGATTTTTATCATCTCCAGACCTGATCTACCGGGACATTATGTGCCAGATGATTAGGGTCTTTGATATTTTAGCCTGTTGCTTACAGTCCTATGTCAAACATTATAGAACATGATGCCCCAGCACATTATTATATGGCCTTATACAGTTCACACTCACTACAACACTGTGCATGGGAGGCATACAAGTGAAGTCACCTAATACTGAGGTATTGTATAGATAATATTACTTTAAAATAATGAAATGGGGTCCATGCCCATACCCACCTTATACTGAGGTATTGTATAGATAATATTACTGTTAAATAATGAAATGGGATCCATGCCCATAACCACCTAATATTGAGGTATTGTATGGATAATATTGCTTTAAAATAATGAAATGGGGTCCATGACTAAAACCACCTTATACTGAGGTATTGTATAGATAATATTACTTTAAAATAATGAAATGGGATCCATGACCATTCCCACCTTATACTGAGGTATTGTATAGGTATTACTATTAAATAATGAAATGGGGTCCATTACAATAACCACCTTATACTGAGGTATTGTATAGATAATATTACTTCAAAATAATGAAATGGGATCCATGACCATACCCACCTTATACTGAGGTATTGTATAGGTATTACTATTAAATAATGAAATGGGGTCCATTACCATAACCACCTTATACTGAGGTACTGTATAGATAATATTACTTTAAAATAATGAAATGGGGTCCATGACCATAACCAATCAAATGAAACACCTTATACTGAGATTCCTTATTGTGAGGGAGTACTATATAAAAAATATAGTAGTAAATACTATCTACAGTGTCCTTTACTGGGAATAAGCCCCTTTCAAATACATGTATTATGTTTCTTGCTATTTTGTCAAGAAATTCCTACTAAAAGTTTGACCTTGAAATTTTTTTAATTTCCCATACTTAAAAAGTAGAAGTTATTCTCCAAACAATTACTTTCAACTTTCATTCAATATCATACGTTATGTGAGAAGAGATTGGCTTGAATGCAAATGTTCTTTTCTGTCAAAAATGTGATTTTGTTTTATTTCTCATGGTTTAGGTGTATACTACCATTTAATTGATAAGGAAGGAATTTGTCCAGTATAACAAGTTCTCTCTCTCTCTCTCCTATCTTTTATTTACATTACTGAACTAGATGCTTGAGATATTAATATTACTATTGTAATAGAATCTGTTGGTGATTTGTAATATATGTAATGAAGAGGACAATAATGGTGTGATAACCTATAAGTCCATTTTTCATTTAAAAAACAATAAAATGTTTGAAGAAAGAAAAAAAAAATAATAAAAAATAAAATAAAGTTGAGCAAAATATTTAATATTTTGATGTTCATCATAAGTCCTGTGTGAAATCTGATTAAAAAGCTTTTAGTTTATGCATTTGTTTGTAGTATTTATTACACTTACTACATTTATAAAATACTGTAGTTTACAAAATAAAATAAATCTAAATATATCTCGCAAAATAAAATCAAACATTTTCTTTACTCACTGATGAACTCTACCATTAGGTTCAATTAAGATAATTTATAACATTTGTCTAATTTTATCTACAAATTAATGGTAGTTTTACCAGGACAATAATTTATGCTCAATTAAACCCCACAGCAAGCTTATTTTCTACAGATATATAAATGATCAACAGTAACATTACATGGCTATAGCTACATGAAAGGTATAACAAAATTAATGTGTGGGTCACTTGAAGACAATGTTGTCAAACAAAAATTAAAATGTGTTCTTGGAACATAGATGTATCACTACAGTGCCTGAAACATGAACCACTGCAAAACTCAACCATGGTGTGATGGACAGAAAGATGGACCTTCAGATGGATGGATGGATGGATGGACCTTCAAGTGGACAGATAGATGGACAAGAGGAACCAGGCACATAATATAATTCCTTTTTTTAGGTCCTTTGTGCAATTCCTCATATTATATATTTCCCAAGATACTGTCATGTATTTGTCTCAAGTTAGGAGCTTGAACTGGGAACCCCAAAGTGAACATGTTAGATTTGTCAAAATGCCTCACAAATAGTGTATGCAAATCAGGCAAGCAACTTCAAACAGCACAGACCCAGATTTGCTGTTGTATAACTCGCCAATATATCAGAGCCTATTCTGATTGTTCTATTTATGTGTTCAAGTAAATAATGTAGATTCTAATCCTAATCTGCAAGCTGTTTATGCAATATAAGTTGTGCATGCTATGTATACATGTATACATATATGGTAAGATCATTGGAGCATGCAAATGACTTATAAAGAAGATTTTGTGGGTACATTCCTTTCAGTAAATTTTTCAATCACATGAGTTATACAATTGATTATTTAGAGATCAAATATACACAAAGAGTATCTACACCCTTGAAAATAATATATCTAAATGCAATCTGAAGAACAGCAAATAAGTATTTTGAATGAATAAATCAAAGATTTCTGACAAGTCCACAACTCCAGCATTTCTTCACAAATTTGCACAAGTAACAAGAATTCCACATTTTGCAGTATAATTAGCTGGTATTATTGTCTGAATTCCTGGTTAAATAAGCTACCAGTAACTACTTTTACAAGATAAAATAACTAAGTTACTATAGGTGTGGGCAATCGGTAAATACATATATATAGATATAGGTAACTATTACTAATAACTCATGGAGTATTTTCCCTTTAGAAAGATACCTTACATAGGCATAAGTTCAAAATCCACCAAAAATCAATTAATTATCCTGTGTTTCCTTTATTCCAAACAGCTTTTTTAATACTTATTATTACACAAACAAAAATAATGAATTATTAAAATATCCAGGATTTCAATGACTTCATCTAATAATCTGTAGTTTGTCACAAAATTGGTATTATCAGAAAACTTCTATCAAATGGTGGATTCAATTGAAATATCTGACAAAAACTCAAACAAGGATATGTCATGGATGGGTTTATGAAATTTTGTACAAGTTTTGTTAAAATCAGATAGTTGAATAGGTTTGATTATTTCCCCTTCTATCTTACACACCATTTGATATTCATGCACAGTGTCAACAGAGTTATCTCTCTTATTAATAGACACAACATTTATTTCATATATAATTTGCTGCAATGACACATGTTTTATGACCCAAACTAATTAATGGTTTGAGTCTTATTTCGTTCCATATTTATCACTGAAAAATTAATTAAACATTAAGCGCAGAAGCACAGAAAACTTAATTACCAGTAAGCAATTAAATTTCATAGAGACAACTCTAATTTAAAAACCAAAATCGTTGAAAGGCATAATTATACTCTTCAATTTCAATTAGTCTGAAATATTTCAAATAAAATATATAAAATATAAATTTTTCAGAATAAAAATTCTGTAAATTGTTATTAATATAACTAAGAAAACTGACAAAACTAAGGTAATTAAATTGCAGTATTAAAAATCACATAAGTTTTTTTTAACAGAATATTGCCAAAAAGTATTGATAATTAAAAAGAATGTAGAATGACTGTATTGATAATCAAAAAACAGCATCAGACAAAGAAAACTGAACACTTGCTGCACACTGACCATGCACCAGGAAATTTTTTGATGATGATTTTCCACATAATAACTTATATGTTCTAATACCTCAAAACTTTGTAAACTTGCTAACAAGGTATATAGCTAACTATATCGATAGATAGGTCCTGGCTCAAATTTGGCACCGAATAATTAATATTTTCTGATACCTGACAAATTCTGCACACACACACATACACACATATATATATATATATATATATATATATATATATATATATATATATATATATATAAAGAGAGAGAGAGAGAGAGAGAGAGAGAGAGAGAGAGAGAGAGAGAGAGAGAAAGAGAGATGGATCGATGATTGTATAGACAGATAGATAATCAATAATGAGAACAGTCAGCATTCATATATTATACTTGCGTAGTGTTGTTGTGCAATAGATTAAATCAGATTGTTTTTATACTCAGATCATCTTTGATGTTATTCTCGATTAGAGTAAGCCATAATGTAGTTCTGAAACAATGTTCACATTTTATATCAGAACTCCACACCATCGATATACTGGCTTAGCAAAACACCTAATTTTGTTTAAATTAGCCCAGTGGTGTAGCAACCGCCCAAGTAACCCCCGTAACTGGAAAGGCGGCCCAGGCCCAGTGGGGGCCCAAAATTTCAATAAAAAAAACTCTGTTTTATTGCGAGGGGGCCCCAGAACAAAGTTTTGCGGGGGGGGGGGGGGGGAGGCATAATTTCTTGCTACGCTATTGAATTAGCCTCAAAACTACTATTGCATTCATAAATATGCGTGGCAGTATGGCAAAATGCGAAAATTAGGAGAAAGTTTCCTTCAAACTTTTATCAAACTTGATGTATTTCTGTAATTATAATTGCAATTTGCTTGTATTAAATTTGTTGCCACAAAAAATATTTGACATTGCCGCCTACGTAGACGATAGATCGGTAAGCTGATTTATATTTAGTTCTACATACTGTCATATTCGAAAGACAATAGTCCGTCATTCATGCCGCGGCTCATTTTTGGCCGTTCCGAATCCTCTTAGGGATTGACAGCTCCAGTCTTGCATACAGAAAATGTAAACATTTCTCTTGACACTTGCCCCGGAGATTTGTTGAAGATATTGTCATGGAGCGTATAATAAGGTCACATGGGATACAGGAAGTTCGTAGGGGACAGATATATCAATTCCGACTATTCAGATTAGTTATTTTTTTCTCAATAATTTATCAATTGTAACAACAATAAGTATTATATAATTGTATTATAATATAACTAAATTAAAATATTTTGTACAATTTATTCTAGGCACATAAAACAAGCCTTAGATACAATGTTACACTTTTTCCTTTCGACGCTAAATGATTGACCTACCGGAATCAATTCATATAGCCATGCGCAGAAATAAATACCTGTAGATTTGAGGGTCATATAATTGCCGGTGGAAGAAACAACCGCAGGAACAGGAAAATGGCAGAAACAGATGCAGTGATATTGGTAACTTTGCTTTTCATAAAACCTACAATCAATTATTCTGAGAAAATTATTCAGAAAGTTGATATCTGATATCGACAGTGAGTAGAGCCCCCTCATCCTGAAGTCATCGTCCAGTTACTTGTTTCCGAGGATGAATCAATGTATCACCCTAAATATCAATCCGTTTGTAAAGTTCCATGACTTTGGCATAACAGGGGGATATAACATACTTTACACACAACTACATTGTAGTATATGTATTTGTATAATAAGGAGACCATTTATATTTACACTATACAGTTTCTATTTGTGAAGTATGTTACAGACTAAGATACAGGTCAGGCATACACATACATTTAAGTGGCAATTATTCAGATTAGTTTGCTTGATCTATGAGCAATATTCCTTGCAAGATCATTATGTGATAGCCACAGGAAATACATGCAACACCAGGGCTGAGCAAATCCCATAGCCCGACGTCCCGGACTATTCATTTTTGAAGTCGAGCAAGTACAATTTTCCAAGTCGCTAGTCCGTGACAAGTGCTTTTTAAAAAAAGTTGGGCAAGTCCTTATTTTCGTACTTTAATAACTATATCTACCTTTATTTGGCCAATCAAGCCCTCTAGTCATACTGAATACTTGATACTACCCCTCTTCAAGTATACATTTACATTCTGTATAACACATAAATGTGTGTTACTGCTTGACTGCATATTGAGCTAAGCGACCAAATTATCGGCAAATCAAAACACGTCAAACAAAAGAAAGCCAGTATGATCAATTAGCAGTGTTTTAAGCGACTTTGTTGCATTGTGTTTACTCAAGCCAGATCCTCATGAGCGGCTCACTATGATTTTAATCCAGTGAGTCAGTGTAATTAAATTAATGAAAGGTACTTTACCGACATCAGTGTTGGTTTCCCTTATAAACTGATTAAATGACAGTAATGATTCTTTAATTTTTCATTGATTATAGAGATGATTAACTTCCACATGCGATATTGCGTTTGAAGCGAAACAATTATGCTAATTAATGTGCTGTCTCTGTTCGTATTTAAAAGAGAAAATGTATGTTATGATCACTTTAGAAGTAGTTGTCAAGCAAGCTGATAGTTACTCTGTGGATAAAATGAGTTTGCTAAATTATTTTCGCAAGGAAGGTAATAAGGGCGATTCAGAGAAGGAAAATTTTTGTGAAAGTGGAGGGATAAAACGTAAGACTGCTACTGAATGTGCAGTAACTATTTCTCCAAAGAGACATGAGCAGAACCTTTGAGATGCTTTAGAGCATTTGACTACAGGCACTTTCCTCATGAGAGGGCAGCTCTGTTGAAATATGGGAGGGAAGACTTGCAGGTTTTTCTTAATCATCTTCAGGGCTGAGCAAATCCCATAGCCCGACATCCCGGACTATTCATTTTTGAAGTCGGGCAAGTAACATTTTCCAAGTCACTAGTTCGGGACTAGTGGATGAAAAAAAATTTGCTCGGCCGTGAACACAATAGTATGTGGACATTTTTAAATGTGGCCAACCAAGAGGTGTGATCCAGTGTAAACTAGATTGAATATTGCAGTATGATGTCACAATGAAAGTGTCACATATTGGGGGAAAACAATACTTACCCATACCTGGTAATGGTTAGACATTTCTTGGCCTAAGTTAGTACCCAGCAGGCATTGTATAAATCCATAGCATTCAATAATTTTCAGCTGGAAGTTTTGTGATGACAACTTTGCTGCAGGTCATTCAGCAATCAGGAATGAATAGCCTTTGGTCAAACTATATGAGTATTACATTTTAGAACAGTTAATATTCTACTTCAGATCAATAAATGCACCTACATGACAATGTTGACATTCACTTTAGTCTGATAAATCAACCCCCAAACCTGTATTGGTATGTTGCTGGTTTGGGGTATGATCTCACCAATTTATAAAACACAGATCTGTCTGCAACCCATAAGTGTACATTTTTACTGTTTTTAGACACTGGTGTATCTCATGGCTATTAAGTTACAGTTGATTGAACAGTCTTTCTGGCAATCTGTATAGCTTTTTCCCATATCAAATCCAATATCTGAAAACTTGTAAATCCCCCTGGAATAACACATCCCTTCTTTCTGTTGCCATTTTGAATTAAAGGGCTACATCAGTGGATAATCAGTTGTTCCATCAATATGGAGAAAGTAATCCGTTGCAACATTGCTGATTGAAATGATTATTTTGGTCATATGACTTGAGTGTCTGTGGATTTGTCATGTGTTGAATATCTTGTCATGTGACATCATGGTCAACACTGCAAAATGGAAGGATTAATTGACAGTGTTTGAGCAATTTGGGTTACAATGTTAAATTAATCGGATCCATTTTGTATTTTGACTCACTAATAGTTTTTTATATTTTTTCTTACAGTGTTACCACCAGTACCCTTATGGAAATAACTTATTCTTACTTATAAGCGATAGATCATGATGCTTGACTTATACAGGACTTATAGGTCACTTATAAGTTACTTATACTTTGCATATGTAATGAAGTAAGTGAAATGTTAGACAGTATAAGTACAGTATAAGTGAAAGCAATATTAATCTATGCTTCACATACATTTCACTTATTAGTGACAAATAAGTCATTTATAGGTGGTATAAGCCTTTATTAGTTGAATATAAGTGAACTGTAAGTTCATGGACATTGTCATTTTCTGGCTAACCAATTTACTGCAAACAATCCAAGTTCAACAAAGGTGCTACAATGATTTTTGTTATTACAAAATTCAGTGTTCTGCCAAGAAATTACCCCAATTGGGACATTGGGCCCCATGAGTGTAAACAAATGGGACCATTAAAAAAAAATGTGGAGCCAACAATATAATTGTCATTTTTGCATATATTTTTATCTGTTGAAGTAATAGTAATAAAAATAAGATTATTCACAGGGCCTCTTCCATGCCATAATAATCAATAATCATTTATCACACAGCACATACATTTTAAAGCTCAAATATACAGCTAAGTTAACTCAACATATATACACTTCTAATGATCTTGAACTTATTTCAGTACCAGAAATTAACTGCAGCATGAATTTTAGAGAGTAAAGTACATAATGATTGATGGTTCTAATTTGTCTAAATTTATATATGACATATTAAACACACGTCTAATGATATTGAATTGTATCAGTACCAAGTCAACTTCAACTTAATCTGTCCAAATCAATTCTAGTTTCTCTTTGAAACAAAAACCTTCTTTTGAATTTCTCCAGTGCTCCAAAGCAACACCGAAGTCACACTGTTCAATATTACCACCTTCTAGTTTAATCATCAAAAGGTCATCAACCCTCTCAGGAGACAGTTTTGATTAATTATTGACCTTTTCTGCTTAAACATGTTTCTGCAGGAGGAACCTTTCAAGATGGAGACCACAAGCTCAGCCAGGAATGCCTTAAGACTCAGTTACTAGGCTGTCTCTATTGACCTTTAGGATGCGTATCTTCACATCCCTATCTTTCCTCCTCACAGAAAGTATCGGCGGTTTTACTTGGATGGGAGGTCTTCCAATTTTCGTGGTCTGCTGTTTGGCCTAGCCTCCATACTGAGAGCTTTTACCAGGGTCTTGGGAGTTGTTGACATCCACTTAAGGTCACTGGGGATCCCTATCCTCCAATATTTCAATGATTGGTTGATCCAAAACAGCAGGCTAGAGTCCCTCAGACTAGATCTTTCTTACTGTTGGTCCATAGTGACCAGGCTGAGTCTTTTACCCAACCTAAAGAAATCCTAGCTTACTTCATCTCAAGATTTCATCTACGTGGGGATGAATTTCCTCACAAACAGAGGATTAGTCCATGTCCCACGGGACAGAGTAGACAAGATCCTGATCCTTTTGGAGGCACTGAGAGCCAAATTCAAGGCAGCCCATCTATTTCTATCTCCTCTTGGGATCTTGAACTCCGAAGTGGTCCTGGTTCCCCTGGGCAGGTTGCGCTTGTATCCTCCCCATTTTCTCCCTATAGCAAACTGGAAACCGCACAGTGACTCTCTGACTGCTCAGATTTCTCTAGGTCTGGATTTCAATCATCATCTGATTTGGTGGACAGATGAGACCAGTTTCTGGCTGGAGTCTCCATGCACCCCTCCTCCTGCCCCCACCCCGAACCACACTCCTGTCTGTTCACAGATGCACCAGATTCCTGGTGGGGCACTCATCAAGAACCAGAAGGGCTAATTGTTTAGGATTCGTGGCACTAAGAATAATATTCCCTCAACATCAACAATTTGGAAATTAGGGTAGTGTTCTAAGCCCATCAGGGGTGCGGCAACAAAATAAGAAGTCACTGCGTGATGGTCTCCTCCAACAACACATTAGTGGTAGAGTGCCTCAAGCAACAAGGAGGCACACATGCCCCTTCTCTCTGCTTGGAGGTTTGGAACCTCGTTTGCTGTGCAGTCTCTGCAAGGATTACCCTCTGAGTTTGCCACATTCCTGGCAAACAGAATATTTTGGCTGACAGTCTGTCCAGGAGGGACAAGATAGTCCTTATGGAATGGTCTCTGCACCAATCTGTATCAGATTCCCTGTTTAGACTTTGGGGGAGACTCTTGGGGGACTTGTTTGTGACAAGGCTAAACAACAAAACTCCCCTTTTATATTTTCCCAATCCAAGACCAGAGAGCCTGGGCAGTGGATGCTTTCATCCTGAAGTGGGATCCTCTGTTTAGTTATGCCTTCCCACCCTTCAGGATGATTCCTTAAGTACTTCAAAAAGTAAGGACCTCCACTGCTCATCTCATTTTGATAGCCACTCTGTGGCCCCAATGTTAGTGGTTCAGTGACCTTCTTGACCTGCTGATAGACCAGCCCAGAACATTACCCTAGAGGAGGGACAGTCTGCTGCAGCACATGGGCTCTGTTCTACACAACAGCCCGCTGATTCTCCACCTTCATGCTTGGCTCATCTCAAGTGCCAAGTAGAGAATCTATTGGGGCATTCGGAAATGTGCTACTCCTAGCAGTCCCTCTCTGAGCGCAGTAGCTGATTTTCTTCTTTTCCTTTACGTCACATGCCAATATTGAATATTGATGGATAATGCTCAGTTTCTACTATCATGGGTTAGATGCAGCCCTATCTGGTTTTCTACTGTACCTTCAGTTTAGAATAAATTTGACCCCAGACACACGTCATTAATTATCAGAAGACTTAACTATGCTTTGGCAATACATTTATTTGATTCAAATCATGATAAATAAAGCCAAGCTTTGTGTGCTAACAACTGTCTTTTGCTGATGTTTGGAAAGTCACCTTTCTGAGTGTCATATTGGCACGTACAAAGAGTCAATTCCGGATTGTGCGATAATATAGTTGAGAGGGGAAAATGCTTATCTTGAAGAGGACAATATTGGAAGAAAGACAGTATGTAAATCTTATAATGAAATTGGGGCTTTTCATTCTTAAAAAAGTTGCATTTGCCTGGGACTAAACTCTTGCCGTCATGTACCTGTCCAACAGAAAAATGGACTAGTGCTGGGAATGGGGCTATATAATTTGTACAGCTCTGTAATTACTCGATTGTGCTGTTAAAGCATGTATGCAGATTTTGTAACATAGTGTTTCATTTTATTGAAGATTGTATGGTAATGAGTATTGTTGCTAGATCAAAAGGGAACCAGAAGCCATTTGATCTGCACAAAAGAATGTTCCTCCTGTGTATTCCTATGTGCTATTTTGGACAGAATATTGATGGATTAAATAGTGGAAAGTGTTGCATATGCACCAAGTTGTGGTAAAGCAAAGTCAGCTACACTTTCTGGCATATGGAAGCAAATTGCAAAATCAGTGTTGATTTATTTTTGCTTGAATTATCCCAAAGAGTGATCAATTAATTATTTTGTGTTGTAATTTGTTTTCTTCAGGCCAAGGTGAATTACTACTGCAGAGAGAAGTATTTCTGTCATATGGAAGCAGCTGCAGAAGAGGGCTTGAAAAAGTTTGGGAATGATTTGGTCCTGAAATTCTTCAGAGGTTATGCTATGATTCTTCAAAGTGAGTCTTTGTAACAATTATTTGTGTATCCCTTTCCAAGTAATATCTGATAGTTTGCTTATACAGACATGTGATTAATAGCGAAGGGAGGGATGAAGAAGTGTGGAGAATGTCAGCATGTGATGGGCATTAATCCAATTAGAGTAAGCTCTGAAAGAAGGAAATCTCAGTTTATTGGTTTTTAATGTCACTTTCAACAGATTATTGGCTAATACAGAGAAAATGGAAGCTAAGTGTCTTTTCCAAGGAAATACAGAGGCATCTGACTCTGGCTGGCCTAATGAACCAATGATCCCTTGAGTATGAACAACTGAGCTACTGTGGCTCCCCTGATGCCGAAGACAAATAATATGACACTAAGACTGCAGACTTACTTTATATACTCGCGTATAAGCCGGGTCCAAATGCAAACAACATCGACCCTGATCTGCTGTCGCAAAATGCGCCAGCAGATCAGGGTCTATGTTGTTTGTTCTGCTGATTAGCCCTTACAAACTGCATAGACCCAGATCTGCTGGCACATTATGTGACGGCAGATCTGGGTCTATGCAGTTTGCAGTTGGTATCGGATTATAGGCGAGTATATACGGTAGATTTTACGTCACATGCCAACCCTCTATATTTTTTTTTTACCATTCTGTGGAATTCTTAAATAGTTAGGAAGACAACATCACCAGATTTAAGACTCCATAGTTATGCCATACAGATTAGTCATGTATTGGTATGTTCTGCTCCCTTCATAAAGTCTTGTCCTCGTTTAGTATCAGAGTTAGATTTTAAGGCCTGTTCACTACTTGGCAAATTCATTACCTTTTTTTATGGACAAGTTGTTTTCCCCAAGTTGCCTGTCCATTGGACAACTGACTTTCAAACTTGCTTTGACCGTGCCACACAACATGTCTTCCATCTCCCAAAGTCTGCCAAATTTCATTATAAAAATGTTTTTCATAAAAGTTTATGGCTGGATAAATATTTTTTTGTACAATAAAAGGTCAGTAATAAGGAAAAAAAACAACAACATACAACAAAGAATTTTTGTTGCGATTTTTATCTTAATTGTCATTTTTGGAATAAAATACATTTGTACTAGTGATTTTTGAGCTCGACAAAGCACTTTGAAAGAACCAGTTGTACATGGGACAAGTATTTTTCAAAACCAGCTGTACATGGGACAAGTAATTTTCAAAAACAACCTGTGAATGGAACAAGTGCTTTAAAATATAATAATCTAAGCTTGATTAGCAAAGTTTTTCAACCTCTGCATGAACAACACCTTCTTTCACTCTTAGTTATCCATATATTAATGACATTATACCTACTATCATTGATCACATAATTTTGACAACAATAAACTCTTGAAAATTAGTTCAGGGATTAGTTCAGGGCTCCAATTATACAAAAAATATAAAAAAATTAAAAGATTACAACATGTAGCCAAATGTTTGAATATTTCAGGCACAATTTTTTGAATTTTTTGTTACTTGATTTTTGTGTTTTGAAAAAAGTGTAATATTTGGATAATTATGTCAAAATATTGCAAGGTATTGTTAACCGTTTAGATCGTCCCCAAGAGGGCATTCGAGAGTTGGAGGTACTGAAGGACAAGAGAGATGTTAATCTGTGTTCACTGATGGCCCTTATGCTAGCTCACAAGACAAGTCAGAATATTGGTGAGTAATAGACATGGATACAATCTACTGTAGAGTTTCTTCTTGTGTAGCTGGAGTTAAAGCATGCATCTGCTCAGATAATCATTGCATTTTTAGCTTACCAGGCCATAAAGCCAAGTACGTTTGTGGTATGGCCGTGCATCTGTCATATGTTGTCCTCAGCATTTAGCTTTTTAAGCTAGTTCTCAAAAAAAGCCAGGCCAATTTTAATCCAACTTAGTACGACAATTCATCATGACATGCTCTACAAACATTATGTTCCATGTGACTCTCCTAGCAATAGTGTGTTTCCATAGCAATCATAGAAAACCTCAGAATGGCTTCCTAAGAATGGCTGATATATTTCGCATCTATTTACTAGTAATGTTTCTTAGGACATGTTTTATCAAAATTATGTCCAGGGTGGTACCCCCCTACCAGTGGGTGTGGCTTCCTTAGCAACCAGACATAAGAAACCTATTTTTGACTCCTTTTCTAGAAGAGCTGAGCCAATTTTCATCAAACTTGGTAGGAATATTTCTAGCACATGTTTTATCCCAGTTATCCATGGTGGCTCCCCTAACAATTCTGTGGCTTCTTTAGCGACTAAGTGGAAAACCCTGTTTTCCACTTCTTTAAAATGGCTGCAACAATTTTGATCAAACGTGGTAGGAATATTTCTTAGGACAAGCTGTATCAAATATTGGTATGGGGCAGCTCCACTAGGAACAGAGTGACTTCCTTAGCAACCAGATGGCTGAGCCAATTTTAATCAAACTGTTTTTGGAATGTTTCATAGGACATGCTCTCCCAGATTATGTTTGGGTTGGCTCACCAAGTCGCAAACCTAGTCTATTTTTTGTTAAGATGTTAAAAATGAATTAAACTATTCCAAATTGAAAAGCTCATTGAAACCTCTTCAAAACAGTTTAAATTATCAGAATATCACTACTAGAACCAAAATTAGTGTAACTTAAAGTTTTCAAAAATTGAGTACTTTTCAGAATTGTTAGTCTTATATAATGCCTGGTTTCTTTTGCTTGACGACAGACCAGAGAAAAACAATTTCTTCTTTAAAATGTTGTAACTTTTTTATTTTTAAAGATATTGCTATGAAATTTGGCATTCCTATGTAAATTTTCATGCTGAATGCATTTTTGCTGTCATATATTTTGTATGTATAGGTGGTAATGAGTTAGCTAAGAAAAATTTTGTAAAAGTTCTACCACTTTGTTTACAAACTTTCTCGTAATAAGTGAGGGTTTATCTTTGCTGTCTCATCCCTTTTATTTAAATTTTTTACAGAGTAATATCCAGTTCTGCTTTCTAATGATTTCAGTTTTTCAGCTTGTCCACTTATTTCATTTCCAAGTTTGTTCCTGTTTTTTGGAGTTTACTTGATTCTGACTGATGGAGGTTTTTACTTTAACAGTTTCTTTTTGCCACTCTTCATCAGTCTGAGTGCTCACATTGAAATTCAACTTTATGCTTTCCTCAAATACAGATTGAATGTTATTTGATGATTCATTGATTGCTACTTGAGCCTGATTTGTCACGGTTGCTGGTAGTGCATACAAGTTTTCCAAGAGGTCAGATACATTTTTGAAGCATGCAACTTTTTTTTATGGCCTAACTTGATTCTCTGTTTGCAAAGTCTGGTGATTTTTGTTGCCAACCACATTAGTAAGTTTACTAGCAGCTCTGTTTGACTTCTCAAGGAAAGTTTTAATTTCCAGCATAACTCTATTTTGAAGATTGAATATAGGTTTTTGTTTATGGATGTGGTTCAATATTTTTTCTTTTGTTAAGCCATATTTCTGGCAGAAGGGGCCAGGATAATCCATTCTTAATGGCAAAAGGACCAAAATACCAGAACCACTTAGAATGTCTGTATTGCCAGAATAGCTTCCATAGACATCAATCTAAAAACAAAGGACCAACTATTGTACTATAAACAAAACATAGTATAAAAAAATAAGAAATAAAAATGATAATTGTAAAAGGGGCTTGTGTAATTTTCATTTCTAATCAAAACAATTTTTATTATTTGCTTTATAATCATTTTAGAATTTTAAACAACTGTTTACTGTAAAAAAAAGAATAAACTAGCAAATTTAAACTATTGAAGTATACTCAGTACTGTATATAAATATAATTTAAGGGAGTTGTAATTTTCATAGCATATATTAATATTTTTAACTGAATGATTTACTGTATAAAGTAATAATAATGAACTAGCAAATGATTAGATTTGAATAAGAAAACTAAATTCGATACGTTAACTGCGATTTCGAATGGTTATGAAAAACGATTCTGTCTCGACGAATTCTCAAAAATGTCATGCATCAAGACTGCATTTAAAAATATGAATTAATGCTACAAATAGATTTAGATCATTTTATTTGTTAGCCTTAAGTCATAACAACTATATTCTGAACATGTATTGATCCATATGGTTTACTGGTTAGAAATGTTTGTTTACAAATATTATTAAATATTCAAGATGGCATCTATACCACACGCTTGGTGAAGTTGAAAAACTCAAAAGAATCTTACCTTTGGCACACTTAATATCCTTTGCGATAGATGTTTTATATATAAAATTAAAGATCAGAATGTGCAGAATCCAATGGTGTTGATAGTTACATTTGCATCAAAATATCTTCAGCTTGGCTTGTGATATTTTAATTCTTCAAATTGAATACAATCTTCCCTACACCTTAAGCTCCGCCCCCCTGGGCTTGCACAATTGGTACCGTGATACCTAATGTATCATGATTGCGAACAGTATTTGAATAAGGAACCAACTTTTTTGCTAAAACGATGTTTCTTCAATAATACTTACCTGATAATAATATGTGCACACCATCTCTAGCACTCCATGCAGTTCCATTATTCCCTGGTAGAGAGTGCACATATGCTCCACTATTAACTGACAAATTAATGGGATTTGGCACCAATCCGTCCTTCTAAGGGAGACCACTCTTGTGTGACTTCCACCTCACAGGCTCTGTGATGTAGGATAGACTCAATGTGCTTGCCTACATGTCACAAGAGGCGACTAATGGAGGCAAGAACCACAATAGATCATTGGTTCGCATGATGGACTCATGCCCGAAAGGGTGCAAATTTGAATCCTACCTTTGGGTTAGCCTGGGTTGGTTAATGTGGTGTGTCCTTGGGCCAAGCACCTTACTCCAATTGCCTTGGCACTTTAAAACTTTAATTGCTGTGCTGTAAAAGACCAAGCCAACTCCACGTTCATAAGCAAACGACTCTTTTTAGCACTTTTGTTGTGAAAACAAGCTTGGAAGAGCTGGATTCATGAGGTATTAGATGTTTTCTTAATGAATTATGATCAGATACGTATTATCAAAGAAACATATTATACTCCAGAAATTGGTTTCACATTCATACAAAAGATGCTAGAACACTATCAAGTCCATTTGAAGTTATAGTAGAAGCACAGTTAACAACATGTCAGATACCTCAAGTTAAACAAAATAGCTGGAAATTATCCTGGCATAGGTATCTTTCAATCCAAGGCATCTGCCTTATTTCTTCTAATGTCTTTTAGATCAATGAATGCATGTTAGCTGAGTGATATCAGGCTGTTGTTGTAGGATTGTAACAATCTGAGGAATCAATTTCACTTTATGATTGCAGGGTATTTAATAATTGATCATTCAAATTATATTTGGAAACATACTTTGATTTTTTTTTATTAACAGATGTTTAATGTTGAATCAAAAACTTTAGTTGCTTTAATTTCAGACTGGTTTACTTTTGGTTTTGCTAAGTTTTTCTTAAATCATGTTCCACCATCTTAGTGCTAATTTAACACTAAAACTTGTATGCATCGCCTGTAAAACTGAACATGTGACGGTAAAACAAATATTAAAACCCTCAAATTTTCAGATGCAAAAGCCATATTTAATCGAAGTTTGTGCTTTTCAACCATCCACCCGTAAATCTAAAACTGCTGTAATTATGCATAATACTTTACAGACAGAGAAGCCATACAAAATCTAGATGCTCAGCTCAAGACAGAGAGAAAGCAGGCTGGAGAATTGGTAAGTAGTATATTAATCTGTTAATAGTTCATGGCTAATCTGATCTTAATACGAAATGACAGAAGTATAGCTCCCATCAAGGATTGAGCCACTGACATCTGCATCACAGTCGAGTACACATAGCATAAAACTTTTAAACTGACTGTAAAGCAGAAGTACTAGGACCTATCCTTACTGACTATTTTACTTTGTCTTATGTAACATTTGGAGTCTTGTACTTGATTTGAACCTGAGACCTCACTTCTTAATGATGATATAACTTTGGCTCATGTAACATTTGGGGTATTGTACTAGATTTGAACCTGGGACCTCTCTTATCACAGTTAGCATAAAAATTTTGGAACTTGTAGTCTTGTAGTATGTGTGGTTGACTGCGAGACAGACAAATCCCAGGGCAAAGCTATAATATCAGGGGTCAAGCTAGACTTTAATTTTAGGGAGAAGTGACTTCTTTTTTTTTGACAGAATAGGGAGAAGTCAGAGTAGAACAGGGAGAAGTGGCAGTGATGCAAGAAATGCAATATATATATATATATATATATATATATATATATATATATATATATATATATATATATATATATATATATATATATATGTGTGTGTGTGTGCTATGGTTCTCTTATTTGAACTGTGTCATGTATTTCTCATTTGCATATTTGCATTTAACATTAGTTTTAAGCAATATTTTATCTTCAAGTAGAAAATGGTCTATGTTGTATGTATATTGTAAACACATTTTGTAAGTGTATGATTGTATCATACTCATATATAGTGTATTCATACTTAAAAGTGCTTATGTTTATATGGAGATAAATATGCAATGTATTTTGGCCATACAACTTCAAAAAAGCATATCAGAAATACATTGTAATTAATTTTAACTGACAGAAGTACCTAGATTACAGTATTGTAATTACAAATAGGCAAAAATACTTAAGCAACTGCCACTTAAAGAACAAATTTAATTTTTTGTTAGTTACTTCACTAGAAAATGGCAGTCGAAAAATTTATGAAATTTGTTTGAAACAACAACTATATTAGGCTATAACATGCACATGAGAGCACATGTACATGTGTCTTCAACATCATAGTGTTCATTCATTCAAACCCAGTGGTCACTGATGAGTAATCTCACCTTTACAACTGCATTTTGAGGGAGTTGATTCTAATTAAATGTGAATCTTTTGACTGTCATTTTTGTTATTGTTTTTAAAAGTAGATGCATCTATTTTTAGAAACAGGGATTTTCTTAATATGATCACTCACTTTCTAGCTTCGTTGCAACAATCCCTAGATAGGATTGAAAATGTATGCTTTTAATATTTGTCTACGTACTCGTAATAACGTCATGTACTGGTTGGATATTTTTTTATTTGCTATTTTTTCTCGTATTTGCATAAAAATGTGTGATGTAAGCTAACAACCTTAAGATACAGTGCTTATCAATTTGATAACACAGAATTGTTCAATACGTGTCTGACCAACAATTTTTATTTCTAGGCTAAATCTTTTATCACATAATAGTTACACTTTGCTTTCTACGAATTGTATAATTTCGTTAATGTTTGTGCCCAATGAATTATGAAAAGAGACAGTCTAATGAAGACGTACTTCCAAGACAAAGTGATGTTTGCCATTATTACCCCTTAGCAGGTTCACTTACGTTTTCAAAATATATACGCATAGCATTCAGCTTTACAGTATTTTACTTTATTCTCACATGCAATTTGTGTTGGCATAAAGTGGTAAAGGGTACCTTTAAAAACAAACAAGCAAAAGACTCCACTTGAGTAATAACTTACTCCAGCACATTTTTGTATGAAGCTTAGTTTATTTGGGCCACTAAGGCATCATGAAGGCCTTTCTTCTTCAAATATGTTACTTACAATTCAACTGAGTACATATTCATATATCCCTCCCCCCAAATAAGATAATTTTTGTAATCTTCTCTGGTATTTATCTTAATTCACAGTAATCACTTCACTGTAAACCCAGTGTTTTCTCAAATTACACGTATCAACACAGTGGGAAGGATGAAATGTGGGGTGTGAGAGATTCAAGCTGGTTGAAGATAACAATCTGACATGCATAAGCTGTATGGGATGTTGTTCAAACCATACTTGCAACTTCTGTTCTCAGTTGTCTAAAGAGATGGGCAACCATCACAACCAAGCACACTCGGGCTAATAGGATAGTCAAGAAACACACACAAGGATGCAGATGCCATCAGTATTGCCACAGTTGCCAACTTTCTGATGACTGAATCACTAATGGTTGAAAGATCACCAATTCAGAAAATGTTCCAGCAATCTTTGCCATCATGCACCTTCCTCACAGTTACAGCCCACCATTGCCCACAGTGCCACAACCAGAGCATGCCATCATAGCAGAGACTACTGGAACAGTACTGGACATCTCATCATCACATGCAGACTCTGGTACTGGCTGTGGTGATCATTCCCTCGATAGCTGGTATCATGCTTCAGCATCAGATGTCAGCAGGTCCCATACCTAGTCCAGTCTAGTTCTGGCACTCTCGACATATGCTGTGAAGCACCAGGACTGGGTACAATGATCTGTCTTTTTAGTATACCCAGTCCCTGATTCATGACACAAATAGCATCAGGCACCCAATCACATCAGTTTCATCCCTGGTTCCATTGTGGACACCAAGCATAACTAGCATCAGATTCGGTGAACCAGTCTCCCACAGTATCCAGTTTCAGACACATGGGAGTGTAACAGACTGGCACCAGACAGGTCTAACACCAGTCATGGCTCTGTTGCAGCCCAGTACCGACTACATCGATTCCCAATTCCCTGACACAGAGTACCCATCTTGGACCTTTGACAACACTCAAAGTGCATGCTTAGAGATCACCATGTCTCAACATAGATGGATTCCCAGCCATGTTCATTGGCCTCTGACAACCTGCTTCACACAAGCTCAGTTGTCACTGTTTGCTTCCTTGTCACCGCACTCTTCTGAGTTTGAACACACATCCTCACAGACACCATCTTCCTTCCTCTGTCTAGGAATGATGCAGTCTTTTGTGCATAGATTTAAGAAGTTTTCTGGCTTTTGCCTTCAGAGTTCTGTCTACTTCTTCCTGCTGTGTCAGTGGCCTCTTATAGAATTCCTGCATCTGTCAATCTCTTAACTAAGGAGGAGCAGCCTGCTTTCAAACAGCTATCACTGTCAGGTCAAGTCACTGACACCTTACGCTGCTTTGAAAGTGAACTTAAAAATCCATGTGTTTTAGCAGGCCTTTTCTTTTCGCAACAACAACTCCCATCAAACTTCAGTCAGGTTTTCTACAAGAATCACATGCAGGTCTTTTGCACTTAAGTTCCAGCTATTGACAGAGACATCATGGACCTGGAGATATCACAACCTTCCTCTGTGTACATGGACTGGAAATACTCTCTCTGCATTCAATAACTGGTTCATAACATCATAGCAATTGAGACCATGCTTGACCTGGTCTCAATGGCTATATTTTAGCAATCAGATCATATGGACATAGCCATGACCCCTCCATTGAGAATCCCACCAACGGAGATTCATGGGAATCTGTCTCGCACATGACTCTTGTACTCAGCTGGATACTCCAGTCTCACTCTTCAATGTCATTGCTGCTTTTGTTAACCTCCTGCTCATGTGGAGAGATGTATTCCTATCCACATATGTGCTACTAAAAGAACATCACAAGGCTACCCACAAATCGCAACATCTATCTTCCAGCCTCCTATTCCATGGCCATATAGATGAGGTCAGAAAACAGTCTGCCAGAGAGACAAACCTTGCATTGGTCCAGAACCCAGAACCCAGACTTCATTCAGCAAAGAAGTGGGAAGGATCTCACTAAGGCATGCCAAATGGGAAAATACTCCTCTTAACCCAACTACTCAGGTATACCCGGTTTTTTAGACCAAAGTGATAACAAGACAGAGAGAGAAGGATAGGTTTTGACTCAGCTTATCTCCATGGCAGCCTTCCCATAGAAAATGATGCCCTTTTGCATTATCCCAGTTTGGCGGTGCCTTCATCACTTCAATACTGTGGCTCTAGCTATATAAAAAAACACAAAAGGGTGGTCGAGTTCATTCACAACACAATCCCACTGAGATCTTCCTCGAGACCTTTCCAAGATTTAAACTCTCTCAACCAACACATTTTGGGCACCCTGAGGTCTGTTCCCAGTGCCATTTGGGAGAAGACCTTTTTTTCTTGTACTGTCTGTTCAAGAGACCATGCACATCATCCTTCAATTCCAGTGGTAGCTGAAACTTTGCCTACCAGACCCAGTGGTCACAGTTTCAGACTCTATGTATGAGGTTCCATTGCAGCATATGAGAGGGCCTTCCCTGGCTGTGGGCAGGTATCTCACTACAGGATCAACTGCCAGAAATCATGATCTGTGCAGACACCTGCATGACTGGCTGTGGTGCCCACATCCTGTCCTTCTTTCAAGTAAGTGATATTTTGACTTTTTCATTAGTGCTTCACACATAACAGCCTCCTGGAAAGGACGTTCATATTTATCCCAACAATAAAACAGTCATTTACACCAGAAGGACAGGGAAAACCAAGTTACCAATTTGAAACCTTTGTCATGCTTTTTGGGATTTTCCAGGTTGGTGTCCTAATCAGCAAATATGCATTCAAGTCTGCCACATCCCAGGCAGGTTCAAGGTCCTAGTGGACTCACTGTGCTGACGAAGTCCGCTGGTTCACACTGCAGGTCCCTTCACCCCTGTCTTCAGTTACATCTATATCTGCTGGGGTCAGGTTATTGTGGACCTCAATGTGTCAAAGTGGACTGCAGGGTCCCAACCCTCACCTTGCCACTTCCAGATCCAAAAACCTGGGCAGTTTATGCCCTTTCCCCAAACTGAAATGGTCTTGATGCGCATGCCTTTCCCCATACCCCTCTGACTCCCAAAGTCTTGCAGAAAGTGAGGGAATCCAAGTGCTGAATAATCCTGACTGCTCCCCTCAAGTAGGATAAATCATTGATCACTGACCTCCTCAGTCTAGCATCAGAGATTATCCTGCCTTCTTGTGTACCAAAACAACCATGCATGCAGGTTTTCCATCCAAACTTACAGATGCTGAACCTGCACACCTGGACCATATCAAACAGTTCTCCAAACATGTGGTGAAGAGAATTGCTTGGACAAGAAGACCCATCACTTAGAAAACCTATGAAGGGAAATCGAGCTTTCACCCAGTGGTGTGGGCAGGACACAATTCTCCCTTAAAAGCGTCTGTATCACAAATAGCTAGCTTACTCCTATAGCTTTTAGGGACAGGAAGTTATCTCCAATCACAATCAAGGGCGACCGTTCCACTATCTCAGACACATTTCGCCATTATGGAAGGGAGAACTTAGGCCAGAACGAAGACATCATCAAACTTCTACTAGTAGCCAGTTTCAACTTGTCTCAACTAAAGGCCTTGGCCTTTGGTCCAAATTGGAACCTTCCATGATGATGTGGTTCAACAAGGCACCCTTCGAACCACTGTCTAGGACCCCTTTCACTCATCTTTGGTACAAGACCTATTTCCTAGTCACTCTTGCTACAGCTGCTAAATCAAGGAGATCCATGCTTTACCAGTCAACCTGAACTGTATGCAGTTCTGCCACAATGGTTCAGTTTCTATCATGACAGCATCCCATCAGGACATTGAAGTGGTACCTGAACTGAATGGAGCTGATAAGAAGAGGGAGATAAATCTTGTTTTTATCACTCAAAATGGAAGAGATGATATATATGATGAGGCTATGTCATTCTGGATTGGTTAGGTTATCCAGCCTACAAGGAACTAACCCAAGACTAGATGAATTTCTTATGCATATTGGCTCATGCATTTTGGACAGTTGCTAATAGCATAGCATTCGAGCACAACTGTTCCCTATCTGACATCATTCCTGCTGTCAGATGTACTGATCTTTAGGTCAGAAACAACTTTCTCCAGCTTCTACCTCAGAGACCATTCATTGGAAAGGACTTATTTCAACTTTGTGAAACTGATATCAGCAACACAACATGCTACTTTCCCAGATCACTTGGCAGCTTTGTAACAACTCTGGTTACTCCACTTCCTCTGGATTTGGATAAGCAAAATTTTTTCTGTAAATCACATCCATGCATTGACCATATGCTAATCTAGCCCATATCTCACATTTGGCTTGAAGCTGCTTTACATACATTAGGAAACCAGAGATAGGACCAACTTTAGGGTTTAGTGTTATTCAGAGTTACATTTACACATTATGATGTGCTCTTTAATTACCCTGGCCATTAAAACACATCAATGGGAATGAAAGTAAATAAACTTGATTATCACATAAACAGAATCAGAACCTCACTCATGTTAGTCCATTTTTTATGTCCTTAAACAGCCACTATAACAGAATGCATTATGTACAATTTGCTTTCGGTAAGTTTTGATAAACACTATGTATTTATGTAAAATGGATGGAACTTACTTATTTACTGTTCAAACATCACTTCTAGGTTGTAATCAATCTTATCTGTTGTTTGACTTTAGTTGTTTGGTTGGTTGTTTTTTAATGGCACTTCCAACACAGTACTGGCTATATCATGCCAATGACATGTGGTTTGATTATGGATCACTCATGACCCATATTGGATGGGGGGGGGAGAATAAAAACTAAAACACAATTATAGATGGAGACAACAGCCTTAATTATCAAATAACACAGATTTTACTACTATGATAACTCGAGAATTGGTGTCTCAGTTCCCGATGACAGTGTTATAAAGAGTCTCGAGTTTATATTACTCCAAAGATTGATTTTTCAGAATTATATATATGGGAAATTTATAAGGCACTTTGTATCTTCCCCCCAAGTATGTAATACAAGGGAATATAGCTATTGATATGACTTGTGTGTCTGTGCATAATCCATCCTTCTGACTGTCTGTAGACATTTGTCATAATGTTTCCTTTCAGGAGTGTGTACATGTTGAGATAGTTACATGGGTGTGCCTTTTTGATACTTGGAATTTTCTGCATTCAATATTTGTAATGTTTCCTTGGTAACAAAGTGTAGCATAAGTAGTACTATAGAAACTGATGGTGCTTGTCCATATGGTACTAGCTTAAGTAGTATAAAAACGGAGGGTGCTTGTCCATATGGTACTAGCTTAAGTAGTATAAAAACTGAGGGTGCTTGTCCATATGGTACTAGCTTAAGTAGTATAAAAACTGAGAGTACTGGTCCATAGATTACTTTCAGTAGAAGTCTTTACAGAAGCTGGGGGCTGGGCAGACATGTCATCTCTAGGTCACCTCTGTTCAAGAACTCTACCACCCATCAGATTTTAATTTGACCACTCAGCATAACACACTTGAACAGTGTGGATTACCAACCTAAGTCCCAACCACATATTTAATTCATTAGAGTACTCTTCAACATCCTCAATCCCTTTTTAGTTCTTGAACAGTCCTTACCTACCCAGGCATAGATTTCAGAAATTTGTGAAGTTTCAACCATCATTTTTTTCTGTTTTTGTTTCCAGGGTCTGTACTATGCAGGGGTGTTCCTATTCCATACAGGCAAATATGATAAGGCCAGAGAGTACATTGACAGAATGCTCAAGATCAATCCAGACTCTAGAGAGGTTAGTTACAAATTTGGGCCTGAGTCCCATCCATATTTGTCTATTTTTATATGCCCACCATAAGGCAGAGCATATTTTGTTATAATGTTTTCTCTCCATCAATCCGAGTGTCTGTCCATCCATCCAACTGTGTCCGTACAGCCATCTATCCATCTGTCTGTAGCTAATTTTGTTTCCACACAATAACTTGAGTTGCCCACTGTCTACAGTTACCAAACTTTGTGGATGGCTTTTACTTTGGGTTAGGAAGAACCCTATCAATTTGGGGGATCAAAAGGCCAAGGTCACTGCGACTGAAGAAGAAAAACAGATTTTGGGGTTGAAAGGTCAAAGGTAAAGGTCACTGACTGAAAAGAGAAAAATGGTTTCTGTACAATAACATTACTTCTACATCACAGACCTGGACCAGACTGTGTGGATGACTTGCACTTGGACAAAGGAAGAAGACTGTAGTTTTTGGGACGAAAAGATCAGAAGTTAAGGTCACTGTGACTGAAAGAAAAAAAAATGGTTTCTGCACAGAAAATAGCAGTTATCTACATAGAGGACTAATACACAGAGCAGGTGTGTAATGTGCCATTCACAGTACTCTGTTATTTATTTCTTGAGACTACTTTTTATTTTTATAACTATTTGTAATTATAGGAATTGAACTTCATAGTTTGCAAGATTCATGAAGCCATTAAGCTTGAAAATCAATTACACACTTTGCATGAACATCTTCCACTTTGCTACAGGTGTTCATACAGCACATCATCAATTTTCAAGCTTCAGGACTTAATGAATCCTGTAAAAGATGAAGTTCAGTTCCTAACTAAAAGTATGAACTTAATTTTTATGTATGTCCATCTGGCCATCAACACTTGGTTAAGTTGTTTTAGTCGGTTTTTAGGGCACTCTTTTGAAGCATCCATGTGCCATCAGCACATTTCTAGTTTTTTGTGCCCCACCATGTCACATGTTTTATACAACTTTGAAAAAATACTTAAATTTCAGCAGTTGCCTTGAAAATCCTTGGATAATTTTGAAAGAATTGGGTTTATCCTTGAAAAGTCATTGAATTTGCTGAAAAACTCCTTGAATTTCCTCCCCCCCCCCCCCCCCACTATCTTAGGGAATACAGAATGGTAAAACTGAATAAATTGTATCACTTTTTAAATTCAGAATTTGTATTGGGTACATATTTTCAAAAATAATGAATAAATAAAATTGTATGGATCAAATGACACATGATGTTGGTAGTTACCAGGTGGACTAGTGTCCCTTTGCTGTAGTGACACGCTAATTAGGTTTTTCTTAAAAGTGGCGGGATAGGGACCAACCATTTAGTTTTCTGCAGGGGGAGTCTGGGATTTTTTGAGAAAAAAATTTCTGGTCCTCAATTAGTTTGAAAAACATTTTCCTGCACTGATTTATAGAAGAAGAAAAAAACACATATCCATTATATTAGTTGAAAAAAAGTATTATTTTGCTGTAACAGAAAATTAAAATATCCTGGTTCAAAAGAAAGTCTCAGCCCCCAGCCCCGTTTAAATGTTTGGTCCCTTACACAGCGATAAACAAAATAGCACATGGAGGCAGTTCAATTTCCGTATGAATAAATAATCCTTTAAACTTTTGGAAGTCCTTGAAAACTCCATGAAAAGTCTATGAAAAACAACTCTCTTGGACTGTATGAACCATGCAGCTGTGGTTGGGCATATAGTGTTAACCTCCTCCTTTTGTTAGTCCATCCATCTGTCCATCAAAACTTGGCTAGGTTTTGTGTTTAGGTGTTTTCAGGCACTGTTGAGCATCCATGCTCCATGAACACATTTCTAATTTTTTTTCTTCATTTCAGGGTCTGACTATTAAGGGCTGGTTGGAGATGATGAGTGGCAGGGAAGCTAAGAAGTCAATCAAATATTTTGAAGATGCAATATTGTAAGTGACTCAGGTCTGACACATTAAACACTGAAGCCTAAAGTTCCTTATTTATAAAATGTAAACAATTTTCATGTTGATCATAATAATGTACTTTACAAAATATTTTTTCTGTATAGGATTTTTTAATCATTTTCTTCTATCCCATTCTTCGGTTTTTTGTGTTTCCAATTGTGAAAATTTTTACAATTTTAATTACAATCGTGATGTCACATTTGACTCCAGTATTTAGTTCATTGGATCATAAGACTTTTATTCTTGGGATGGCATTTTTTCTTTCATCACCAGTATTAATGCAATTCAGGTGTGAAAAATTGCTATAATTCTCCTTAACAGAGGCCAACAATTTCAACTTTGACCTACAAGTCCAGCAAAGCTGTTTCAGGGAAAACGATCTTTAAATTCAGATTTTTATTTTGTTGTTTTTTTTTCTATGTAAAAAATTGGGTTGCTTACATGAAATTTCACTTGCCCAACAATGATTTTTAATTCTTTGGGTTATTTGGGCTATGGAATTATTGTCTTCTGCTTTGTAAAATGATCCGAGTTTCTTTTTTGATGAAATATGTTTTTTAATCATGACATCAGTGCGTAGTAATCCCATCAATAAATATAATAGCTGAATAAAAAATTGTTGTGCTCTTTCAGAATTTAAAGCATACATGACAATATTTAAAATAGCATATTTCACTGCAAAGCAAGCAAACAAAAGTTTTGTATAGTTTATAGAGTGGACAGGATTATATAACATTATGTTCATAGAAAAATTGCATGAATTTTTTTTACTTAAGTACACAATAATAGATAGAAAATATAGTGATGTGGCTGTCTATACTTCCTTTCCATACATATTTATACACATTCTGTTTTTCCTTTCAGTTAAATAAGTTTGTAAAATGGAATCAGATTTGCTACAAGAGCAGTATGTTAAATAACTTGATGAGTATTCAGCTTTTTCTGTCTATATTTAACAAAGAGTTTTTTAGATGCCCCTTTTCTATCTCTGCTTAGAGAGCTCAGAATGTCCAAAAGAATTTACCGTATGTATTTGTGTATAAGCTAATACCAACTGCAAACTGTATAGACCCAGATCTGCCATCGCATAATGCACCGGCAGAGCTGGGTCTATGCAGTTTTTAAGGACTAATCAGTGGAACAAACAACATAGACCCTGATCTGACGGTGCATTATGAGACGGCAGATCAGGGTCTATGTTGTTTGCATTTGGACCCGGCTTATACGCGAGTATACATGCTAAATCAAATTCAGTACTTTAACAACGTCTTTGAAGGGTCGGATTTCAAACATTTTCGAGCAATATTTCACATGGTAATGGCCCTTCATTTATATGTTCATACATGGATACAGGTTGGAGCATTCATCACCCTGAGGTATTTTGTCTTGTATTTTGATCCCCTAGATTTAACGGGATATTGTGATACCTTCCTTCTGTCTGTCCTTTACCACACCTCCTAAACTGCTGGGTGGAAATTCATGAAACTTTGTCGTTATGTTGTCCTTGGAGTAACCATCTACAAGAGGGACATAATCCTTGGCTTGTACACCAGTGTACAGGTCAAAAGTCACATGTACACAAATTTGGATGACTATGTCGTTTTTAAATATTTTGTGACCTAACCTTATGTGTGCAGCCTTTATCAGGAAGACACATCATATATGCATAGGATTTTCTGTTATGACCCAAGCATCATTGTCTGGGGGTGTGTGAGTATGAGAATGGGGTGGAGTGGGATTGGTGGATGGTATATGCAATAAAAAGCATAGGGATTTGTGATGGAAAACAATTGCAGTTACTCTAGTGGGTTTTAGTTTTCCAATTAAAATTTCTCCCACCCTCAAATTAAGAGTAACCAGCCTTTAGTTTTGCTAGTTTTGAATGTCACTGTGCATGAAAAATATAATTACAGGAAAGATGGGGCAAATGATATTGATGCATTGTTTGGAAAAGCCAGATGCTTTGAAATGCGACACAACTACAGTGGGTCTTTAGAGTTGGTGAATAAGGTTATTGTGACATACCCTAGCTTCTTGCCAGCCCTCGTGGAGAAAATGAAACTTCAGCTGGCTTTACAGGACTGGGAAGCATCTCTTGAAACATCACAGCGGTAAGAAACCATCACTTAGTTCTTTAAAAAAACAAACATCAAATTTGCAAGGGCTTTGAATGAACTATGGATTCACCTTTATTGGATACCACTTTTGTGAATTTCATTGTTGCTACAAGTTGCATATTTAAATAACCAACATAAAATATCTTTGCCATTAATGTGACTTCCATCAAGGCAATTACATGAACTTAAGTACCAACAAAATTGTAATATTTTAGATGATCTGAATTATTTTATTTTTGTGTCGGGGGGGGGGGGGACAATTTATGCCATCTCTGAGTCATCATACATGATTTATATCAGAATTTAAAGTCTTGGATGAAATTAAACTGATGCCACTTGTTTTTTTTTACATTATAAACAAAATTCAAGGATTATAATTGGTCAGTTATCAAGATATAAAATCCAGTATTGCTGTTAAAAGTTATTCAAGCGGGATGTAATAACCTCAGCAAGGTCATACTTAGATCATGTGACTTAACAAAACATAAGTATATGTTTGCCTATCTGAATTTTCATGGAAAAAAATAAATGCATGTATGTAGGCCTACCTTAATTTTTATGACAAATAATAAGTGCATGAATGTAGGCCTACCTGAATTTTCATGGAAAATGTTGAAATGCATGTATGTAGGCCTACCTGAATTTTTATGACAAATAATAAGGGCTGTTACAGTAAAACATATACCCCCCGGGGGGAAGGAACTTTCAAAATCATCCAACCCACATGAGAAGCAATTTAAAAAAATTATGATCCACCGTCTGATGTGTTTTAATCTAAAAACATTTGCCCCCCCCCCCCCCTCCCAGAAGCGTATTATTTTATATAATTTCTGGCTAGGGGTTAGTGGGCGGTAGAAGCGATTTTAATTTTGGGTTGGGGACAGAAGCGATTTAAATGACAGCAGACCTGAGGTAACCTATACTGAATTCTTATATATTATATAACCCACTGCATATTTTTATTTGTATTCATACTTTATGATCAATCATCTTTTGTTCTTTTGTTTGTTTGTTATGTCGGGCATGTATGTTTCTGCTACTGTAAAATCAAAACTTTTCTTGGTACTTTATTATTTGTAGATGTCGTGGTTCAGTCACTTGATACCTACTAAACTAATGTCCATGAATCTAGATTTTACAATAGGGATTTCTCTTATAATGCAGAAATCATGAATGTACATCCTTACTAACTGTCATTCATTATGACTATGTATATGTGCTTATATCAGTGATTGCTATGTTTTGCTTAAATTTGTTTGTTCTTAGGCATGCTGCTTTTGATTTGCATGATAGTTAAATCTTGTATTGCTTTAAGTGTACTGTCAGATGCTGTGATTTCTTTTTATGCTTTTTCAATAAATGTATTTGTAAATAGATATTACTTGATTTGTCAGAAGAAGAAAAAAAATAATGCCAATGGAAGTGATGTCACATTATTTCTGCCTACTTTTTACACTATATAATTTCTTGTAAGAAAAATATATTTTTAGGACTGATATGTCTTATTTTTATGCTTTGTTGCATGACTAATATGAAATTAAAAAAAAGAAATATAGCATGTCAAACATTGTTTCATCATCATCCCTACTGATCAGTCAGATTATCATCATCATCAATGCCGATCAGTTTTCTACAATCATCCCAGCTGCCCCTAACTGTATGTAGTTAAAATATTTGATACAATGGCTGTCCATGTCCTGAAAAAAAAATTGTTTTAAAAAAAAAGAAACTTCACAGCCTGCCCCGAATTAGATTAAAAACTGGATGAAAATCTGGGAATAATTTTCTTGACCCCAGTGTACTCTTAAAATCAACATCATTGCAGTTTTCTGTCTCTGGTCAACAGCAGCATCATTATTGCTTCTATGATTTTTCAAAAAAGGGCTAACTCCCCCATCCCTTTTCCAAAAGTGGGCCAATTCTAAATTAAATGGGACAAATTCACCCTCTTCCTTGAGAAATATAGGTCACACAGAAGAACATATTTCAGGTGATTCAAGCATCTTCAAAACAGGCAAGCACAAGGTTATTGTGTAGTTTATTGTATCTAAGCAATGTTTTGCTTGTATACTTGCTCCACAATTTAAAAAAAATATTTACCAATTACAAAGTTCCTTTTTGATGGTGTTCATGTATGTCAAGAATGGTATAATAAAGTGTACAGGTTAGAATGGCAAATAGAAAAGAGTTATTAAGAAAAAATGATTGAATTTTTAAAATAATTAAAATTAGAAAAATGGAAAAACAAGAATACAACTTTTTGAAAGAACTTTATAAATGGCTCAAATTGGTGTGGACTTCAACAATACCATTACAGAACGAAAGGGCAAAAGAAGCAAGATTTAGTGAGGCCATTAATTACCACCTCAAAATTCTTTTTCACAGCTTCTGCCCATACAGCTGCCACATGATCAGCTGAATTTTATGTGCCTGTCTATTCTACTGGTCCTATAGTTTGTGCATCCTACATTAAAAGTGATTGTTTTTCTGTGTTTCACACAGTTTACACAGCATCCCCATCTCTGACTTTTCTAACCACAACCATTCCCCATGCCGGTTTGACTGGAAGTTGTGCACAGAGTTTTGCATTGTTGCTTGCACTTGCTGCACTGCTATGTTCGAATCATTTGATTACGTGTCAACAAGAGATTCTCCATCACGGTTTCCTTGTTTATGATAATCCTGCAAAATTCTTTTTGATATTTCTGTGTGAACTTGCGTGTTCCTCCTGACTTAGCACAAGCCAAAGCTGCTGACTACCATTTACAATATGGTGCAACTGTAAAATATTTCCCCATTTCATTTTCACCTAGGTAATGAGCTTCTAAGCAAAAAGTACATAAGAGGAGATGTATCTTTTAATGTTAGGCTTGAAAATAAAGTGGAGAACATGAGAACAGAATTCTGCTCAAGCTCATAGTCTGTCAAGCTTATCATTGACAACATACAAGAATTAAATATCTTATACCCCATTCCAATCATACCGTGCATGTGACTGCAAGAAAGACGTCTGCACTCTGTACATTTTTCAGCCTATAGGAGTGTAATATGGGCATAAGTTTGTTTGGGGGAAGGTTTAAATAGTTTCAAGTTTGAAATGATCGCAACATTTATGTCTGAAAGGCCCAGATGAGTTGATATTTTGGTAGTAATTATCAAAGGAAAGGGAGGGATGTTCTTGTTGAAAGACTTCATTACATGATATGAGAACAGAAATATATTTGCATTTAGTAAGCCATTTTGTCCAAACTCATTTTCTTCTTTCCGTTTAAAAAAAACAATAGCCCACATCCAATCACACAATCTGTGCCAGTGGCAATTGAACTGCTGGGCTTTTGGCGCATAGGTTCGTTCAATTTGGGCCAGCTTGTGATAAATCGCCGTATTCCCACAATCTCGTGTCCTAGAAGCAACAATGTTGCAGCATCATCATCACTGATGGCCCAGTAGTAACATGCTGGACTTTGAATCCTGGAGTCGTGGGTTCCATATCCCGCTTCCTGTCTTTCGTACGAAACCCATACTCTTTGTCTTGTTTTTGATATGTATCCAAATTTGTCACACATGCTTATCTAATTACTATGCTAATTGTTTGTCAACCTGAGAATGTGTGTACCGATGTAAAATGGAACTGGGAGACTAATTCCAAGATGGTAAACCTCTATATTTTTGGATGTATTCCACTTGTATTTCATGTTTCTGTAGAAAACTAGGGAGTTCATCAACTCCCAATGCTGACCAAACACGCTGTACGATAATATCAGAGTAAAACGAATACCAATGAAAATCCTATAAACCGGTCAAGTTCTCTCCCCTGCAGAGATGCTGCCAGGATTTTATCTAAAGTGGGAAGAGGGGTCTCCCCTCCTTGTCACCAAAATGAGGGGGGAGTACACAAAAAAAGGGGGAGGGGAAATGGCCATAGTTCAATATTCACCCAACAACTAAATATCCCCATCTCTCTTTCTTACTGCTCCACTCTGTTAGGGTTCTGTTGAAATCAAAATCCTCAAAAGATGTCCCCTCTAGATGTATAAGCATTAATCTGTTGATTGTTTCTGAACTTGATGTGTTCCTTATCTGTGTATGAATATTTGTTCTGTGCTGGGAACCCCCTTTCACAGTCTGCTGTCTGAAGGGGCATACCAATAGATAGCTTAGCCAGCTTGAACAAGCTGTTAAACTGTTCTTTGTGGTTGTTATGTACAATTTTCCACATCTCATAGATATTGTCTCTTGGATATATCTATTCCAAAATAAGATTTTTCACTAGCAAGAACTCTGCCAAAGTTTCAGTTTCTTGAATATGTGCTTTGCTGCCTACTATGCCAGATTTCTTATATGTTCCATAATGCTGTATTAGGGTTTCGAGTCAATCAGTGCCATAGTCTGCATGTTGAGACGGAGGTATTTTGATCAAATCAATATCATGACATTTTAATTCTTTTTAGATTCTTATTTTATTCAGTTTATCTTAACCCTTAAAGTGCTATACTCAATATAGTTTTGTAGCACAATCCCTCAGTGCTGAATTGTTTGAGAAAAGAAATTAAAATTGCACTCTACTTTTAAATTGCCTATATTTTAATTAGGCTTGTATTGTCCATTTAATTTCAAAATACCACTGAATAGGGGGTTGACCGGGAATTAGGGATGTTTTGGCCCAAGACATTTCGCCCCACTTTACTGGACGTTTTGGACCATGACATTGTATGTTCTGACATCGTTTAATAAATATAAATGTTTAAATTCAATTAAATAATTTTTTTAATTCAAACATATGTGCTAATATTTTATTTCCTTTGCACAAAAGCTTCCATGACTTACTCAAAACCTTGGCTGCAGCTTATATACATTGATACCACATTGAGTGGATTCTTTAATTATGAAGATCAAACAAGCTACCTGGCTGTAATTAAACCCAAATAACACTTGCTGAATTTCTAAAAAAGCTTTGGAGAGAGGGAATTATGAAATGAAATCTGAATGGTCCGAAACGTCCAGTAAAGTGAGGACAATGGTGTAATGGTGATGAATTTCTATACATGTCCGGAATTTCCATTGAAGTGGGGCAAAATATCCTGGATATAATAATTTAGTGTATCTAGTGTCCCTTTCTTATAATAATTTAGTGTATCTATTGTCCCAAGAAACATACAGGTACCAGGTGGGGCGAAAATCCACTGCCAATGGCCGAAATGTCCATTGAAGTGGGGCGAAATGTCATGGGCCGAAACATCCATGGGGAGAAACGACCAGGTACCGTTGATCGGCATGCTGTCTGCAATCCAGCATGTACATCGAATTTGTATTCAACATCATTTTTGGGCTCAAAATCACTCACTGGTATTTCCAGTAACACTTTTGTGGCTCCAGTAGACTGATATACATCAAAACTTCATAATCATTGTCATCATCGCTGTCATCAGCCAGTATTTGCCGAATGAAAACGTCATCTGAAGATGAACCACATTGGTTGTTGGGATTTTGGGTTTTCTGGGTGGCCCGTATTTTAAACATGTATTTGTAAAACTTCCTTGATGACAGTAAGGTTAATATTGCAACAGAATGCATATTCCAGGGCCCAATGTACAAATCAAATTTTGTTTAACAACCATTCACGTCAATCCAAAGTATCCAGCTGTGTAAACATTTGACTACCTGAAAAACAATGTAGTGACGAGCACTTCGAGACCTCTACCGGCAGCAGGACTTAAGTCGCGACAAGCATTTTAAGGGTTAACAGTTAAATAAAACGTGTATACTGCACAGGGTACATTTTTAATATGCGCAACTTTAAGCTAATTTGCGGGATTTCTCGTGCATCACTGCTTTCCAAGGTCGTGAATTTGTACAAACTTTGCGCGATTAGCGCAATTACGCGCCCTGGCAGCATCTCTGCAGACCACTAAGAAGGGGTTAGATATGATTTTGAATATATATGCATTTTTCCGACAACCCCACCAGTGATTTGTGATTTTGTTGATGCAACCCACACCAGAAGTGATTTTCCTAACCAACCCTCCACTGTCAGAATAAAAATAGTTTGAAACACAACCACCTACAGAAGTTTTTTACTGGAACAGCCCTAAGTGCATGTATGTAGGCCTACCTGAATTTTCATCGAAAATGTTAAAATGCATGTATGTAGGCCTACCTTATTTTTTTATGACAAATAATAAGTGCATGTATGTTGGCCTATCTAAATTTTCATGGAAAATATCAAGTCTTTGTGAGTTTACCTGAATTTTCATGGCAAATAATTAGTCTATGTGGGTTTATCTGAATTATCATGGCAAATATTAGTGCATGTATGTGGGCCTGCCTGAATCTTCATGGCAAATATTAGTGCATGTACGTGGGCCTGCCTGAATTATCATGGCAAATATTAGTGCATGTATGTTGGCCTGTCTGAATTATCATGGCAAATATTAGTGCATGTATGTGGGCCTGCCTGAATCTTCATGGCAAATATTAGTGCATGTATGTGGGCCTGTCTGAATTATCATGGCAAATATTAGTGCATGTATGTGGGCCTGCCTGAATCTTCATGGCAAATATTAGTGCATGTGTGTGGGCCTGCCTGAATTATCATGGCAAATATTAGTGCATGTATGTGGGCCTGTCTGAATTATCATGGCAAATATTAGTGCATGTATGTGGGCCTGCCTGAATTATCATGGCAAATATTAGTGCATGTATGTGGGCCTGCCTGAATCTTCATGGCAAATAATAAGAGTCTGTATGAGGACCTACCTGAATTTTAATGGCAAAAAATAAGTGTATGTGGGCCTACCAGAAATTTTATGGCAAAAATAAGAATGTTGACCTACCTGGATTATCATGGAAAAAATAAGTCCATGTATGTGGGCCTTCAAGAATTGAAATAGCAAACTATAAGTGCATGTGGGACTACCCGATTTTTCATGGCAAATAATAAGTGTATGTAGGACTACCTGTTTTTTCATGGCAAATAATAAGCGTGTGCATGTGGGCCTACCTGAATTTTCATGGCAAATAATAAGTGTTTGGGCCTACCTGAATTTTCATGGTAAATAATAAGTGTGTGTGTGACTATCTCAATGTTCATGGTAAATAATAAGTGTATATGGGACCTCTTGATTTTTCATGGCAAATAATAAGTGTATGCATGTGGGCCTACCTGAATTTTCATGGCAATAATAAGTGTATGCTGGCCAACCTGAATTTTCATGGCAAATAATAAGTGTGTGGGGGCCTACCTGAATTTTCATGGTAAATAATAAGTGTATGTATGTAAACGTGAATGTTCATGGCAAATAATAAGTGTATGCTGGCCTACCTGAATTTTCATGGCAAATAATAAGTGTGTGGGGGGGGCCTACCTGAATTTTCATGGCAAATAATAAGTGTATGCATGTGGGCCTACCTGAATTTTCATGGCAATAATAAGTGTATGCTGGCCTACCTGAATTTTCATGGTAAATAATAAGTGGGGGGGGGGGCCCTACCTGAATTTTCATATTAAATAATAAGTGTATGTATGTAAACATGAATGTTCATGGCAAATAATAAGTGTATGCTGGCTTACCTGAATTTTCATGGCAAATAATAGGGGGGGGGGGCTACCTGAATTTTCATGGCAAATAATATGTGTATTTGGGCCTACCTGAATTTTCATGGCAAATAATAGGGGGGGGGGGCTACCTGAATTTTCATGGCAAATAATATGTGTATTTGGGCCTACCTGAATTTTCATGGCAAATAATAAGTGTGTGGGGCCTACCTGAATTTTCATGGTAAATAATAAGTGTATGCTGGCCTACCTTAATTTTCATGGCATATAATAAGTGTGTGGGGGCCTACCTGAATTTTCATGGTAAATAATAAGTGTATGCTGGCCTACCTGAAATTTGATGGCATATAATAAGTGTGTGGTGGTCTACCTGAATTTTCATGGTAAATAATAAGTGTATATGGAACTACCTGAATTTTCATGGCAAATAATAAGTGTATGTTGGCCTACCTGAATTATCATGGCAAATAATAAGTGTGTGGGGGCCTACCTGAATTTTCATGGCAAATAATAAGTGTGTGTGAGCTTATCTGAATTTTCATGGTAAATGATAATGGCATGTGGGACTACCTGAATTTTCATGGAAAATTATAAGTGTATGCTGACCTGCCTGAATTTTCATTTCAAAAATAAGTGTATAGATGTGTCAAATAAACATAAGTCTAAGACATAAAAATTCACTTTCGTGGCAATTTATTATGTTCCATTTAAATTGATAAAAGGAAATATGTATCTTTTTATAGTACCTTGTACAGTTACTGCCTTGTCCCTCTTGCTATCATTTCTTTGTTTACTCCTTTTTATGTCACATGCTGTAAAACAAGCGTAAATTTTGAAATGTAATAAATGCATTGAGATGCATTGTCAATAAGCATGCAATCTAAAAATAAACATATATGACCCTCCCTAATCCCAAAAGTTAGTATACTTGCCAATTATCCAGATTTTACAGTACCTTATTTTAAGTCATGTGGTTTCTGTTCTTTTTTTAGAGCACTTGATCAAGATATTCATTGTCTAGAGGCAATTAGATACCAGGCACTGCATCTCTTGTGTAGAGAGGGCAACTATGGAGAGGTAATATCTTTATTATATGCCATTTTGTGGGAGGTACATGCAGCCAGTATGAAATAATATTGTTAGACTGTGCTCATTATTGCTTGTTGTCAGTCCAGGAATGAATTAGATTGAAGCAGAATAATATTTTTTATACCCTGCCATATTCATTGGTTGGTTGGTTGGTTTTTTAAGGCACTTTTAACACATTATTGGCTATAATTATCATACAAAGGAAATGTGAGTTAGCTACCTTTGACAAGGACACACCTAGTCGGTCAACCTAGGCTGGCCAGGGCAGGTATTAAACCTGTGACTCTTGGATTACAAGTCCAACACTGTACCAATTGAGCTACCATGCCTCACTGAAGGAGGTTATACTGATACCCAATTCTGTCATTATTGTATGGCACAGATTTAATTTCTGCTTGACTTTAGAAGGACTTAATTTTGGAAAGAAGCTTTCTAAGAATATTAAGGATGCATAGGCTAAGTTTGATTTTCACCTTTTTAGTTTTACTGGTTATAGACCAGAAGAGCGTATGTGATGGCCTGTTGTCCATCTGTCATCCAGCATACACTGTCCAACGTCCTTCCATCCGTTAGCACAAGTTCTTTATCTCTACTACTCCTAAACATCTTGGAGAATTGCCATGAAACTTTACACATTCATCCCATCAAGGTCTACTTGGTCCTAAATGAAAAAGTTGCTGCTCAGACACCTAATATGCCCACCACAGCAGCCATCTTGAAAATCTTGTTGTCACTACTCCTTCTGAATGAATGATCATAATAAAATGGGGTTTTCATTAAAAGACTTCTTAAAGTGTCTTGTTGGTCTTAAATGAAAATGGTGCCAGTCTGACATCCAGTATGGCCACCACAGCAGCCATGTTGAAAATCTTGTTATTGCTATTCCTCCTGAATGGAAAGTCCTATCAACATGTGGTATTCACTAGAAGACTTCATATGGTGTCTAGTTGGTCTTAAATAAAAAATTGGGCCGATTTGATATCCAGTATGGCCACCACAGTGGCAGCCTTGAAAATCTTATATCTACTCCCTGATGGAAAGTGATATCGACATTGAGTTTTCATCAGAAGACTTTTTATGATGTCTAGTTGGTTCTAAATGAAAATGGTGCCAATCTCACATCCAATATGGCCACATGGCAGCCATCTTGGAAATCTTGTTATTACTACTCCTCCTAAATGGAAGGACAGATCAACATGAGGTTTTTAACAGAAGACTAATTGTGATATCTAGTTGGTCCTGAATGAAAATGGTGCCAATCTGACATCCAAATATGGTATCCATGTGGCCATCTTGAAAATGTTGTTATTGCTACTACTCAAGAATTGATGGTCATATCAACATTGGGTTTTCACTCAGAGACTTCTTATGATATTTAGTTGGTTCTAAATGAAGATTCTGCCCCGCAGACATCCAATATGGCTGCCACAATGAACATATTGAAAATGTTGTTAGTAATTCGCCTGAATGGATGGTCATATTGACATTTGGTTTTCACCAAATGTCTTATAATGGTGTCTAGTTCGTCCTAAATGAAAATCGTGCCAATCATACATCAGATATGGCTGCCACAGCAGCTGATTTGAAAATCTTAGAGCACAAGAATATCAGAGATGGTTTCAACACTTAGCAGGTAAAAAGAAGAAATGGTCTTGAATTCCTGTAAATTCTGTGCGGACAGTAGAGCATCAGCCCCTTTGGGGGACTCTTTCAGATAGGTATGACTTTTGTGGTTGCAGTGGCATCATCAACAATTTTATGGTTATATGTTGAAGTTTTTGAAAGTCACATATCAGTTGATGTATTCCACTGAAACTTCAGGATAATATTACTAATGCCTTGTGTTTTTATCATGATATGCTAGGAGTTCCTAACTCATCTTTGTAATGCTTGCTGTATCATTGTCAACAATGTTAAGTTTTGTTTTTAAGTTTTTGAGAGTCAAATATCTTCTTCATCAATTATTGTGCACATCTTAAACTTGGGAATAATCTTAGTTATGTGGCTAAAGTTTGTACCCTGATAAGCTAGGAGTTCTGTCTCGCTGGCTCAAGCAGAAAGCTATGTCATTATAATGCCATTTACATGAGAGACACCACAGTTGACAGAACCCTTGTTCTTCAGAATGTGACTATTTAATGGCCCCTATTTGATACAGAAGTTTGCCTTTGGATCATGAATTTCATTTTCAGCTCAATAACTGTGGACCATTCATGGTGCCATGTTAAAATGATTGTTGGATAAATGATATTAGATGATCAAGGCTTGACTTCATAAAAGTACATTAAAACCTCAATTAAGGATGTCTACTTTTGTCAAATTAACATTTACTGCACAGCTCAAAGTGACCTAATCATTGGAATATTGCATCATCGATATGACATCATGTGTTACATCAGCATGTCATAGTGCTATGAACTCTGAGAGACATCTGAGGTTAGGTGGCATGATTAAAATTTTATGTCTCTTATTTAATAATAAAAGAGACAAAAGTTTGTAGTTTTAATAATCGCATGAACAATGCTATGAAAGGAATGATAAAGTCACACCGAATGACAGGGTGGGAAATCATTAGCAATTTACAACCTGCCATAAATAGGCTTTGCAGGTTTTCTTTGTTAGAATTTTGCTGTGAACTCAATAAGTGTGTTATTGTGAAAAAATTCACTCACCAACATACACTCTTCTCAATACACCTGATACAAGTAGTCTGTGGTTTTCAACTGTGCTAATTTGATGGATTTCTAAATACTTGTTCAGCGAATATTTTATGAACAGTTGGTGATAGGGTACTGTTTCCTTTACTTCTACATGTAGTGACTTTTATATGATATATATTTTAACTAAAGTGTAGCACTAGGAAATGCACATCAACATATGAATTTCTTTTGAGTCTTCCTTAGTGGAAGCTCGACATAGTGATTACTTTGGCATCCATGTGTGTGTCTGTATAGTTCACACCCTATATTAACTTCATTATTAAAGTCTTTTATGTGTGTCTTTTCTAGGCAAATAAAATGCAGACTCCAGATAAAGGGAGTCCCTTGTTTTGTGGTTTGGATTGGTCAGATGCCTAACAATGTATAAATATACATTTTTTTAAAAGAAAGCTAAATACTCCAACATTTGAACAGCAATCATCCTGAAGGTCATGGATTTGATTGGAGAACAGTGGTCCTAATTCTGAGGTTGTTTAAGTTTAGATGACAAGTTATGTTATGTTACACAGTGAATGGTACTTCAGAATTGTGGTTGCTTTTGGGGAGTGTCTTTCTTCGGATTATGACATTTGGAGATTTTACCTTACATGTTTCACATATTCAGGCAGCAGCCAAGATTGGAGACATAATAACAACACTGGACAGGTTTGAACCCAAGAACCCCTGGCTGTACTTCAGCATGACACAGTGCTTGTGCAGATTGGTGAGTAAAATTAGCAAGCAAAATTGTAACACATCTCCAGATGTAATGCTTTGTTTGATTTGTTGAAAATCAAAATCTACAGCAGCGACACTCACGATAAACTATCAGGAAATTTAATTCCATTTTTACATGATATTCCACATGACAAAGAGACATATAAAAGGTCAATCTCAGCAGCTACTGCACACAAATTTTGTATGATGTTAGGTACAGAAAAACCTGTCATGAGCGACCTCTGTTATGAGCGACCACCTGTCATGAGTGACCACAATCGTAATGCACGGATCGATTTTATTATATAAACGCACTGTCATGAGCGACCACCTGCAGAACGCGACCAGTGACCGCGATTTCTTGGCAAAATATGCATTTCTACACTGCTATGAACGACCGCATCACAAAAACAGAGATAAACACAACTGATTTTTATTTAACCCTTTGTAACCATGACCACTTAAGAATCAAAGACGTTAAAAACAAAATCAAAAACTTCAAAACAAATTAGGCTGGCAACCGGTTTCTTGAATTTGTACAGGTCATGCATGTAGTGTCATATGTTATAGATTGTATACCAGACTAGAGTACATGCCGATTGCTCATTTGGAAATACCTCGGCTATTTCTGCGAGACTAAAGTATGATCCATAGGATTTCCCGTGTATGGCAGCTTGTTCTAAAATACTACTACTATGAACAACCCTATCGTGAGAACTGAGACAAACACCACTGACGTTTATTTTATCCTTTGTAACAACGACCGCTTCCAAAGTAAATACTGTTCTAAAAAAAAAAAATTATAAAAACAAATTGGACTGGCTACCGGTTTCCTAACTGTTGCAGGTCATGCATGTAGTTTCCTTTGTTCTAGACTGTACACCAGACTAAAGTACATGTCACTAACTGCCATTGTAGTGCAAAAGTCAATATAGCGGTCACTTACATCATTTGTCTTTGGAGTTAATCCATAATGCCTGGGGTGAATGAGGTCTTTGTCTTTGTCTTTAATACCAGTAGGTGAGAATTGTTTTCCGGATTCGATTGTCATTATGAAAGGCTTGTGTTGTTTGTTGGGGTGTTTTAGAGATTACAACCCACACACCAAACCGTCATCTGTTAACCTTAGTGCAGCCGGTTACACCCTCAGTTTATAGAGTTAATCCCTTTGTATCGTCGGTGAATAAAGTCTTTGACTTTTGTCTCTAAATAAATTTATTCTGTTTCTGGATAAATTAATTGCGTCTTTTTATTTCATTCATTGGTACATATACATTGTATATGTATTCCATATGTCCCCAAAGCTTGATCAAAACCGCTACAGTCGTTATTACAACTGATCCCTTATAACATTAACACCTAGCACTTTAATAACAATGGCAGAACCTCCAATGAGAAAGAGACAAATTCTAACATTGGAGGAAAGAATTGATGTAATTGAAAGAAGTGAAAAACAGGAGACCGTTTCCAACATAGCAGCCACTTGAAACGTCGGTAAAACTCAAATTTAGGGTGTTATAAAAGACAAGGAGTCAATTAGAAACAAACTCATGTGCTAATACTAGTACATGTACGTGTGATCTTCAAATATAAATGTGATTCATGTTTAATGATAGATGTATATCTTTATTACTATTTAAAATTATTTTCAGATTAATGCATGTAATATTTTAACAAGACCTATGAACAAAGAATACAATAAATGTACATGATTGTGCTTATTTTTCCCTCTTAAACAGTGCTGAATTTCGACCTTGGAAACTGGTCTTTTTGTACAAACCTGTTATGAGAGACCACCTTTCTTGAGAGACCGCTTTTTGCTGGCAGAAGTGGCGGTCTCTCATGACAGGTTTTACTGTACTACAAATTTGCAATTTTTCATGTGGGAACAATTTTCATCGATTTTGCGAGTGCTAAAAACCACAAATTTAAAGACTCCACGAACAATGATCCTTAAGTAGAAACAGGTGGACTCATTGCTCAATCCATGAATTTTAAGTACTGATGAAAATGTGATTTTTCACAAAACCATGAAAACTGATACCCACAAAAATAAATGAATTTGTGTCTTTGAGAAATCACGATCTTTAAGGAAATGAGATCATTAATGTTGTTTTTACAGTCACAGAAAGATTTTATCTGAATTCATGTCATCTTTTTTCACATGACTACTGTTTTATTTATGTTAATATACCCGTATCATAATTTTCATATATATAACATGCATAATAACGTAGTAACATCATGCAAAGGAAAGGCATAATGATCGAGGCATCCGAATATATTTCAAGTCATTTCACTACACTATTCTGCGGTTTGGTCAAATAAATGAATATTTTTTTGTTATGTGATAAATAGAATCTTACATTTGTTCTCATTTCAAATGAAATTGATGAAACTCATAAAATAATTTAAATTTTTGTTCACCAAGGCTTTCAAGATTTTTCAGTGAGTTTTCAATGTGTTTCATAAATTTCATTTGAAATGAGCACTCATGTAAAATCCTTTGTTTGTCTCACTATCTTGTCTACATCTCTCATACATGGTTAATATATTGCATAGTAACAAGATCTTGTTTCACTATAAGATAAAGAACTGGTAATCATAAAATTGTGTTAGCAGTGTTAAATGTTTGGCAAATTGAAGAAGAAAAAATGTATATTTGCAACATATACTGTTTGTAATTAGCTTAGGGCTATTCCATTTGAATCTCTCTGGAGTGGATGATGACACTATTTTGTTTGAGTACTGCCAGTAGAAAAAATAAATAACTATACCCCCCAAAAACACCAAAAGAACTGGATTCAGATCCTGTCCCCTACAGAAAAAATACAAAGTGTTCCCTCTCCCCCATGGAGATTTAAATGGAATAGTACTCATTTACAGTAGACATATTTACTCAGTATTTTGGTAATAGTATGACTATTTGCGCAAGTCTTTTTGTCTTGCTACTTTTGCAAAAAGTTGTTGGTACATAAATTCTATTATTTACATGAAATAAAATGAGTAAATATTTGTTTCTCAGAGTGGAAGAAATGCACTCGTGTTGCAGCAGACCTGCACGCTGATGGAGCGGGCAGTCAGCCTTGACAGTAATAGTGCTGAGTACATCAATGAATTAGGCCTTCAGCTCCTCTTTCAGGGCAAGGTCAAGGATGCAATGCGCTGTTACAAAAATGCTATGAAAATGGATGAGACCAGTGTGGCAGCTCTCACAGGTAAAGAAACTATCAGTCTATGACTCAGAGGACATGCATTTTTCATACCTCTTGAAAAACAATCTACTTTTGTCATGAACAAAAGCAAATCTGTTCCATGCACGTAAAAAAAAAAATATTCTGCCTATTAAGGACCAACCATTTAATTTTCACGGGTGGGTGGGGGTGATGGGGCTTGGATTTCTTTGAAAAACAAATTCTTACTCTCAAATTGCTTGAAAAAAATGTTCTTGCTCTGATTTGTAGCAACAAATAGAACCCTATTATATCCATTATATTAGTTGAACAACAGTGTATTATCTTGAAGTAAAAGAAAAAAAAGATCCCAGCTCAAAGAAAATCCCAGGCATTCTCCCTACCCTACCCCAAAAATTAAATGGTCGTCCCCTTAGTCACTGGCATTAGTTTTTATAGTAGACATAATGTGTTTATGCTAAAACCAGACTTTCATATAATTACATGTTTCTTCTTCAAATACATCACCCGAACAGCTACTACTTCACAAATTCAACCCTCCCTAGTGAAAAAAAGATGTTAACCACAGCTTTTAGCTTGATTTAGCAATAAAAAGTGCTACAGTGTCATCAGTTTATGGGGGAACAGAATCAGTTGAGAGTGGTCTGCCCTTGAGTAGAGGGATTGGTGCCAAGTTCTGTCATTTATCGGTTGTACTTCTGGTCATGCCCAGTTAGCATGCTGTCTTAAGAGACCTTGCAAATACTTGCAGTTTTGTGCCTTTTCTCATGTTGAGCAATCCGTTAGAGTTTTTTTATTACTGGAAAGTATACTACAATTATTTTCTTACTTAATTTAGCTCTTTCCACATTGTAAATGAATATTTTGCATCTCAGTTATCTGTTTTGTCCTACAATAAGCTAACTGGTACCATCTAAATTCTCTATTCTAATGGTCAATAGTACTTAAAATACATCATTGACCTTATTGCATTTCATTCCAAGTTAATAATCATTTATTCTCAGTAATTAAATCATTTCTGTAATTTTCTCTAGTATATATTCCATATCTTAGTGTCTTCTTCACTGTAAGCCCAGCTTGACACTTGACTAATTTTGACTGTTTATGCCATCATTTGATCTCTTAATTACTGGTAACAATATACCAGATTAGATATGGGGCTCGTAAAAGTTTTAAGCTGTCTTAGGATAATCACCCCACCTGCATTACCTGTATAGGCAATCTTTTGTTTTCTCAAGTTTTGCCTCTGATTCTTTCTCAACAAGGACAAACCCAATCTCATTCAATCCCTGTACTTCATTCATTTGGGCATGGAGTTTAAAAACTATCTGAATCACGTTTGCCTCCCATTAAGTACCTGCATGTTGATTGTCTCCATGGTGTCCTCCATCCATATGGGGAGTCTAATGTCAGCCTGGGAATTTCTTTGCCGCTTGGGTCTTCTTGGATCTTCTCATTTTGGACCACCTGTTCATGAGACCCCTGCAGATTATCCTAAATCCAGAGTTTTGCCCACTGGACCAATGATCACAGTTTTGGATTATATGAGATTTGATATGAGAAAATGTGTGGACCTCTGCTGCCTTATGGAATGGATCATGCTTCAGGATCTGCAGCCAGCACAACTGGATATGGGGTCCACCTCCTGTCCTCCTTTCAAGAAGTGAGCAGGGTTTGGTTTCTTTATGAGTTCTCTATGCACATCAACTTATGGAGACAAAAGCCATATCAAATGCCTTTCAATCATGGCAGGAGACACTATCAGGAAAGGCTGTTCTGATTCATTCCAACAATTCTGCTGTTGTCAGTTATCTCCAGAAGCAAGGGGAACCAAGCTCCTGGATCTCTGCCATCTTGTTTGGTATTTTTTCAGGTGGAGTCATTGTTGATAAAGCCATTTGCTTGTCCACCACATCCCAAACAGGATACATGTCCTTGTGGACACCCTGTCCAAACGGAATCAACCAATTCACACAGAGTGGTTTATTCATCCCTCAGTCTAAAGTTGAATCTGCACAAGTTGGGGTTGACCCCTTGTTAACTTTTTGCTACAAGGTGGAACATCAAGCTTCCAACCTTGTCTTCCCAGTGCCAGATTCCAAAGCCTGGGCAGAAGGTGCCCATTTCCTGAATTGAGATGGAGTCAATGCATACACCTTTTCACAAGCCTTCTGATTCGCAAGGTCATTCAGAGGTATGAGAATCCAACTGCAGGCTAATCCTGATTCCTCCCCTTCAGTGTGAATAATCATTAGTCGACAGTCTCCTGAATATAGCTTCTGAGATTCCCAGGAAAATTCCACTTTTTTCATGCCTGCTGAAAAGACAGCACGTGCAGGGCTCACAGAAAGAAACATTTCTGAGAGCATGTGGTGGACAAAATGGCTCCAACAAGAAGGTTCCTCACATTGAAAACCTATGAGAAGATGTGGAGAGTTTTCTCCCAGTGGTGCAAGCAGAGATAAATCTCTGTTAGAATCCTCAGTACCATGAATCCTCGATACCACAAATAGGTAATGCCTTCTCTGGTATTTCAAGTAGAAGAAGTTAGCCTCAATCACAATCAGCAGCTACTGTTACACAATTTCTGACATGTTTCACCGTCATGGAAGGGAGGATGTAGAACAGAACAAAGACCTCTCCAACGTACTAGCCAATTTCAACTTGTCTCGATCAAAGGCCTTGGCCTTTGTCTGAAGTGGAACCAAAGCTTTGATGTGGTTGAACAAGGCACCATTTGAACCACTGCCTGTTCATAAAATACTTTATATACTGTTTAGCAGGTATTTTTTGCAGACATAAAATTTAGTGATTTTGTTCCAACATGGGATTTTGAGTTATATTTTAGCAGTTGTGAATCTAAACAGGTTACAATATTTAAGGTGATAAATTTTGACATTTACTTTCATGATCTCTCTCGGAGACTGCTAAATTGCTAAGATTTGTCCACCACTAACAATTCTTGCTGTCGGGGCCAGTTGAAGCACCCTACTATTCTGTGCTGGCTGGAACACTGATAAGTAGGAATGCACAGTTTAAGTTCTACATAAAACACCCTTGTAACAATGTTTGTGAATGGATCCATTTATTAGTTATAGAATTGTAAAATGCAAAATGTCCTCATATACTAATAGTGAAAAAACAATTTACAATTCTGTGCAATTCTTGTTCCCATAAACTTATTTGAATTTACAAAAAAGACATTTTCACAAATTTTAACTCTATATTATGCAGTTTTCACAGTATTGTCTTGTCTTGTAAATTTTACTTTTATTTATTTGACTATTCCTTTTGTAGAAGGTCATAATGTAGAATAATTTAGTAAAAGTAATTCAGGCCAGTTAATTTGATGTTTTTTATGGCAGTAGTGCATTGGAGTTCATGTGAATAAACTGTGTTACTTTTGCATTAAAAATTCCAAATTGACAGAATTTTATCTACATGGAGAATATAATTGTTTTTTTCTACAGGTATTATCCACTGTCAGCTTGTTGAGAACCAACTAGATGATGCGTCTCAACAATTAGAGTTCCTTGGCGAAATTCAACAAAGTATTGGCACCTCCGCTGTATGTTTTATATATTCATAATTATTTATAATTAGGTCCTCAGATCATTATGCAGGAGTCCTATAGTAATCATCTTTTCTGTTCATCCATCTTTCAGTCTGTCTGTCTATTCACACTTCTTAAGTGAATATTCTCATGGAAATAGGAACAACATACACCTTAATTAAAAGATCTTTTTAGCTTGGAGGGATTTCATTCCTGCAGTGCCATGACATGCTATCTACTATCTGTTACTAACAATAAATTGTGGATCTAATAATTACATTTTTAGAACTTTACTTTTAATCTGCACTATGTACCCATTATTGTGCTGATCGGCCATTAAGTGCTAATATATAATACATCTAATAATAAGGTTTTATATATTTAGCTCATTTGGCATTTGACCTTGAAAGAACAGTCAAATAATGTAAAGGGACATAACTCAAATTCTAATCCTGAGAGAAAATTAGTAGTTAATCTTGGCTTGCCCAGACTGTATCTGCAATAAAAAATTTGCAACTATAAGTCCGGGGAAAATACAGTACAAACTGCTGCCCCTTGCAGATTGTTTAACATTTTTATCCCATCCCTTGTGCATGTGTTGAGATCATCGAGATTATGACATCATAATGTGCATGATGTCAAGAATGATTTTAGGCTGACATAAAAAGAACTTGACCTTACAACATTCTACTTGACTGATATAAATGTTACTTTTGTTTACCTTATTTGGTATGCTTTGTTTTTCATTATTGATTTAATTTGCCTTTGTTTATGTACACATCACCATCAAGTGCCCCAAAATGTGGGCACCTTGTTTTTGTTCCACTTCATTCCCCCCCCCCCCCCCGAGTCCCTTGTTTGTCTTTCCATGCCTAGTGATGAAGCCAAAGTGACCCAGGTTATTGATTATTCAGAATGGTTACCTCCCTTGATATAGTTTGACAGCTTCAGTGTAGCACTTCAAACACTACGGAATCATGTTAATAGAAAATGATCATCAAAGGTAAATAGCAAAATATTTTTTTCTAATGTTTTAGGTATATTGTTATCATTTCTCTGTTAGAGAGACGAAAAGACTTAAAACATTTATAATTAAGATTTCATGTATTTAGAGGAAGATTTATCAAAAAGAGGAACATGATTATCAGTATCTCAGTTATGTTCATCTCTTTGATCCTGTTTAATGTAGTATTAACTGAACACTCCAAACCATCAGTATTATCAATACTTTGATTCATAAATTGAGTCATGCAAAATAAATATGTTTCAGTACTTAGGCTTGTATTCGCTGAGAAAGTGTGACTGTAATTAATTTTTATTTATCTTCGATATTATTAGATATGCACATTATACTCTTAACTTCCAATTGGAGTTTTAAAAGAGTATATCTTACTAATTGTTAATGCAGAATATGAATATCTTTAATACATGTATGTGGGCTTTAGTTTAATTAGCATTGTCTGCTGCTATAATTCAAAATACATGTGAACCTCCCATCCAGGAGAGTTTTCCTTCCAAGATGAAGGGTGTCTCCTGTTCCTCCCATCACGTATTGAAATCTCCCACATACTCAAAATTATTTATAAAAAAATTCCAGAACAGAGATTTTTCCATTTTGTTCACATCTTGCTTACAATGTTATATATTTATGGTAAAGACTTCCTGTGATTGTGAACTGGCTTACACAGGCAAGCATGACACTTTAATTGCTAATTCGACATACAATAATCTAAATATAAATCATTGGATTATACTATGTGTGATCAGTAGTATTTCAGAACGGATTAAATACATTAATGAATTATGGTTGGATTACTTAATAGCTCAAGCAGCATAAAACAATCAACATTACTTGGATTTTTTCAACAGGGTCAGATTGGTTTTGGTGTTAAATATTTGTCAAGATGGATCATACTTTGTGTAATCAGAAGTAATTCTGAAAGGATTATAGATGTTAATGGATTATGGTTGGATTAGTTATTACTAAAGAGCTCAAGTGGCATAAAACAGGTCTGTTTGGCTTTGGTATTTAGTTTGTCATGATATCTAAGCATGCGTTATCTACCAATGCTAAAATGCCAAAATCTAAACAAATGAAATATCAGACAAGATTCAATAATGGATAGAAACAGGAATTTCATTGGTTGGAATCATGTTCGAACATGAAAAATGCATTCCGCCATCATTGTAAAATTGATTTTAAGAAGGACATGCCAAATTCGACCCAGATAGCACCAGTCTTGAGCAGTTCTGGCAGACAGTCAGCAACCTGAATCTACACCCAGGCAGGAAACAATTTAAACTTCTTGGTGGACTCAGTAGAGTTGTACTAACATTGCCACATTCCAATCCAGACACTGAAAGGACGTTTTCTGTTCTGATGAAGATTCAGATTGACTCCAAAGGAAACCTGGATCCAGTAATGATACATAATCTGCTGAATGTTGAGATCAACAATGATGAGGACTGCCACAAATATAATCAAGGCTATGATCTACTATGAAAGGCTAAAAATGCATGTGGTACCTATAAGGACAGTATGAAAGGCAACAAGTTACTGTGAAAGGACTGAAGTAATGAGATGAATCTGATGTGCATATTTTAATATAGAAAAAGGAAATTTGTTCAATAGTTTTAATTTTTGTTCATTTGCATACTAAAAATGTGGCTGATGAAATTCCTTCTGATTTTGAAGTCAAAACTCCTGACCAGATTTTCAGATCTCCTCATTTGTCCTAAGCTGACCTCCCTGTTCAGTCACATGTATGATACAGTGGAAATTGCGTTACATCCAATCATTCTTTGCTATACGTGATAATAATCAAATTAGCAAAGAAAATATTATACAGAATTATTTCAGTTACAATTTTGATGGGCACATTTTTATTACTGGTGCAGATTATAATGTAAGAACCGTTTCTTCTACATGAGAAGATTTTTGTTGGTATAAATGTCAAAGGTGAGGGGATTCATTGGTTGAAAAGTCGTGAAATCCAATGAATTTTTTTAATTATTATTAAAATTACCCAAATGAGTGACCATCTAAATTATGTGGTAGGCTCCCATTTCTGGAAATTCCATATACATATACTTCAATAGGTAGTGACATTTGTTGAAAAGCAGCATGAATGATAATTATTGATGAAATAAAGTAAATGATGCACCAGAGTTTTCAGTGCTTCCATTTTTGAGAACATTATATATTGTATATTACAGTGGCATATTGACCTCTCAAATGCATTATGGTATATATCTTTCTTTTCCTCCTTGAATTGCTCATTTTATGTTCAAGAATTACTTATTTTCCAGATAACTTTATTTTTTTTATCAATAAGAAAGAAAATGAAAATACAGATTTTTTCTTCCTTGTCATTTTTTATGGAAGTCCATGAGATTTTTTTAAATTGAAAACTGAACTATGGTCAGGACTTGTCTACCAAGTCACAGCTTTAATATAATTGCTTTAATTGTTTCACACTGTTTTAATATGCTGCCCAGATATATCAAGGTCAAGAGTTTTTAAATTCTTTTGCAGGAGCTGACATACTTAAGTGCATTGCTGGCTACCAAGAGACACCAAGGGCCAGAGAAAGTTATACAGCTGCTGAATGAGGCCATAGAAAACCACTTCAAGGGATTAAAGGTTACATTTACCAGTATATTTAAAACCCAATATGACCACTCTTTTTGAAGCTTTCTTGCCTGCTTGATTTGTTTAATTTTTAATTTTAATAATAACGTATTATCTTTACACCACATGTTTCTCTTTTTAAGAGTTATTAATCTTTGATTACAGGGCTATCCTCTTGGAGTTGAGTATTACAGGCTGATGAACCCAGATTTCCTCATACAGGTCATCAAGCTCTTCCTGCAATTTGCCCCACAGACGGTAAGAGGAAATTAGTCAGTTGACATATCTGGCATTTAAATAATTCATTTGTTCGGTACTATCCAGTCTTTTTAAAACAATGTACATCAATTCTGTAAAAAAAACAGATTAATCCGTTAGATAAATGAAAAAGATATTGAATGGCATTCAATACACAATGACATTTTTTTAAAGAAATATTTTTTTAATTCTTGAGCCAACTTATTCAGTTAAAAATTTACTTTATCTTCAAGAAAGTATAAATCACTGTGAAGAATTATAATTTATTCTACTCCTTTTGCTATTGTAGCCTGTGTCAGCTGGTCAAGCAGTAAACCCACATCTGAAGAAATGTCTCCAGGTGTTGGACCCCATGACAAAGGCATGCCCTGGACTGTTAGAGGGCCTCTTCCTTATGGGCAAAGTCAGGTTCCTCACAGGTCAATATACACTGATTACAGCACCCCCTCACAATAATGCCCTTCATTATAACACTGTTCCTTTTATAAGGCAGGTATGGTAATGGATCCCATTTCTTTATGTAGTAGTAAAATTATATGTATCATGTACTTCATTATAAGGCATTCTCACTATAAGGCAGTATGTTCCCTGGACAGTTTTATAATGAGGGAGTACTGTGTGTTGAATGTTATGGACAGCATTATAATGAGGGAGCACTGTATGTTGTATATTATGGATTTGAATATCAATATATGATGGCTGTTCATGCCAAATTTACATTTTGAAAGATGTGTCTGTGGTACCAGGAAATTAGCACACCATCTTAAATACTGTGATTGAACATTTTATTCATGGAGTACCAGTTTCATGGATTTTGTGATTGCATCAAAGGACAAATTTTAAAGCTTAACAAATAATTGTCTATTTTTAAAAACAATAGGACCCCCTTACCCAATCCACAAATTTAAGTAGTTTTTGTTCTACGAAACTACAAAAATGTATACCCACAAAGATAATGAATTCACCGAATGTTGCCCTCAGTTGAAAATATAAAGAAATATAAATATAGAAAGAAAAACAACAACAATTTACCTGGCAACTGCTTTCTCTCTCTCTCATTTCACTGACTGACCTTTCATATCTCTGTCATAAATAGACAGGACTTTTAAGACAACTTAATTTGCAACGAGGAATAGTTAGAATATGCAGCTACAACAAAATGTATGCCATTCAAGATAAAGGTAATTCATCCAAAAGAGCTATTTTCTAATTAGTCTGTATATCATGATATCCCCATTGTCAGGATCACTGCCTAGTCATGTATGTGGCCCATTTAGAAGCTGCACTCACTTCAGAAGAAAACGACCTCAGAAAGGAACGTTGTTTTCATTTAGCTCACACATTTCCCAGACAGGTTGTCCGCAGCTGGCATGACACTTCAAACATCCAGAAGCTGTCAATGCAGACTGTTTTTTTTTTAAAACCAGGTACATGTCTCATTTCACTTCATCCATGAATCATGTATTTGTGAACTCCAAAATTCTACTCTACATTTGATTTGTATTTATGCAAAAAATCCACTTTCTTTTATTTTTAAATGTTCTTACGAATATAAAGCAAATGCTGCATTGGATTGGAAATATGAGAGCAAGAGAGAGGAAGAATCTACACTAGAAAATTACATCCTATGATAACTCATACCCTGAAAACCATAGAGTATGCCTCATTATTTTTTAAATTCTAATTACTCATTTATGTATTTATTCATGCATGGAGAGGTATGTTCCAGTTGAATGACTCTTGAGTGCATTGCAGGCATGTGTGTGAGATACACTGCCATAAATTGGCATTAGGCCGTAAATTGGCATTAGCCCCTAAATTGACATCAGGCCTACTAAACATAAAACTAAATAAGATACTTGTCCAATTATCAAACACTCAGATGTCTCAGAAATCAGTACATGATTTGCACATTCAGTTACTCAATAGATTTTTTTTTAAATAAAAAAATAAATAATGAATAATGTTTTTGAGATCCTCCACCATGGATATGCAAAAGATTTAGAAGTAAAGCTGTTGTGGTGTAAATCTCTTGCAGAAATTTCATATGCCTGACCCTGGCAATGGGTGATGGAAGCATACCAGAGGTTAACTGCATCAACCAGATCAGTGCAAAAAATAAAACCCCATACAGTAGCTTTTAGTAGTCTCCATTAGCCATTGTAAACATCAATATTATCATGCAGAAAATAAATTCAGACTAAAGTGATCTTGACCTACAAAATGTTGTCCTCTGTGACAGGGAATAAAGGATATGAAACAATATATATTTTAAAAAATACTTTTTTTGGCATAAAAGCAGAGCTACTATAATGAATTGATAAAAACCATAGATTATATTTTTTCTTCTCTTTTTTGTTGAGGGGGGGGGGAGCACGGGGTGTCAAATCGTTCATAAAATCTGCTTCAGAAAGCTATTGACCATGTCCACTTCACATGTGCAATACAGAGTTAACATGTTGTAACATATTACAGTATACAATGTACAGTCATTAAGATGGAAAGTTTACCATTGAATTACACATGTATTCCTACTATCAACTGCACTGGTCAGAAAGGCTTTTTGTGTAGGCTAGGATGTACATAGTATGTAAAAGTCTATGTGGTCATAAGCTGAACACAGATACTTTAAAAAAAACAACTCTAACTTCAATTTGTTCCTTGAATGAATAAAAAATATATGCCAAAATTTTATTTAAAACCGCTGTTCATTTCTAAAGATATGTCTGATTCATTTCAAAAATTCACATTGTTTGTCTGCAGCCTTCATCATTAGCTTCTGGCAGCCAGCTTAGAAACCTACTTTTACAAATTTTAACATTGTAGCCATCTACTTTTACAACATTGTGACATTTTTTGTTATATTGTTGCTATTGTTGTTATATTGTTGTATTGTCTTAGCCTTGTACTTTTAATTTGTTACTGGCTACTTCAAAAGATAATAAGACATCTGAGCCAGGGCTTTAGAGAGCTGCCATGATGGATATGGTTGTGATGTCACCAGGTTAAATCTGGTCTATCCCTAATACATTGGTTTACCAATTTGCCTTTGCAATAAAGTTTGTTTTTTAGTTGGTGAATACAAAATCATGCAGAACAAAAATGTTTAACTATATCATAAATAATGAAGATGAATTCAAATTGTGCAGCCTAATACAGGAACCTACTGCATTTCACAACAGCAAGATAACTAGTGCCAGTTTGTTATGTAAATGCAGATACTAGACAATATTGCTAAGATGTGTATTTTTAATATGAAATCCAATTTTTATATCCAAATTATCTCTCAGTTTTCTAAAATCTACCAAAACTTTGAGTCACTTTCAATAGGCTGACAACTTGTCTCAACATTGAATGCACTAAGCAACATCATAATATGAACTATTACTGCTTTCACAGATAAGAGCTTACAATATGGTGACATTCTACGCATTGGGAACATTGTCAATTGCGAGAAAGAAAGTGAGAACCTATCCCTTACTAGAGTGTTTAAAAGCAAAACTTTTGTAAATATAATATTTGTTACACATTTTAAATTTAATAAAACCAGTTTGTCACAAGCAGTTCATTTTCCTTTAACCTATGTTAGTAAATTTTAAAAAGTAGGTCACATTGACCTTTTCTGGTTGCAAGGGTGTAGTATTAACAGATGCATCCAATTATCAAGTTTCATGATTCTAACATGAGCTGCACCCAAAAAATGAACTTTCAATATAAAAAATTAAAAAGTCACAGAAGCTTGAAATATAGGTCACAGAGACATCTTTTTGCAATCAGAGTGTAGTACTTATCAAGATGCATCCCCTCACCAAGTTGTATGATTCTAGGTAGGATAGTATGCATATAGCATGCAAAAATCTTGTGCAATCATGAGCTAAATGCAAAAACTTAACCACAGCCAGGACAAGGCATACATGTGAACCTTTATGTTTTCCTTCCTTCAAGCAGTATAAAACAATTAACATTACTTGGATTCTTTTGGTAGGGTTGGTTTGGCTTCAGTGTTTTATGTTTGCTGAGATGAATTATACTATGTGTGATCAGAAGTAATTCAGAAAGAATTTAAGGCATTAATGGATTATGGGTGTATTAGTCATTACTAAAGAGCTTAATTTGCATAAAATAGGTCTGTTTGGCTTCTGTATTTAAGGTTTGTCAAGATATCTAAGTGTGTGTTTTCTCTTAGTGCTACAATGCCAAAATCTAAACAACCAAATTATCACACAAAATTCAAACAGGAATTTCAGTGGTTGGAATCAAGTTCAAAGGGACATGAATATGCATTCTGCCATTCCTGTAAAGTTGATCTTAAGAAAATTTTCTCAGATAGCACCAATCCTGAGCAGATAAGAAGTCAGCAACCTGAATCTACCAAAAGGCAAGAAACAATTTAAACTTCTTGGTGGGCTCAGTAGAGTTGTACTAACATTGCCACATTCCAATGCAGATGCTGAAAGGACATTTTCTATTCTGAGGAAAATTCAGGTTGACTCTAGAGGAAACCTGTATCCAGTAATGAGACATCATCTCCTAAGTGTTGAGATCAACAGTGATGAGGACTGTCACAAATATAATCCAGGCAATGATCTACTAAGAAAGGCTAACAAGTCACTGTGAAAGGGCTATTGTGATGAAATAATGTGCATATTTTAATATAAAAAAAGGAAATATATTCAGTAGTTGTCATTTTTGTCCATTTGCATGGTAAACTTGGGTCAAAGAAACTCCTGGCCAGATTTTGCAAATCTCCTGATCTGACCTAAGCTGACCTTTCTGTTCTCTGTCACATGTATAAGAAGGTGAAGTATTGGCCATGGTGAGCTTTTATTGTCAGGGTATGGTACTAATAGAGATGCATATCATCGTCAATTTCATGATTCTACCATGAACAGTTCCTGATAAATGAACATGAAACACAAAATTTAACCCAAGTCAGTAAAGAATTAGTATGGTCCATAATGATCTGCTTTTACAATGAGAGTATAGTGCTCGTCAAGATGCATCCCCTCACCAAGATTACATAAGATAGTATGTACATAGCATGCCAAAAGAAACCTATGTAGTCATGAGCTAAATGCAAAAATTTAAACTTAAGCCAGTAAAATGTGAAACGTAGGTCACAGTGACATTCATTTGTTGTCGGAGTGTGCTACTAATAGAGATGCATACAATCATCAAATTTAATGATTCAGGTATGGATGGACCTTAAGAAAAATTGTGAAACAAAATTGTAACTAAAGCCAGTGAAGCATAAAATATGAGTCACAGTGACCTACTTTTGTGAAGAGGGTGTAGTACTCGTCAAGCTGCAGCCCCTCAATAAGTTTGAAGATTCCAGGTATAACAGTATGTATACAAAGTGCAAAAGACCTATGTGGTCATGAGCTAAACATAGCAACTCAACCAAGAATGTACAAATAATGTACAAAGTCAGCCCCCTTATCCCCTCCCAAAGGGGTGGATGTTATGAATCCCACTCCAAACCCTTGCCTAGGCCTTAGGAACAAAGAATGGTTGAGATGGAGTGAGGCTGTACATATGTATATGCTTTATATGTATTGTTGCCTGTGCAGGGCAGTTGTACGAGTTCTCCTCTGCTTTGTAAATGCCAGTGAAAAGATGCCTTAGTTGCTACTGATATTGTACCACATTTGTTGTTGACTACTTGTTTCATTTTAGCATAAATGTTATAAGCATCAACTACTAGTTTTCCTAAATTAACTCTCTCTCTCTCTCTCGCTTCTCTTCCAGTATTTACTATGCTTATACAATAATTCTTAAATTTTGAAGTGGCTTTTCTTTTCTTCTTTTTTTTTTTATAAATACAATTTAGGTAAGGGTATGGTAGAATTCTGGAGTCATCATGCCTAGTCGTTGGTGAAGTGAAATCTGACATTTTGGCTGTTTGAAGTATTGTGTTAGCTGGGGAAATGTGCAAGCTAATTGGAAACAATGTTCCTTTTAGAGAAAGTTTTCTTCCAAAGTGATAGTAGCTTTTAAATGGGCCGTTTGCATGACTGGGCACCAATTCTGACAACGGGTGAGTTTTCAAGCCAGAATATCATAACAGTGATTTCCTATCAATGGTAGTACTAACATGTACCATCCCTCAACTGGCTTCCTAAGTGTTGGAAACTGCAACATCAGAGCTTCAAGTCATGCTCAAACAAATGCAAACTATTTTACTGTTGTAACATCATTTATTATTGACTTAAAATGAATGTCAAACTTGGTTTCAGCCTCAAAATGGTGATCTTAAGACCAGGAAAAATTGTATGGAATATTTTTGGGGCAAGCATACTGATTACTTTTTTTTTCTTTTGTCAGGTGACATTGATTCAGCTCAAACCACTCTTGGACATTGTCTGGAAATGGAGGCCACATTCTCTGATGCCCACATTTTGATGGCCCAGGTAACAATATCCCAGTACGAGCTTTTTTATGGCCCAGGTAACAATGTCCCAGTACAAGTTCAGTGAAATTTTCATTGGTTTGATGAGATTCAATATAGCCTATGGTTTGTCATTCACAGATTTCAGAAATCCTTTGAGTATGTAATAGAGGAATATCTTTGGAGCATTTCACCCAAGAAAACAAGCTTAAATCAACAGTGAACATGAATATTGTGCTGCTATTGAAAACAGGCCTCTCACTAGATGTCAGTCAAACACTAACATGTGACGATACCATTGGATGGCTGACTAATACTAGTGCTGCAAAGATGTGTGTGGCATTACATAATTGCTGGCACTCCAACACAGAGACAGAAAGGTTGTTGGACATTCCATGTCTGATATCTGTCACCTACATGACTTTCACATGGATAATGGCATAGTATGGGCATTCAAAAAGGATATAATCTGATGTAATCTTTGCTGTAAAGTTGTCACCATATACCCATAAAATTTCCACAATGTTTACTGTTTTTAATTCATTTACTCTTTGTTCCTGTTTTGTTGTCTTGCCTGTAACTGTTAAGACATGGTATCATGGAACTTCTTCAGCAGCAATAGCAGTAGTGGTGTGAACAATGTCAAGGTGCTGTGTTAAGGTGGTGGCATGAACATTGTCAGGGTGCTATGTTAAACATTTTGCATGAACAATGTCAAAGTGCTGTGTTAAAGTGTTTGTGTGAACAATGTCAAGGTGATGCATTAAAGTTCTTGCTTGAACAAGGTCATGGTGCAGTGTTAAAGTGGTAGCATGAACAATGTCAAGGTACTGTGTTAAAGTGGCATCATGAACGATTTCAAGATGTAGTGTTAAAGTCGTGTCATGAGCAATGTCAAGGTGCTGTGTTATAGTGGTGGCATGAATATTATCAATGTGCTGTGTTAAAGTGCCAGCATGAACAATATCAGTGTGCTGTGTTACAGTGGCATCATGAACAATGTCATTGGTCTGTGTTACAGTGACATCATGAACAATGTCAAGGTGCTGTGTTAAAGTGCCAGTGTGAACAATGTCAATGTGCTGTGTTACAGTGGCATCATGAGCAATGTCAAGGTGCTGTGTTACAGTGGCATCATGAACAATGTCATGGTGCTGCATTAAAGTGCCAGCATGAACAATATCAGTGTGCTGTGTTACAGTGGCATCATGAACAATGTCATTGTGCTGTGTTACAGTGGCATCATGAACAATGTCATGGTGCTGTTTTAAAGTTGCCACATTAACAATGTCAAGGTACTGTGTTAAAGTTTTTGTGTGAACAGTGGCATGAACAATGTCAGGGTGCTGTTTTAAAGTTGCCTTATTAACAATCTCATGGTGATGTGTTCAAGTTTTTGCATGAACAGTGTCAAAGTGCTTTGTTAAAGGTTTTGTGTGAACAGTGGCATGAACAATGTCAAGGTGCTGTTTTAAAGTGACCTCATTACCAACTTCAAGGTGCTGTGTTAAAGTGTTTGTGAACATTGTCATGAACAATGTCAAGGTACTGTATTCAAAGTTTTGAATGTTTCGTATCTTCTACATCAGTTACTGTATTCAACTGAAACTTTGGTAAAAGTTTAGTATATTTCTAAAGTTTGTACCCGGATATACCATGCCTGTATAAGCAGATAGCCATATGGTATATCACTATTGTGAAACACCATGTTCTAGAGAACTTTTGGTATTGACTTTTGTGACATTTTATTTTTGCCTTTCTTACAGATCTATCTACACCAGAATAATTTCAAGCTGGCTAATCAGTCACTAGAAGTGGGGCTTAGTCACAACTTTGAGGTATTTGAACTGTTTCTAAAGGCACTATTTATATATTTATAAAAAGATTAGACATAGAAAGTTTGATGGAAAACATGTTAGCTTTAACTAGGTTTAATAAAGTTTGGAACTTTCAGTTAATTACACAATTGTAAAGTACATCATGGCAAAGATCTGGTATTGAGAAGATTACAAGAATCACTCAGTCAGACAGAAAAAGTAAGCTACATTTTTTTCTCAACTTACAGTGAATGGAACTGTTGATGCTTGTGTATTATCTCCAGGGATACCCAGAATGAAATGAACAAGACTGATATGCAGCAAGTACAGCTTTGAGAACAACTGTGTTGAACATTTTCCTGTATAATGCATGCAAGCTATATGTTAGCTGTATACATTTTGTTAGAAATTTTCATTTATACAGTGTGTGTGTGTGTGCATTTGGAATGACCACAAAAAGTAAGAGACTTACTGTGATATACTCATAGGTATTCTTTGTACCAATGTAATATAAATTTGATCATAAAATTATTTGAAAATTTAAGATAACAAAAAAATGTATTCATAGATGAATGGAAAGATGTAGATATGAAGAAAAAAAATAATCTATCATTCCCTGTATAGTAATCTTTTATAGTTATTTGCTGATATTTTTTCACCTTTGACAGGTACGAGAACATCCAATTTATAACCTGATCCGTGCCAGGATACAGAAGAAACAGGGAGAGATTGCAGAAGCCATCAAGACACTCCAAATAGCCATGGGGCTCCCTGGGGTTAAATGTAAGTACATGTGCTTTTCTTTCGAGCAGAAAACTTCCATCCATGATGCAAACTTCTGCTATAAAGCCATTTTGTTTCAAAATGAAAATGTATCAATATAGAAGACTACCAATTGTGCCCATTGAAAATACATGATAAACTTGACTGCATTTGTTACAAAGTCTGGCTTGGTGCTGGAACACCTCACGGCTAAGGACAGAACCCATTTAAACAAAAAGGGATTTGCATACTTTCTGTATGCAATAAATTAACATTTCACAATACTCAAAGGCAAATACATTATTCAAAGATATGACATGGACCATGTTAACCAAGTTAACACTTTCAGCAAACCAGACAAACCAGGGAGGTGTTTTAATTTCATTGAACCTGGGCATGGCTTAGATTCATGCAGACATACTGGGAAAACTCAAATCCATGATTGTTTGAAATATGGACACAAGGCAAAACACTGTGAAATGTTTCACTCTAGCAACATGTGCTAGGCTAATGGCAATTAATTTAGTGCCCTGTTTATGAGACATAATTTTTCCACTGTTTCAAGACAAGTTTTGGGAACTCTACTGGGTGATGATGACCATGTTGTTTCCTTTGGGACCTCAGTTAAACATTTTATCTCTCAAACTGACAACTGTGATGGATGTTTTGAATGTGGAAGTACATTATGAGTTTGTGAATGTTTTAACAGAGACTACATGCATGCTTCAAGAAATTGAAAAAATGTCAGGGTGGAACTAAACTCCTTGTCTGACCCTCCTAGTAATGTTTACTTTGACAACATATTTGATCTTGAAATTAAAGGAAAATGTCTACACATTGGGCATATAAATATACATGGTATGAATAATAATTTAGGCCGACTGAATTTATTATCATCTAAGGTCAATAATGTACATATGCTGGGTTTAACAGAAACAAAGTTAAATGTCAAGCAAATGACATTATTTATTGAACACCAATCAGATGTGTCAGGGGTGGAGGCATTGTTTATTGAAGAAATGGTTTATCAGTTGAGAGGAGAAATGATCTAGAATCAGATGAAATTGAAGCAAAATGGATCCAGGTAAATCAATCAAATACAAAGTCATTGCTAGCGGGCTTTGTTTATAGGTGGAATGAGCATTTTGAAAAGCAACTAGTGATTGTCCATTTTCTGTCCATCCGTTAGCACAAATTTGTTATCGCTACTCCTCCAAGACTACTTGGAGGATTACCATCTTGAAAATCTTGTTATCACTACTTTTCCTGAACGAATGTTTATATCAGCATGGGGTTTTCACTGAAAGACTTCTTATCATATTTGTTTGGTCATAAACGAAAATGGTGCTGATCTGACTTCCCACATGGTCACCATAATGGCCATCTTGAAATCTTGTTATGGCTACTTCTTCTAGATGGTTGGTCATATCAACATCATGCTTTTACCAGAAGACTTCTTACAATGTCTAGTTTGTTATAAATGGAAATTGTGCCAATTTGATATCTAATATGGCCAACGTGGCAGTTGTCTTCAAAATCTTGTTATCATTATTCCTCCAAAACGGAAAGTCATATCAGCATAGGGTTTACACCAGAAAACTTCTGCTGTCTAGTTGGACATAAATGAAAACAATTCCAAATTCTTTTTGGCCAGTAGAGCATCAGTCCCTTTGAGGGATTGGTTAAGGCTATACCAAGAACAATATCTAGTATATGGCCCCAGATGTTGCCAATTCCCTAGGAAAACTCTTGTTTTGTATTTTTGTTAGCAGATAGCAAGATATAGGTATCACCATCATGGAAGCAGTGATGTTGGCTCATGTGTGATTCTGTGCTTAAGTTTTGTGATGTAAGAACTAAACTTCATATTTTACAGGATTCATGAAGTCATGAAGCTTGAAAATCAAGTTCGCTACATGAATGGACTTAGTGAAGTGAAGGCTGTTCATGCATGGTGTATAGTAAATTTTCAAGCTCGTAACTTCATAAATTCTATAAAATATTAAATTCCATTCTTATAATAACAGATTGTTATTAAAATAATAACAAATCTCAAATCTCAAGAAATAAATAACAGAACTATATTTTGATCATTGTTTACACATTCTGTCAAAGTGCATGAATACATCAGTAGTTCCTTGATGGTGTTATGAACTAATAATGTCTAGTTTTTCTGCATCACATGATGTGACTTAAACCAATCTAAATATTTTGTTTTAAAGGCATGGACAATAATTGGTAGTTATACCACATACATCTAGGAGCATTTCTCATGGAAAGCATAGTGTTCCACGGAATCCCTGTTGTCATTTTTAGTTGACATTAAAAGTTAATATCATTAATATTTCATTATGTAGAAGAGGCATTTTATTTTGAAAGTGATTTCCTACTATTTCTCTTACAAGCTCATGAAACTATCTTTTGTATTTCCAGCTTCCGGCGTTAAAGGGGGACAAGCCCGTCGCCAGCCTAAGACAGAGATAAGTGTGAATGACAGAGTCTCAGTATTTCTAGAGCTTGCCGAGGCTCATAGGATGCTGGGAGAACAGGTAATCATATATGTTAATCCTTGGATGCCTGTTTCTTTTTTCACAAAACAGCCTTTCGCAGGCACCTTAGCCTGCGTCACAGGGTCCGCTTTGGCTTTCATTGCTTTGCAATGGAAAGCCAAAGCAGGGCCTGAGAAAGAAAGTGAAGTGAAAATGAAAATGAGGCTTTGACCAAATTTATTATTAAAACAAAGCATGCCAATTCACATTTAAGGTAACAAAAGTAAAATAAATGTTAGTCTAGTATAGAATGTTGTAAAGAAAAATTAAATTTGGTGTACATTGAATAACATTGTTTTTGATGTCATACAAATTATGATGTCATTAACTCTTTGATGTCAACACTTGTTCAAGGGATGGGGTCAGAATGTTTCTGTATCTGGTAGTTAAAGAATTATTTTATTTGTTGCCAATCCAAAGCAATGCAAATTGATTTGCCATTTTCAGTTGGCACATAGTTCTTTTGATTAAGCTCAATGGTAAAGTATTTTACCTTCTATAATATTCGCCTACACTCCCACCACCCACCCACTTCTGGCAGTTTGTAACCCCCCCCCCCCCCATCCCCACCCCCACCACCACCACCAATTTTTAAAATTAAAAGCCTCAATGATGTAAAAAATGCAAAAAACTTGGTCATTTCATTCATTAATTTATAATTTCTAACCTGAAACCTGATTGTCAATAAGGGGTTCCTTAACACTTTCATGTTGTTTGCATTTCAAACCAAACAGATGTTTCTTTACTAACACTGCATCCATATTTGCATGGGCAAGGCTATTTTTTCAGACAACAGGAGCGATGTAGTTCATTGATGCAATAAACTCTGAATAATTCTATACATTGCTGTAACTTTGTGAGTTACATCCCTTTGAACCCATGTAAATAAGAGTTAAACCACTGCCCTTTTTATTTTGTTCAATTTATTTTGAGACATATTAAAACTAGACTTTACTAATATTGGATGCAGACAACACAGTTTTTACCTTCTTTGTATGTGTTGTCCTAGAAACCTCACCCCTTCACTGAAAATGTACTTTTCCAGTGACCAGAAAAGGACAGTGAGCAGGCATATTTTTTACACTGAAAACTTGTTGGGTTTGAAATATGAACGAGATGACAGTGTTAGGGACCCCCTGGCAACAGTCAGGTTAGAAATTGTAAATTAATGAATGAAATGACCAAGCTACGTGCAGTGTTTATATCCTTGATGCTTTTAATTTTTTAAATCACAAGGGGGATACAAACTGGGGTGAGGGGTTGGGGTAGGCAAATGATATAGCTAAATAAAAAGCTGGCTTGACAGTAAGGGGGTCTCTTATTTTTACCACCTGCCAGTTTGAATAATAGGGGGATTAAGATAACCCCAGTCTCATTGAAAATTTTGCCAGTACTGTGTAAATATTGACAGTAAATAATGTTTATCTGCAAGCTTTAGTTTCTCAAACTTTATTGATTTATTGCTATCTTGCAGCATTACTGTTGCTTTGATAGTGGTGTAACAGCATTACTGTTGCTTTGAAAGTGGTATTATCAAGACTGCTAATAAATTGTAATAAATCGGAAGCTATGATGTGACCATGTTATATCCAAATCCATGTGATAACAAAGTGTATTATAGTGGGGTTCCCCTGTACTTGTTTCTTCTAACTTAAGGAGCAGTGAGTTTTTGAATCTGTGTCCATCTCTATAAAAAAAAAATTGTTGAATACTGGTAAGATCAGTGACTGTTATGGTTGATATAGAAACAAGGGGAAATTTCACCTAATATGTGATTTTTTTACATGGGTTATATTGCAGTTTTGTAAACCTTTTGATGCAGCCCTAGAAAATAGTATTCAGAATGAGGTGATATGTCCTGACTTAACAGGTTAAATTTCATATTACAGGATTACAAGTCTGTTTATGCACAAAGTAAAATCACCTTAGGAATTAACTTCTTGAATAACCTGTCCAGAATAATAATTAATTTTCTTTCAAAGAAAAGATATCAACATTTTGGCTTGATGAGAGTGTACAGATCTCAGCTGACAGTAAAGCGGTGTTTTCCTTATTTCTCATTACTTAACATTATTTTTTTAAAAATCTAAATCAGGGTAACTTTTAGTTCATTTTTATTTTATTTTCAAATTGTCAAATTATTTGTCAAATCAATTTACACTTATACTTTGCCTTTCTATGAGGCTATTATCATTTTTATAGGCACAACTGCATGAAAACAAAAGTATAAAACAATATCATAATATTTTGAATAGTTTAAAACATATATTTATTGCCTCCAGCTTTTAATAATGGTTTTGTGCTTGATTTTTTTTAATTAGGCAATTTGCAATGATTCTTGTCACAATTTATTACTTCATGAGAAAGAAAGAGCTTCAGATGTAATCAACTTGACATTGATACTCTTCATTCACAGCCTGAGGCAGCCAAAGTTATGCAGGATGCTATTAATGAGTTCCAAAACACCCCTGAAGAAGTCAGAATCACGATTGCAAATGCAGAGCTGGCCCTTGCACGTGGTGACACTGAGTCAGCCTTGACAATGTTGAGAAATGTTAAACCAGAACAGCCATATTTTGTACAAGCTCATGAAAAGATGGCAGAAATATACCTTCATCATCGAAAAGACAAGAGACTGTACGCTAGCTGCTATAGGTATATCAAATTTGAATATCTGCAGAATTCTGTAAAAATTGTGCAAACCAACCTTATTATGACTCTACATAATAGCACAAGCATAACATTTGTGTGTATTTCAACAGAAAAATTGACCATGAAATACTATGAGGCAGTGGTACAGCATACTAAAGGGAATCCACAGAAAATAGTGGCGAATTCAGCCTGATGCTATTAGGGCTATTCAGTTTAATGTGCCTGGGGGACAGGGAATCCACAGAAAATAGTGGAGAAATCTGCCTGATGCTATTCAGGCTATTCAGTTTAATGTGCCTGGGGGACAGGGAATCTACAGAAGATAGTGGAGAATTCAGCCTGATGCTATTAGGACTATTCCATTTAATGTACCTGCGGAGTAGGAAACACCTGATGTTGTTAGGGCTGTTCCATTTAATGTACCTGGGGGACAGAGAACACACTTTTATTTTTATTTTGTTGTTGTACACACTTTTATTTTTGTTTTTTCTGAATAATTTTAATTCTTTTTTATTGTTGTAACCTCAACAAAAAATGACATCCCCTAGCAGGTATATTTCAATGGAATCGCCATTGCTTATTAGATAAAATAAAATGCTTATAAGAAAAAATAACATTGCTATATTGCTATAAACGAAGTGTAATGATAAAGTGAAATAACTCAAAAATGTAAGGTAAATGCTTGTTTCTTCTTAAGATATGTCATCCAATTGTAATACCTTTGGAGTGCATCCACCACCTTGCAAATACAGTTCTCCCAGGCTTGTATTTAGCATCGAATGTGCTAAAAAGTTGTCTGCTTGCCAAGTTGCAAGTCAGACAAGAGTGGTCTCCCCTTGGATATAGTGATTGGTACAAATCCTGTCCATTTGTTACTTACTACTTCTGCTTGTGCTAGGAAGCACACTCTTTTTGAGGCCTCACAAAACCGATATCTACTTGTGCCTTTTCACTTTTGAGTGATTCTTGGGAGTTTTGTCATGCAGGGAGTATACTTCAGCTGTATTTCTTTATATTTCTCATTCTGTCTTCATCATTTGCGCTGTCTTTGTCTAACTTCATCATACAATAAGCATGTTGGCACCATTTTCATTGCCTGCCCTAGAATCCATAATACTTCAATCAATTCAGCTACAGTATTTGACCTTGTCTCTAAATTCTGTCAAACATTGTCTTTTATTACATGTTATAAAGTCATTTATGCAATTTACATAAGCAAGATTTGTTGTCATTACCCCTTCATGCAGTGCTTTACTGATTTCACCTGTGCACACCATTGTTCTGCTCCCTGTATTTACAGGTGTCAATTCAATGAGCAGGATTAAGGCCATGGGGTGTAAACATCTCTAGGTAGAACAGATATCAACCATCCTACCTGTATATCTATTCATATGGTGCAACTTGGGTAGTACATCTCGTGCTCATGCTGACCTGAGAAGGTATGTGCAACTATCATTACCACTTGCTATAAGCAATGGGAGAAGGAGGAAATGCATGATCTAGAATGCTGACTCCATCAGTCTGGTCACTGATGCTGCCTCTTGACACTTCACTCCTCATTGCCAATGCCTAGAGCTTCCACGAGTCACCTATAGTACAAAACCAGCTTCCTAGCCATTCTAACTACAGCAGGCAGAATCAGTGAGATACATGCCTTGTCAGTCAATCCAAACTGTCTGCATTTCATCTATGATGGCCTCAGGTTTCATTGCCAAAAACAGACTCCCATTCATGGGCAATCAGTTCTTTGTCTTAATATCTGTTTATACCTTAGACCTTTTTCCCCAAGGACATCTACAAGATCCCATAAGGGCCCTTAACTGGGACCCAAGTGAATTGAGCCATTAGAAGATGGAGATCTCACTTGTTCTTACCATTCAAAGAACAAGGGATGATATCATCTTGGTTACAATGAGTTATCCACTCAGCTTGAGAGGAACTAACCCAAGACCAGTGCATTGTTTGTGTATATCAGCCCACAAGTTTAGGGCAGTTACCACTATCATAGCATTTAAGCGCAACTGCACGCTAACTGACATCATCTAAGCCATGGGATGGAGGTCAGAGACGACATGCTCTAGCTTTTACCTCAGAGACCTTTCATCCCAAAGTGCTCAGTTGGACTGGTGGAAACTATACCAACAGCACAACAGGCAACATTCCCAGATTGTTCAGCAGCTTCACAGTGATGCGGGCTACTCTACTTCCACTGGATTTGCAGGAGTGAAAATTTTTTGCCAAGCTGCATCCTTGTACTAACCTTAGCCTGTATCTCAAACAAGATTCAAAGCTGCTTCACATATTCCACAAGACTTGAGATAGGACCAACTCCAGGACAACCTATTCTTTTAAGATATTATGATCATGTAAAGTATTTGAATAAAAAAATAGTTTTTGGAGTAAAATATGTTTCATTGATAGTACTTAACTGATCATAATATGGGCACACTCTCCCAAGCCCTCCCACAGTTAAATCCCCATACATGTGACAGAACAGAAAGGTCAGATTAGGACAGATCTGGAATATGCAAAATTTGGTCTCTAGTTTTGACTTAAAATCAGGAGAATTTTCATCGACCTGATCTTTAGCATACAAGTGGACAAAAATGACAATGACAATGATTGAACAAATTTCCTTTTTCTATATTAAAATATGCACATCTCATCACATCAGTCCTTTTACAGTAACTTGTTGCCTTTCATACTGTCCTTATATGTAGCACAAGCATTTTTAGCCTTTCTTAGTAGATCATTGCCTGGATTTTATTTGTGGCAGTCTTCATTGTTGATCTCAACACATAGGGGATGATGTATCATTACTGAATCCAGGTTTCCTTTGGAGTCAGCCTGAATCATCCTCAGAATAGAAAATGTCCTTTCAGTGTCTGCATTGAAATGTGGCAATGTTAGTACAACTCTACTGAGCCCACCAAGAAGTTTAGATTGTTTCCCACCTGTGAGTAGATTCTGACTGCCTGTCAGAACTGCTTATGATTGGTGCTATCTGGGTCCAATTTGGGAAGTTCTTAAAATTTACTTTACAGGAATGGCAGAATATATGTTCATTTCCCTTTAAACTTGATTCCAACCACTGAAATTCCTGTTTCCATCCATTATTGAATTTCATCTGATATTTCAGATGTTTAGATATTTTAGCATTGGGAGATAACGCACGCTTAGATATCTGAAGAAACTTTAACAGACCTGTTTTATGCCACTTGAACTCTTTAGTAATGACTAATCCAATAATAATCCATTAATGTCTTAAATCCTTTCTGAATTGCTTCTAATCACACATAGTATAATCCATCTCAACAAACTTTAAACACTGATGCCAAACCGACCCTGCCAAAAGAATCCAAGTAATATTGTTTTATGCTGCTTAAGCTTTTTAGTAATCCAACCATAATACATCAACGTATTTAATCCTTTCAGAATTACTACTGATCACACATAGTATAATCCAGTGATTACTTTTAGGTTATTGTCTGTCAAATTAGCAATTCATGTGTCATGCTTGCATAATCCATTTCACAGTTAAGTGATCAGGAAGTTTCCACTGTAAATATACTACATTGGAAGTAAGGTGTGAAGAAAAAAATAGGAAAAATTACTGTTCCGTTTTTTTAATAATAATTTTGAGTACGCAGGAGATTTCAGTTAGTGACAGAAGGGATGGGAGACACCCATCATCTTGGGAGGAAAACCCTCCCATCTGAGAGGTTCACATGTATGCATCCTATGAAGAGCATGCACATCTGCAAACATAGTAACTGACATATGGATGGGATTTGGCACCAGTTCCTCTATCCAAGGGAAGACCTTTCTTGTCTTGGCAAGCAAACAAGTTTTTTCTAGCACTTTTGTTACTAATACAAGCCTGGAAGTGCTGGATTTGCAATGTAGTTGATGCATTCCTAAGATATTATGCAGTAAGTATTTTCCAAGAAACATATTTTACTCCAAAAATCATTTTGTCTACTTAAGTGTCTTATGTCTGCAATGACTCGCTGTTCAGCTAATTGTGTGTAATGAACAGTTTAGTTGTGATTCATGACATCATATTGTGTCATCTAGTAAACACAAGCACAAGTCCAAATGTCCATACTACAGTTGAAACCTTTATCCTTTTTTTTCTTTTTTCTGTTTCCTTTTGGGGGGATGGGGGTGTTTGAGTCAATCTGCCTAATTCTTCAATTTTCAATGTTGAGTGCCCCCCCCCCCCCCATAGGTCATGGTCGTGTATACCACCTTTGACCTATACAGTATCTACAGTTAGACATAGACTTATATTATATTATATTATATTATATTATATTATATTATATTATATTATATTATATTATATTATATTATATTATATTATATTATTTATTTATTTCTGTTATCAGAGAGCTGGTGGACAAACACCCAAGTCCTCACACCTGCCTGCTTCTAGGAGATGCTTATATGAGTATACAAGAGGTAACACCGAAAATTTTCTCGTTCAGATTTTCCTGATTACAGGGGTTTCTGTGCAAACTATAGATGATTGAAGAATCCAATATTTTGAAGCTTCTCTTGGATTATTTTCATTTTGGCCTTTTTACCTTGAAAAACCTGCCTTTTGTGTGGATTCATTTGTAATTGTAAATATAAATTATTCTTTACGTGTTCATTTTTAAAAATAAATTATCTCTAATTTTATCTAGCCTTAGGTTTTGATATTTAAATTTTCTGTAGCATTTACAATCACATACTGGAATTTCAATTTGACCCATCAGTGTATCTATTTATTGCTTAATTATTTGATGCAGCACAGCCTGCCATTATAGTCACTCCCTTAAACAAAAACCTCTCATATCTAGCCAGGCTTGGACTTTTCCTTCTCTTCCTTTCTTCTACATATTTAACCACTCCTAAAGAGTCAACTCCCTTACCCAGCCAGAATTTATCCATCCTGTTGGTGGTTGCTTTAAAAGGCTGCACTGTAATGTTTGCTGTGTTTCTGTGCCATCCTTCAGAGACTGGTGGTCAGATACAACTAATTATTTTACAAGTTACAGACCCAGTCCATGTGTGATGGAATATCAAATACCATATTTAAGGGAATAAAGGTTGCTGATTGGCTGAAAATTACTGGAATTTCAGAAGAAGGTTACATATGGGTGTATTAACTGCAATAGTAGGCTTGAAGCTAAAATCATTTTCATTTTATTGCTGTTGCCACACAGGTAAACACAGATCTCACCCGGACAGATTTTGATACTGGGCTCTTACAATGGAATTTTTCTCAAAAATGAGCCATGCATCATATCATTTTCATCATTTAAAAGTTTAGGTTTGGATAGATTATGCATGCGATGTAAGCATGTTTTTCCAGTCGTACCATGAAAGCATAGTAAGTTTGCAAAACATTAACATTATGTTATGTTGAAATTGGGTTAGTTGTCTGTGCCTAATATGGTACCCTAAAAATTTGATCTTACTGGCCTTCACAAACTTTGATGGAAGACATAGCCTAACAGTGTTCAGGAAACCAGTCTGTAAAAGATGACACAGTAAAATTAATGTAAGTCCTAATTCAGTAGATTTATAACTTTCTTGTCACAGAAAATTAGCAAAACTCAATGCAGTCACATTTAGGTAATTGTTTTCAGTTTTGTTTTTTTTTTAATACCATGTGATCATTACAGCCAGAGAAAGCCATTGATGTGTATGAGACAGCTCTAAAGAAGAATCCAAAGGATGCCACACTTGCCAGTAAAATAGGACAAGCTTATGTCAAGACACACAACTATGGAAAGGTACAAGGATTTTCTTGAATCATTTATAGTACTTGCCCCTCCCCCCCCCCCAGCAGTTTGTACCCCCCTTGCAATTTTAATAATTGAAAGCATCAGGGATATAAAAATGCACAAAACTTAGTCATTTCATTCATTGATTTATCATTTCAAACCTAATTGTTGCCAGTTGGTCTCAAACACTGTCATCTGGTTCATGTCTCAAACCAAACGAGAGTTTGCAGTGTGAACAATGAGCCTGCTCACTGTCCTTTTATGGTTCCTGAAAAAGTCCATTTTCAGTGAAGGATGAGGTTTCTAGGACAACACATATATAGAAAATAAAAACTGTTGTCATCTGCATCCAATATTTGCAATGTCTAGTTTTAATATTTCTCAAAAAAATTGAACAAAGTAAAAAAAAGGGCAAGCAGTATAACTCCTATGTGCATGGGTTCAAAGGGATGTAACTCCCAGAATTTATGGAATTATTCAGAGCTTTTTGAAGACAGTGAACTAGATCACTGCAGTTGTGTGAAAAAATAGACTCGCCCATTCAAATGTGGATGCTGTGTTAGTAAAGAAACTCCTGTTTGGTTTGAAACACAAACAACATGACAGTGTTAGGGACCCCTGACAACAATCAGGTTAGAAATTATAAATTTATGAATGAAAGAACTTAAATCATGTGCATTTTTTTTATTATTGAGGCTTTTCATCTTTAAAATTGGTAGGAGGGTACAAACTGCGGGGGGGGGGGGGGAGGGGGGCATAGGCAAATACCATAATGTAATTTACAGGTTTAGGGATAAATCTTGATTTGTTTCTTTTAAAAAATACGAAAATTCTGAAGGTAAAGGGTTCAAAAGTGGCAGTAAAATTGAACATGTATATTTTGTATCATCAAAGAATGATAATAGTAAACGTTGGAATAATGTCACATTAAAAACCCTTGATGTAAATGTTAAAGTTTAAGCAAATATGGAATTTTTAAAATTATTTTCAAACTTTGCAGAAAAGCAATACAAGAAGCATAGATATTCATGTGTACATGTTGTGCAATAGGTAAAAGAGAATTGAGTTGAGATACATCAGGTCTCATATTCACAAAAGTCCTTAACTTGAGTGCATACTCAAATTCAACATTTTGGTATTCTATAAGGAACAAATTAGTTTATACACAAGAGATTTGAACATTTCAGTTTGTTTAATTGAATGATATTGTTAAATATGGTGATTTATTTTATGCTAGTCCATGAATTTTAGGATTTTCCAAGAGAAATAATGTTGCTAATTCATTGGAGAGAATTTTCAGTTTTATTTTTTCACTCGAGAACTTGTTTCAGTAAATATCGATAAAATTATAATCAAAGAAGGTAATTCGCCATGTTGTCAATCACTTGGTGCAGTGGTAGCATGCTAAAGGACCACAAATTCCACTATGAACATAATTTTGTTTTCTTTTGTTTTAATTCTCCATGTATGTGCTTTCTTACTTGAATTATGGAAGAGAATTATGTTACTGCTCATATTTTCTTTGTAAATGTCCACAAAACACAGTAGGACATAAACAGTAAACAGCAGACATTACCATAAGAAATCTGCTACTTCAGTCTGTTATACACATTAGCTAGCCAGCATGTTTGAGCATAAAATAAAAGGGAAATTTTCTTGTTCTGAGTGAATAAAGGATATATTTCATTTCATGGGTGAAGAACTCTAGTATTTCACCCACTCAATGATATGTATCAGTTATTCATTTGATTCAAGCAAATATTCTCTGTTTATTTTATGATAATTTAGCATATGCAGAGTAATCGTAAGGCTCAATATTTGAGTTTGAATGTGCACTCAAGTTGAAGAGTTTTGTGAACACGGGGCTACATGTTCATGAGTTAAATAGACCTGTTTACTGCTATGATTTCACCATTATAGTTTCTATGGAAAATGTAATAAAAAAACAGATTATGATTTAAGGTTTCAATTTTACAAGCGAAATCTTTCTTTGGCAAAGATTAGGAGTGCAAGAGTGACAGCTCTATTAATTTATTATCCTGTTCAACTCAATCACTGAAGTGCTTGAGAATGCTCTATTGCACCAAATTTAGTATATGCAAAATGATGAGTGAGGTCAAACATGCAAGTTTGAAGATGTCATTGAACTATTGACAAGAAAAAGAAAGCAATGGGATTTTCGTTAATTCTGAATTACAGATAAGATGATCTTTTTAGAAATGAAGATACACATCAAGGATTGTGAACTTGCATCAGCTAATCCATGCAAACTAGTTTTGGGGTGGGTTGAGGTGAAGGTTCAGCTGATAGAGGATCAGCTATGGTAGGAATAGCAACATGCATTTTGATAAAGATTTGTCAAAACTGTTCATGTTAGAGCAGCTAGCTTTATGAGACAAACTATGTACTGGTGGCAAAAATTATGGACAAACTACTGATAGACATCTGTCAGGGTAAATGTCTGTGAAACTATTAACTTCCATTGGGGTAAACATCTGTCAAAGTACTGATTAACATCTGTCAAGATAAATATCTGTCAGGCGACTGATAGATATCTATCAGGGTAAACATCTGTCAAACAACTGATAGACATCTGTTAGGGTGAACATCTGTCAAAGAACTAATAGGAATCTGGGTAATTTATAAAACCACTGAGAGATGTCTGTTGCAGTATTCTGTCAAACTACTGATAGAGACATCTGTCAGGGTAAACATCTGTCAAAGTACTGATAGATGTCTCTCAGGGTAATATGTTGAACTACTGATAGACATCTGTCAAGGTAGGCAGATGTGGTTAAATTATCTGAATATTTTTTAAGTATTTTAAAATTCTAAAGTGTAAAATAATGCATACTATTCAGGCTTTTTTTTCTTCCTGCTTCAGGCAATCAATTACTATGAAGCTGCTTTGAAAGCAGGTGGTCAGAGCTTCTTAAGGTGAGAAAAATAACTACATCTGTTGCATAGTCAGCGATTTTAATCATCAATACATTATAATAGGTGATATTTGTGATCCAAAAATTTAGCAAATTTAATTTTAATGTTTCTGGAAAATCAAAATCTATCCATGATTAACATCAAAAAAGAAAAGTCTCAGCCAGTGTGTTTTAGAAATTTGATATGGCACTTTTGAATAAATATTGTGTAATATTATATATTTTCTCAAATACTTGATGACAGATTTAGAAGTTGAGTAATAAATTACTTTTAACAGTATTCATGAAAGGTTTGAAATGCATTACAGTTATATCCATACATAAATTAGCAAACAAGCACATAAGTAAACTGCCTTCAAAGTGTCTCCTAAAGCTGACATTTTGATGAAAGTCAGAACTAGAAGTGGTTTGTTTTTCCATGTAGTAAAAATTTAGATGATAGTAATGAGATTGTGAATTTTGAATTCATTCATTTAACCTTAATGTTGGTCAACGTCCTTTATACCTACAAATTGATTTATGTTTAATGGAAGGCTTGAATCACAGAAAATGGAGGAGGTATACCCTTTTTTCAGATATGATCTGGCTGAACTGTTGCTTAAACTGAGACAGTATGACAAAGCAGAGAAAGTCCTGAAATCAGCCATAGGTGATGAACCCAGTAAGCATCATTATTTATGATACCCTAACACAGAACCCAGTAAGCATCATTATTTATGATACTCTAAGGACCCAGTAAGCATCATTATTTATGATACTCTAAGGACCCAGTAAGCATCATTATTTATGATACTCTAAGACAGAACCCAGTAAGCATAATTATTTATGATACTCTAAGGACCCAGTAAGCATCATTATTTATGATACTCTAAGGACCCAGTAAGCATCATTATTTATGATACTCTAAGGACCCAGTAAGCATCATTATTTATGATACTCTAACACAGGACCCAGTAAGCATCAGTATTTATGATACTCTAACACAGGACTCAGTAAGCATCATTATTTATGATACTCTAAGGATCCAGTAAGCATCAGTATTTATGATACTCTAACACAGGACCCAGTAAGCATCATTATTTATGATACTCTAAGGACCCAGTAAGCATCATTATTTATGATACTCTAAGGACCCAGTAAGCATCATTATTTATGATACTCTAAGGACCCAGTAAGCATCATTATTTATGATACTCTAAGGATCCAGTAAGCATCAGTATTTATGATACTCTAACACAGGACCCAGTAAGCATCAGTATTTATGATACTCTAACACAGGACCCAGTAAGCATCATTATTTATGATACTCTAAGGATCCAGTAAGCATCATTATTTATGATACTCTAACACAGGACCCAGTAAGCATCAGTATTTATGATACTCTAAGGGCCCAGTAAGCATCATTATTTATGATACTCTAAGGATCCAGTAAGCATCAGTATTTATGATACTCTAACACAGAACCCAGTAAGCATCATTATTTATGATACTCTAAGGATCCAGTAAGCATCAGTATTTATGATACTCTAACACAGAACTCAGTAAGCATCATTATTTATGATACTCTAACACAGATCTGCTGCATGTTTAAAAATGCCTTGTTTTGTAATGCACTCTGTACAGTAGTTTCTTGCTTTAATAAAAAAATATTTTAAATTTGTACATACTGCAAAATCACTTTTGTTTGTAGGATAACAATTTTTCTGTATTGCATGGTTGCTACAAGCCATACAATTTAATACCAATAAAAACAATATTCCATCTGTGATAATAGGACTTCCTTTCTTATCAGATGTGATAACAATTGGATTCCTTTCCTCATCATATGATAACAATAGAACTTCCTTCCTCATCTGTGATAAAAATAAGACTCCCTTCTTCATCACATAACAGTAGGACTCCCTTGCTCATCAAATGATAACAATTGTACTCACTTCTTTGTCTCTGATAACAATAGAACTCCCTTACCCATCAGATGATAAAAATAGAACTCCCTTCCTCATCAGATGATAACTATAGGACACCCTTTCTCATCAGATGATACAAACTGGACTGACTTCATCACATGTTAACAGTAGGCCTCTCTTCCTCATCTGTGATGACAGTAGGACTCACTTCCTCATCAGATGATAACAATATGACTCCCATCTTCATCAGATGATAACAATAGGACTCACTTCCTCATCCATGATATCAATAGGCCTCACTTCCTCATCTGTGTGATAACAATAGGACTCCCTTCCTCATTAGTTGATTACGTTAGAACTTCCTTCTTCATCAGTGATAGCAATAGGACTTCCTTCCTCATCCATCATAACAATAGGACCCACTTCCTCATTAGTTGATTACATTAGAACTTCCTTCTTCATCAGTGATAACAATAGGACTTCCTTCCTCATCCATCATAAGAGTAGGATTCACTTCCTCATCAAACATCATTTCTTCTGTTGCCTGACAATTGACTCAATTTTCAAGTGAGTTTATGGAATTGCCAGTTTAATTTAGAGATTGCAATCAGAGGAAGCAAACCTAAAGGTATATTATTATTATTAGACTTATTATTATTATTTGTGTATTGAGTGTTGTTTATTGCAGGCACTGATCTGGATATTATGATGGATCAGACCAAATATCAGGTGCTCCTGTCTAAAGTTTACCAACGCTGTGAGAAAATTGAGGATGCCATGCAAGCCCTTACTCAGGCTAGAGACATGCAGGCACGGTATGTAATTCCCCCCAGATCCCTATTATTCCTCCTGAAAAGTTAATAGACGGGGAGATAAATCAATTTGATGAATATATAATATTAAGCTGAATAGGACTTACTACAGTTGTCTCCTTACTGACAGACCCATTTCAAAGGAGGTCACTCAGATCGGAGGCCTCCTTGCATGATACCAAATAGTATTTTTTTTTTCTCCATTTTTTTTCCCACAGGAAAGCCAATCTTATGACCACATTTTCATTGCAGAATTATGGCTTTATAAGAGGTGGATCAGTGTACTTGATTCTTCTGTTATAACTCAGGGATATTCAGTTCAAATATACCTGAAAAAAGTAAAGGACAGTGAATCACATTTGTAATGGAAGTTTAATTGAACCAAGTATCAACAGAAAGACATGGATATATGTAAAGATGCCAGCCATTTCAGTTTTGGCAGTATCATTCCTACTTTTAACCTCAGATTACACCATTACAATCACTTCTGACAGAATCCGATTTTCTGGTCAGATAATTTTTTGAAAAACAAAACTTGTATTAGCAGAACTGCAACTTGAACACAAGTATTTAGTTAACTGAAACCCTTGTAATGTCTGATCGTAATTCTGACCAATCTCTGTCTTTTTCTGTCGATTAAGCTACAATTGAAAAGCTATTGAATATTGACCAATCAGAAATCACTTAGCACCATGATTCACCTGAGAAAGTTGAAGAAAGATGTAAAACTAACAGTCAATGAAGATTACACTGCTTCATGAAAACAACATATGCTTCAGCAATTCCAAAATGGGATACACAAGACATGAGCATATGAGGAATTCCATGCATTTTCAGCCTTTTCTCGACGGACTTAAGCATATCATATTCCGGGAAAGATGATTGTAGAAAGCATGTTTCAACCACAAGTCAGTGAGCTTTACTGCTTAAATTTAATGTATTGGATAAAAATTGGAAGTATTCATATTTTTATATTAAGATGCTAATTTGGTGTCATTCATTATTTCACTTCAGTAGGGGTAGGGATCTTAGTATATACAACTTAAAGTGTTTTTTTTTTTTTTTTAATTGTGATGGAAGTGAAAAAGATAGCATTCCACCTCTTTGGGAAAATTTAAACAGAGCTCACTGATGCTGTGTTGAATGGATGAAAACTTTACAGATCATTACTTTGGCAAAAATCGTGCAAACAAGGTAAATGCCTCCTTGATTATAAAGCCTCTTTGTCAAAATAGTGACCAGTATCGGTGCCTTAATTTATATTAAAATCATTCCTGCTTAACAGTTTGTGATATTCTCAGGCACATTTATTCGTTTACTTTAGTTTTTCTGGCCTTCTGATAACTAAATACAAGATGGTAAGTATTGTTTCCTTGTCTGTTTATCTGTACAATTACACATATTATTAATATTCCATTTAATCCCCTTTGTCTATTCCAGAGTCTTAAAGAGAGTACACCTAGAGCAACCTGATGCTGTGTCAGCACAGAAACAACTTGCAGCTGAGTAAGTCATCCTTTTAATATCTGTCTAAAGTTTATCTCTTCACAGATGGTTACATTCCCACTATGTCATACTGGTCACAAAATGTGTACACAGTTAATCTTGTTTGCATAACTAATTGAATCTTTTGCTGAATTGAATGGTAATATGGTAGACATTGTTATCAGGATCTGTCAGTGTGCATGTTGTTCAGTTGTTATGTTGTGTTTAATTTTTCCAGAGCTTGGTGTCCTTTAGTGAAGTTTATTTAGTGCGGGATCTGTATGATTTTTTAAAATTCTGTATGCTTCACACTTGAGTCATTATGCCTGTCAGTGTATATATTCATGTTTTTCATTATTTCTCTCTCTGAGTTTTTCCTCTTTCTCTCAGAGCACTTATCTTTGTCACTGTATCTCTGTCAAGCTGTTTGTGTATGTCAGTCTGTAACAGTCTGTGTTCAGATTTCTTGATAGAAGTACTACACATTGCACAAAATTGAAATCTGTCAAAAATGAATACATTTCGTAGAAATGAATACCAATGTGCAGAGAAGAATCATTTTACAAGTGACAGGAGAAATGATTTAAAAAAGTAATATTTACCAAGATACAGTGAAGATTGTTTATTACGTTCTTGGCTACAATTTTTCCTCTGTTAGAACATTTCACTTTAATTTCCCCGGCCAAATTCCTAATTACTATGTATTCTAAAGGCTTTGTTATAACGTTCCTTTGTTGCAATGTTTAATTGGTTACAGCGTTTGATTTGTGTAGTCCACCTGAGAAAATTAGCTCAATTTTAATGTTTTTTTATCACCTGACGTGCCAAAGCTAGATAAATAGTTGCAGTTGTTTAAATAACAAAGGTGTAACAACAAAGGCACTGGGTTGCAAAAGCGTGATAGTTAGACATCATTCATAATCAGTAAATAACAACAGCTTAACAGAGACATCAGGTAAAGAAGGTGTGACAATCACACCTTGTTCAGAATCAGTACTGTAGCATCACGGGTTGCTGGTTCAGTACAATTAAAGCATGAAAATAAATGTATCTGTTTTGTACTTTTTTGACCAAATAATTGAGAAATATCCTTTAGCTATCGTTTTATAACTGTATGTTGACTAATTAAGTACAACTTGAAGAAAATCTCTTGTGTTTATTTTGAATTCTGACTGTTGTGAAAATGGCTGAAAATTCGCCGGTCAGAAAAAGAAATAAATTTCTCTTTAGACACAAAGCTACAAATAAAAAATATGAGGAATATAAGTCAAAGTACTGATGTGCTCTAATCCAAAGATACCTAGCAAATCTTGATTAAAAAAAAGAATGAGCATGAAATAAATGTACTGTCTGCAATCAGTATGATTTATCATGCATGGCATGATGTTTTCACACATTGTGTTGTAAACTGTTTTGTTATGGCAGGGTTTAGTGAGCAAACAGATGTAATTACCAGTGATAGTGATACTGATGATCTTCTCCTTGCTATGATGCATGAAACCTACTTGGGTCTGGTAATGAGGATGTTGATTTCTTGGATTATATTCATTCTGATAGTGACACTGTCACACCTGTGATACCAACAATTGAAATGTAAATTTGTTGTACCATGGGGATATTGTTTGTAAAATTAGTGATCACCAGCAAGCAACCGAGTTATTGAACAACAGCGATTTCACATAAAAATAATTTTTATGATTCACCAGCTGGTACATGTACATGTATGTTAACACTTTCATCGGATGGAAGAACTTACTGGTTTCTCTTTTTTTTTTCTTTCTCTCATGATAACATGTATTTATACTAATGTATGTTGTTTGAAGATTGTATTACCATTGCATATGAGCTCTGACAGTAATCATACCAGTATAAATTGTTTACTACAAGTATATCCAATATCATTGACATGGACAAGTACATAAACATTTTGAAAAAAAACGATTAAAAAAACGATAAATTTGGATATAATATTTCTCGGTTAGAATGTTATAAAATCCCAGTCCCCTGTGAAATGTTATAAACAATCTTTACCGTATGTAAATATTAGAGATTGAAATTTATATGAAATATAAGCACAAGTTGATAAATCATCTTGAAATGGTGTTGACAAAATGTATCAGGCAAATGACATGTATGTAGGGTAAGAACATAAATAATGTATACCAACCCCCCAATTGTTCAAATGTTTCCAAGTTACAACCAAGGGACTAAGTCCCTTGGTGGGTAAGGATGAACCAAGGAATCAATGTCAGTTGCATGTACAAATTTGTCTTTTCGTGCCCAGTGAGTGTTTATATGGTTCTTACTAGCCAAAAGCCTTGACCAAACTTTGTGGATGGCTTGCATTTGAAACAATAAATGCACCTATTGATTTTGGGTCAATAGGTCAATGGTCAAAGTCAAAGAGACTGAAGAAAGAAAATGGTTTTTGCAAAAGAACTTGAATTCTGTGTCTTTAACCATGACCAAATATTATGGAAGGCTTGCATTTGAGACAAGGAAGATATCTATTGGTTTTGGATTGAAAAGGTCAAAGGTCAGTGTCAGAGGAACTCAAAGGAGAGTCACTTCTGTGCCATTTACTTACTACAAAGTTCATTAGTAGCATGCATTTTTTGGCAACCTTTTTGGCTGGGTTGCATATTAGGCAGGGAAGAAACCTATTGATTTTGGTGTCAGGTCAAGGGGTCATAGGCCAAGGTCACAGCAACAGTGGTGTAGAATGCAAGTTAAATCGGTACTGTGTCTTTTAGTACCTGAGTATCTGATCAATGAAAGAGAGTTTTACATAAAAGAAGTATAATAATACTATTTACCACATGGCAGCCATATAATATACCATTTATGGCACTTTGGTGCTAATATTTGGTGATTTATAGTACACAAATGCAGACTTTATCGTCCCAACATCTGATTATATGAAACCTATTCCATATGCCTTGATTATGAGTTTTAATAATTGAGTTTTTACTTTTTCTCAGTATCTGCAGTCGGATGGCAGAGCATGCCACCAACCAACGAGACTTTGAGAAAGCAATTAGTCTTTACAAGGAAGCACTGGTATACAATGAAAATGACAGCAAGGTGAATATACCTGTGTGGACCTCTCTACCCACTATTCTAGCGTTTTCTTACCTTTCTGTTCCAGGATTTTGAAATGTAGTGAGCTACTATATTGGGTTATAGCTCTACTGTACTAAAATTCTAAAGCACCAGTTTTGAAACCCTCTTTCCAAAAGGTATTATTTTATGTTAATCATCAACAAAAATATCTTTATCGGTAGTTACCATATAATCATCACTTTGGGCAGGAGGGGAAGGGGAAGAAAGTTTGCACAGACCCCATATTACCCATCATATTTCATATCTGATTTATATGATTATTTTCGGACATGTCAGAGTTAGAATGCTAAACTGTGCACTTGAGCTAAAAATTCAGCTTTGAAAATGTTACTTAGATTTTAAAAAGTGCTAGAGAAAGTTATGCATGTCAGATATTCATCAACTTTTGTCCCCAAAATGGCAATACAAGGTTCCTTATTAAGTACTTTAATCTTTATGTTAGAAGTGAAGAAAAAGTGTCGGATCAGATTTTGCCTTTTTTACGTTTTAATTTTAATAATTAGTTTTTAAAGAAAATCGTAAGGGATGCTAATTAATTAGAACTTTTCAGTAAATTAAATTTTGCCATAACTGAGGGCTATTAAGCTGAATATTATCATACCATCTACTGTTTGCATATGTCATTCCAAATTTAAATGTTTGTATGCCCTGCTACAAATACAGAAGAGGTATATAGTGTTACCTTTGTCTGTGCATCCATCCGTCTATCTGACCATCTGTGTATCTGTCAAGTTTTGTATTTAAGATGGGGAATTAATATATGCAACAAGGGGGTTGGCAGGGCATTAACATTCTGTGAACACATCTTTAGATTGTATTCTATATACAGGTGATGTTAGCAGTGGCAGGACTGTATTTGACCAGAGAAGATCTGGATGCTTGTCAGCATCAGCTGATGACACTACTAAAGAATGAGAAGGAAAATGACGCAGCCACCATTGTGAGTTTTCATCTTCCTATTGTATATCACTGAAAGTTTTCTCCTACTCCAATCATACATATTTTTATATTTAATTGGTAATGCTTATTATATAAAGTGTCATTCTTTTATCTTCCTTCAAAGGTGGTTCCATAATTTGATGTGTAATTTCTGCTATCATGGTACAGCTTTTATTGTATCTTGCACATTTCCAAGTCATTGCAAGTATTTGGAATGGCTTTTGTTTGGAAATTTGTGAACTAATTTTAATTACCTATGCTCATACATTACACAGTGTTCCTTGCTTGTTCAGCATATTTATGTCCTGCCATGATATCTATGGAGGGGACGTAACCTTTATAGTATTACCCATGTGTGCTTAACATGTCATATTCAATCATAATCAAGTCCTGTCATCTCCTATCCTTTATGGAATTCTTGTATGCTCAATAACGTTTGAAGGAAACAATGGACTGTGACCTCTGTGATGCGTTACATTAAAAACCTTGGTCAAGGTTAATTTTCATCGTTTTCTGACAAAATGTTATTGAGTTAATGCCCCTGTTTGACTTGGAACTTTGCCCTTAAGTTGCATGATATTGCTGATGGCACCCATATTTCTAGTTTATTGTATATTTTGTGGTCACTATAATGTTCAAACATTGTACTTATATGTTGCATTATCTTAATGTTTAAGTATTGTTTTTTTCATTTTTGGACATGTTATCCATATTATTCATGGAAATATAAAACATGCAAGTTTAGACGGTACAAATTATAAAATTTGCTCATACTCTTGCAGGTTTGTATGTGGCTCTGTAATATACATTTTTTACTTCTCACTTGACTTACATGGCAAAGCACAGGGTCATGTTGGACTAAAAATGGCATAAAAAATGGCATACATTGAGATTTCTTCTTCAAATACATTACCTGATCATAATATGTTAATATCTAGCCCTCCCAATCTAACAAAGTCAAGAGTCACATCTTTTGGGTTGTTTTAGCTACAAAAGTGCTAAAAGGTCATCTGCTAGCCAAGGTGGAAGTCAGACTAGAGTGGTTTCCACTTGGATAGAGGGTACTCGTGCCAAATCCTGTCAGTGCTCAGTTACTGCTTACACTTGTGCTTTGAAGCATGCTCTTTCTCAAGGTCTTGCAAATACTGAATTCACTTGTGCCTTTTCATTAGTTGAGGATTCTCTAGAGTTTTCTTACCTCTGGAAGTATATCTCGCCCTATCTTCAATGTAAACAAATATTTTGCACTTCATTGGTCTAACTTTGTCATATGATAAGCTTATCAGCACATCTTTATTACCTGCCTATGTTCCTCAGTACCATACTTTCAATTCAACTCCATACTCAACCTTGTTTATGAATTCTGTCAAGTAATTGACCTGTTATTTATTGCATGTTGTAAGATCATTCCAGTATTTTCCTTTGGCATTTTTCTTTATTCATTGCTCCCGTTCACAGTAACTTAAATGTCACGCATAACTAATTTCATATGTGTAAGCCATTGTTCTGCATTCACTATTTACAGTTCTCAACACAATGGACACAATAAAGTGCATGGGGTAAGTGGCTCAAGCTGGCTAAAGACAATAACTTTACCTATATAAATTGTATGGGGGTAATTCAGGCCATACAGGTGATGTCTTTTTATGCTAGTCTGCAGAGGTATGGGTGACCATCACTGCCAGACATCTAACTTGGGCAAGCAAGATAGCTTTGAAGTCTTGTCAGCAATCCCAGCCATCATGAGCTTTTCACACAGAGCCAGCCCTGCTGTCACGCTCATCACTGCAAAAAGAACAGATCTTAGCAATATTTACTGGGCCAGTACCGATATGGACCAGTAATGGATATACCATCAACACCAAGAAACCCCCAGTACTGGCTATAGTGATCTTTCTCAGGATGGCAAGTAATGGACTTTGGCACCATACACCAACCAGCTGTGGACCACATCAGCTTAAGCATAGCCTAGACCTATATATTTGACTTCCAGGCCTGGGTATTGTGATCTATTTTCGTCCAGTACCTGGTCAGTATCAACATTGTATGTAAGCGCACCTAAACCATTCCTGGACATTTATCACATCATAAAGACCCTGGTAGTGACTATGGTGATTATTCCCTCCATATCTTGTTGCAGACTTGGGCACCAGAAGTCAGCCAGCCCAGGACCACGTCTCCAGCTCTGGCAGAGCCTTGTCCTATGAATCTACCACCTGCTCTGGGTATAGTGATCTATTTTCCCAGTATACCCAGTCCACAGTGCCACAACCATTGAATTTAATCATGGCACAGACTACTGGGCTAGTACTGACATGGTACCATGGCCCACCTGAACCATTCCTGGACATTCTATCAGCACATACAAACCCCAACACTGAGTATAGCAATCGTACCATCAGTAGCTGGTACATGACCTTGGCACCATCAGCCAGCCCCAGACCACATCACCAGCTCCAGCACTGCCTTGACCTACACTAGCTACCACCATACACAGTTCTGGTTCCAAAACCGCATCTGGCACCCAGTCAAGCCTTGTTCTGTCCCAGCTCTGTCATGGATGCCCACTATAGTCAGCAACAGATTTGGTGAAACTTTCTCCTTCACTGTCCAGTACTGGACCCATGGAAGCACTGAACAGGTCCCTCACTGATCTTGGTTCCATCATTACCATCAATCCAACATTGTCCAGGTAAGACCAAGCCATCTGTGCATTGATAGTCTTCCAGCCTCTGTCTCCTCCTGCTTAATCCACGGCATTTTACAGAATCCATTGATCTCTCACCAACCATCAACAGGCCTTTCTTTTTGCAGTAACAACTCCCATCAACTTTAACCTGACATATTACAAGATACACATGCTTATCTTTATTACAATGAAGTCCCAGCAATCAAAAAGGACCATGGGCCTGGGAATATAAAAACCTTCCTCTTTGTGCATGGACTGAAAACCATTTTCAAAATGCAACATCTGGTTCACAATGTCATAGCGATTGACTCCATGTTTGACTTGGTCTCGATGACTATATTTCAGCAATCTGAACATAGTCTAGACCCTTTTCATGTCCATGAGCCAGTTTCACATATGGCTCACATACACAATAGTGTCGGACAATGCTCTCCGAGCTTGTGGAAAGAGATGCATTCCTATCCAAGTCCACACTGCTAAAAGACTATCACATGGCAATCCTCAGATAACACCCTGCATCTTTCAACCTCATATTTCATGGCCAGAGAGAGGAGGTCAGAAAACAGTCTGGAAAAGGGGCAAACCTTGCACTGGCCCAGTGACCCAGGATATAATACAGGTAGGGAACATCCAGTTGTGGCCCAGTTTCTCATCAGGGCAAACTTCTTATGTTGCCCTTTTTCTGGCGGGTGGAAGTCTTTATCCATCACCATGGAATGCAAGACACATTACCTAAATGATGTACGGTTCTCAGTATAATATATACTCTCCTCATGAAAAGGGTGGTAATCCCCACCACGATCTTATACCATGCCTTTTCAAGATTTTGGCTCTTATAACCAACATCATCGAACACTGAGTTCAGCATGGCTACCCAAATAAAGTTCCTTCGTTTCACTCTTGCATTATCTTGGATTTCTTGTCAACATGGATAAATCCAATCTCATTCAGTCTAGCTCTTTAGTCATCTGGACATGGGGTCTTTAACCCCCTTTTGTCTTGAGTTTGTCTCTGCCTAGAACATCACTTGGGGATCACCCTAGTGGTTCTCCCTACACTTGAAGAGAGTAATATTTTATCTTGGGAATCACCTTTTGGGTCTTCTCAATGCAGCTGTGAAACCCTTCTACCCAGCACCGCTGGTTCATGAGCCCTCTCTTATAACCCTCTAATTCCTCAGTGGTGGCCGAAACTTTGTCTAACAGACCCAGACATCAAAGTTTTGGATTATATGAGGTACTCACTCAACAAATGGGATGGTGTTCACTGTGGGTATCTCACTGCAAGATCAACCACCAGAACTGGACACAGTGCCTACCTCCTGCTCTCCTTCCAAGTGATTGAGGTTTGGCCCATCAGGAGTGCTTCATGCATATCAATGCCCTGAAGATGAAGGCTGTAACAAATACCTTCTGACCATGGCAGGAAGCTTGTCTGGAAATAGTACTTTCATTATGTCTGTCATCTCAGCTGTCACCTATTACTTCTAAAGACAAAAGAGAACCAGTCCTCAGACCTCTGCCGTTTGGTTTGGGATTTTCTCGGGCAGTGTCCTCATCAGCAAGTCCACATTAAAGCATTCAAGTGCACAATATCACAGGCATGCTCAAGTTCCTAGTGAATTAATCGTCCCAAGAGAATCAGCTGATCCACACTGCATGATCCTATTCCCTCAATCATCAGTCAATTCTATATCCTCTAGGGTTGCCCATCCAATCCTTCTTGTGATGCATTAGAACACCAGGCTTCTGAGCCTTATGTTGCTAGATGCAGATCTAAAAGTCTGGATAGCCAGTACCCTTTTTCCAAACTGGAATGGTATTGCTAAACATGCCTTTCCCACTACCCCTCAGATTCCCAAAGTCTTGCAGAAGTGAGGGAACCTGAGTGCCAACTAATCCTCATGACTCATCTCAAGGGGGAAACATTATGAATCACCTACCTCCTCAATGTAGAAGTGGAGATTTCCAGAAGACCCATGTCTTCACCATGCCTGCTGAATCAACTCGAATGCAAGTTTTCATCAGAAACCAGAGATATGAAACCTGCATGCTTGGCTTATATCAAACAAGCCCTCAGGAAGAAACATCTCTATATACAAGTGGGAGAGACAATTGCTTGAACAAAACAGTCCACCACTTTGAAAGTTTATGAGGGAAAATGGAGAGTGTTCTCCAAGTGGTGTGAGCAAAGCACATCTCTACCTAAGCCACAGTTCCACAGACATCTAATTTGCTCCTGTGCTCTTCTAGGAGAAGTTAGCTCCCATCGCACTCAAGGGCTGCCATTCAGTGATCTCAGATATGTTTCTCCCTCATGGTAGGGCTAATATAGGCCAGAACAAAGGCCTCTCTGCCCTTCTAGTGAATTTTGTCTTGTCTCAACCACAGACTTTGGCCCTGTATCTCAAAATGGAATCCTCCATTGGTTATGGTATGGATGATTAAGATACCCTTTGACCCATGATCCAGACCCTTCATGACTCAACTCTCATAAAAGTCCTACTTCTTAGTCACCTTAGCTCCATCATGTAGAAACATTGAATGTACAAGCAGTTGGCAGTCAACCCAAACTATCTACATTTCCACCACAATAGTTTGCTTTATTTCATGATATCCCTGCTTTCATCACCAAGACTAGACTCACTCCTGCTCATGGAGATCAAGCCTTTATATTGGCAGTGCTATGGACCCTTTGTCTCGGGAGCATTTAGTGGATCCCATCAGGTCTCCGAAGTCGTACCTGAAACATACTAACCCAGTCAGAAGGAGACCTTGCTTGTTCTTACCACTTAAAGAAGGAATTTATGATATTTCTGCTCAGGTTTGTTCATCCTGGATATGATGGGTTATATGCTCAACTTTTAAGGAACAAATCCAAGTCCAGTTGAATTTTTCCTGCTTATCAGCACACATGGTTAGGGTGGTCACCACTAGCATAACATTTAAACACAACTGCTCCTTAACTGACATCATCCAAACCATGGGATGAATGTCAGAGATAGCATTCTGCACCTGCCTCAAAGGAATTTCATTCTAAAGGACTCGGTTTGCTTGGTAGGATTTGTACCAGCAGCACAACAGGCCGCCATCCCAGGTCAGGAGTGCCAATTTTTCTCTAAACCTCATTCTTGTATAAACCATGTACTAAGCCTATACCATATTTCACACAAAGCTTAAAGCTACTTCATGTACCTTAGGGGACCAGAAACAGAGCCAACTCCAGGATAGGGGTATGTAACTCACTGCTCCTCTAACCAATTCTCCTATTGTACTATAACTGTGTAATGTATTTGAAGAAGAATCCAATTTTGAGAGTAAACTATGCTTCTTCTATAATACCTGATGATGATACAGGCACAACTTCTCAATCCCTTCCCTCAGTTACATCTCTGGAAGAGCATGCACATCCACTCCAGTAGTAACTGATGATTAATGGGATTTGACCCTAATCCCTCTATCGAAGGGGAAACCACTCTAGTCTGACTTTTACCTTGGCAGGCAGATGACCTTTTAGTGCTTTTGTAGCTAAAACAAGTCAGAAGAAGAGGCAGTTGTCTGTTGTTAGCTTGGGTGGGCTGGATTTGTTTCTCCGTCTCACCACACAATGATGAAGATAAAAATATGAAAAATAGATAAAAATGAGTTGAAAGTAATAATTTAGAATGAATCAAAAGTTAATATTCAAATTGTGTGTTATATGCTCTGCAAGTTAAATTATACTGAAGCAAAAGAAATAACTAGAAAACTTTATAATATAGGTGAATTTTGATATGTAAATCCTATCTACCTACTTTTGTTAGGTAGAATATCCTATGAATTCACAGATCATTACTTGTAGTTAGTCAAAAGAAGTTCCATAGAGATACAGAACATGCAAGTTTTGGCTGTGCAGGCATAGAATGTGCTCATTCCTAGAAGTTTATCTATGATTATGGATGGAGATATTATAGATAAGTTGATATATAAGATACAGAATGTCATTAGATTGGCACAAATATATATCCTGAAGCGTTTTTCTAATGAGCAACACTTTTGTAAATCAATATCAAGGCTAACAAGTGATATAACAGTCAGTAGTTTGCTCCAAATTCGAAAAAATTCAAGGAAAAGAGGAAGTTGTGAAACTTAGGCTAGGCAAAGCAAGGCAAAGCCAGCTTTGCATACCCCGTGAGTTGGATAATTGGGGGTACATACATACATACGTACATGCACACATACACATATATGTAGATGTGTATATATGTATAACAGATAGATCACCATGAAGGACTTGAATTCTTTTTTTTGTTGTGACCAGTTTAATATGTTTATTCTTCAGTATTTTAGATATTCGTTAGAAGTGCCTCAATGCCACAGCACACCCTAGATTCCTACACCTGTAATTCTACTATACACCTGCAGTTAATATGGCATATGACCTGTAGTAGTATTTTAGACATCGCAAGTTATATATGTAGTGAGAGTTAAAATTACTATTAAAATCCTATGATTTTGCTGACAGATGCTGGCAGACTTGATGTTCAGGAAGAATGAGTATGAAACCGCAATGTACCACTTTCAGCAGCTTCTACAATTCAAAGCAGGTAAATTAAGATTCATTTAGATTCCCTACAGATTTGAAATATGTACAGAGTTCAGAAATACAGTGACATCTCTGGGTGTTTTTTTGTTGGTTTACATTTGGATTTTTGTTGTTGTTGATACAACCTTATTAGCATGGTTCCACAGAATTCACTTTACTTTGGCAAATTAGATTTGGTGTGCATGTTTATCAGCATATAATAATAATAATGAGGACTTAGTTCAGAGCTTAATCTTTAAAAGCTCTAACACCTTGAATGTTAGCATCAACTTCCGTTGGGTGACTAGATTTTTATATTTGGGTGGTATCAGTGTACGATTGGTGAGATACCGGATGATGATTTATGACACTTGAGAGGGGCTAAGTGTATAGAATGAAGAGAACGGGTCCAAGAACAGAACCCTGGGAACATGAAAGCATAGATCAACTGGGCTGGAATGTTTTCTATTGATGGACAAAATTTGTGTCCTTTCGACTAAATATGACTTGAACCATAGTAAGGTTGTATTGCAAATGCCAAATACATGCTGGAGATGGTGAAGTAATATGTCATGTTCTGTTGTGTCAAATGCTGCAGATAAGTCGAGGAGGGTGAAGACTGTAATCTTTCCACAATCTAAAGCAGAGAGAAGGTCGTTAACTACTTTCAGAGGGGCATTATGCAGACCGTACATTGCTAAAAAGACTGTTTGAATTATGATGAGATACAGGTTGGGACAGAACAACATTTTCTAAGATTTATTACATGAATGGGAGGTTAGAAACAGGGTGATAGTTTTTTAAATTGTTAGGGTCAAGCATTGGTTTCTTCAACAGTGGCTTTACAATGGCTGTTTTGAAAAATGATGGGAATACCCCAGATGAGAGAGAAGTATTAATAACATCGGTTAGTGAAGGCAATATTGAATCTAAGCACTCAAGCAGCAGTGATGTTGGAATTGGATCAAGTTCACATGACTTTGAGGCACTCTTCATCAGGATTGTACGTCAGAAATCTGTAGAGACAGGCTCAAAATGCTGATAAAGTTTGCCTTTGAAATTCTGTATCACAACTGTGTGGTGATGTTGAGTTGATTGAAATTGTGTTTTCAAGTTGATCTCTAATGGTTTGCACTTTGTCAAAAAAGAAATTTGCAAACAGGTCTGGAAGGTCAACTAGAGAAAAGGTCATTGGAAGTGGCGTACATTTGTTCCTTGACATTAGCTTGTTGTAGTATCAAAGAGCTCTTTGCAGCCGGAACTTTCAGTGATCTTAGTACTGAAGTAGGTTGATTTTGCTGCATGAACTATGTTTGTGACATTCTTCTAAGTGGCTTCATAGATTTACTAATAAATAGTATGACGAGATGAAAGTCAAAGCCTCTCAGCCTTACAGCATTCTCTTTTAGCAGTGCAAAGCAGGTCCCTGTCACTACTATACCATGGAGAACACTTCTGAAGGGATACTCTACACTTGTTTGCTGGGGCATGTTTGTCAAGCAGTGAACACAAGCACTTATCAAGTTGTTCAGCTGTGAGATGTAACAGAGTTGTTCAGTTTGCTTGGATGTCATGCATTAGTTGGGTTCTATTTATCACATGGAGGTTTCTCTTAGTAGCAAACAAAGATGGAGGATTAGGAACTGATACATCATGATGGCATATGACACAGAGGTGATCTGATAACAGTTCGTGGGGCACCAATGGAGACTGTAGAATATTATTATCAGTCTCTGAAGAATCCAGTCTAAAATGTGACCATGTTTATGGGTGGGTTGGCAAACTGAATGAGGTTGAAAATGTGAATGGAATCTAAGAGTTTTTATGTGTATGGGTTTCCAGGGCAGTCAAATTGAAGGTTGAAATCTCCAAGAATATTCAGGCTGCTACCTATCAAATTTCCATATTCCAGGAGGTTACAAAACTGCTCCAAAAGAGAGATTCAGTCAACTTGTTTTTTTGGCTAGGAGGAGAGTGGTAGAAGCAGAAGAAATTGACTGACCTTTGTTCCATTGTGAGGGTGCCTTGGACTAGTTAAAACGATGTATGGTAGAAATTGAAGGCATGGAGTTCTTTGCGATGACAGCAATTCCAGCTCCAGAGGAGTGACGGGAACAACTTGATGTAGTGGGGGGGGGGTGTTAGATCTGTGCACTTTGGTTCATTGCATGGTGTTTTTAGCCATGTTTCTGTTCAGAAAAAGATGTCAATATCCTGACCATTGATAAAGTTGACTACTTATGTGCACATTTCCGGTGGTCCAACAGATTGGGCGTTGAATAATGTGATGCACAGTGGTTCCTCAGACTTAAAGGTTGATGATTGAAGAGGAATTTTAATTATATTATTAATTATTATTAATTATATTATTGAAATTGACAGTCAAGTTTTCAAATCACTGTGAAGAAAATGGTGAAAGGGAGATAACTAGAATTTTTCTTCCTGTTCTGTGCTGCCAGATTGAAACGTTTCTTTTTTCACTGCCGTTTACATTTCAGTAAAGATCAATGTAGTGCAAGGTTGTTTAGTCTAGAGCATAACATAGTATGGAGCGCCGAGGAGTGGTTATATATGGATGACCTGGTTAGATTTTTGTGCCAATTAAATGATTTTTGCAAGATTTATCAGGTTTTACTTTCAGGATTGACCATATTTTCTGCATGCCTTTGGATGGCAAAAATTAATTAATTTCTTCTCTGTCCGAAAACATCTCAAAATATTACATGTCTGAACATTACAAGGCAAGAAAATATGATTTTGGCAAAAAAAAACTGGTATCCTTGAACAGACCTTGTCCAAAGACATATAGAAAATACTGTCAATTTGGGTCTGCATTTGGAGCATACATGTTTTACAAACAGAAAATAAATAGCTAACTGGCTGAACAGATGGATAAATAGATAAATAAGACCAAACTGGTGTATAATATATATAATTAAATGATTGAGTGAAATGGGTTTACAAATTGACAACTTACATTTTGTCCATTTTTCTGTAATAAAATCGTTAGAAATTCATGAATAGTTGACATTTTAGATCCATTATTATGAGAAATACTACCCAGTTTTGTTTTCTTCAGATGCCTGTTACTGTAATCAATAGTTGACTTATTCTTGCACCAATCACATGCCAGTTTCTCTGAAAATACCAAATTCATGTTCTGTCATACAGCAATGTTTCTCTGCAAAGTCAATAACTTTCAACTTGAATGCTCCATTGTAAGCATTACATTTTCTTTTCCCCATAAATAAGATACGATATATACTCACTTATAAGTTGAGTCCAGCTGCAGACAATATAGACCCTGATCTGCCATCAGGGTCTGTGTTGCTTGTTCTACTGATTATTCCTAATAAACTGCACAGACCCAGATCTGCCAGTGCATTATGTGATGGCAGATCTGGGTCTCTGCAGTTTGCAGTTGGACTTGACATACAAACAAGCATATACTGTACTATCAGAGTTCACCAATTCATGAAGTATGATATCCAAGTGACAAGGTGACCAAAGAAACACTGACAATTCAGAAACGTGGTTAACATTTATGTGGATAATAAGCTTGGGCTACCATAAAGGGTGGCCAAAACTGAACAGGTGTCAAGTGTGCAGCATTATCATGGGCACTTGGCATTTGTTCAGAACAAGCACCCACATTTAACTGAATATGTGTCTCTTCTGTCGCACTGAACATGTGTCAGATCCATGTCTCCATTCAGGGTGTTTTAAAATGGGGGAAAAAAAGTGGGTGCCACCTTTTCAAGCTAGGTCTTTAAGTCTTTAGATCTAATGCACACTGGCTAATAATTCAGGAAATGTCACTTAGGATATAGATATGCCTTGTGAATGAGGCAAATACAAATCAAGTAAAAACTTTACATCAGACACAAGCAGTGTTTACAGCAGACACAAAATATAATATGAATATGTGCTGTTTGGACTTGCACAAAAAAGGAAGCAATATATCTATACGTGTACCAGTAAACAACCAATGTAAACAACATTGATGGATGACTGTCATTTATGGTGAGTAATATTTAATTTCATATTTTCTAATCATTAAAATCCATCAAAATTTAGATTCAAGTATTGTGTCATGAATAAACAGATTGGATGCACACATTGCTTACCATATATGCATTTCTGTATGGGAATAGTGGCATAAAACACAAACATATCTTAATTGACAGTTTTTTGTATGCACTGCAAACCATAGATTCATCAGATGTTTGGTATGTTGCAACTAAATGTCAACCCCTATTCTGCATGAATTGAATTTTCAATATAAAATGTTTACTTCTAAGTGAGTATATATATGGTATGTCTATGAGTTTGATTGTTGACAATAAATACAGAGGTCATATATAGTACTACAGCACTGTCCAAGGGAGCCATGGAATGTACCATCTTATAATGAAACCACCCTATAGTGAATTACATTATACATATAACATTACTGCTACATAATAGAATGGGATCCATGACCATACCTGCGTTATAAAAGGAACTGTGTTATAATGAAGATCTCTATAGTGAGGGAATTCTGTACTTCTACAGTCCAATGCCTCTTATCCAGGCTTCATTAGTAGACAATGGTATTGTCCAGAACAAATTTGTATGTCTAAACAATCAATTTCTTATTAATTGGTGATTTAAAATTTATGCGGGCAATGTTGATAATTGGCTGAGAGCTGTAACTTTAACTGTTACACATCAGCAGCTTCATGTAGCATCCACTAGGAAATCACAATCTCATTCACTTAACTGAATCATAGATGTATATGGTATCAGAGTTCCACTGACAAAGTACTCAATTTATTTACTCCTTGTATTTGATATAGAAGAGAATGAAAGGTATGGGCATTTCTTGATAGTTACTTGATTAAAAGACACAATTGTTCAGACAGTATTCAAGTTATTCAAATACCATTGGGTGATGTAAAGATGACAGCATCAGAATTTTATTGAATTCCACTGTTTTCAGGGATTTTTGGTCAGATTGCAAAGCAGTTCTGGCTTTTGGGTTGATAATGTCTGGCCTGAAGTATCTCCATCCCTCCATTTGGGTTGATAATGTGTGGCCTGAAAGTATGTCCATCTCTCCATTTGAATTGATAATGTCTGTCCTGAAGTATGTCCATCTCTCCATTTGAGTTGATAATGTCTGTCCTGAAGTATGTCCATCCCCCCATTTGAGTTGATGATGTCTAGCCTGAAGTATATCCATCCCTCCATTTGAGTTTTGGGTTGATAATGTCTGGCCTGAAGTATGTCCATCTCTCCACTTGTGATCAATATTGAGGTTAGGTTTTGCATTTAGGTCATTTTCTAATACACTTTTGTCGATATTCACATGACTTGGTACGTAAGTATTTCATGAGTACTACACCCATCAATGAAAACTAGGTCACTGTGACCTGTATTTCATGGTTTGCAAACTTTCCAAACTGTCATTGGTGGTTTACTTGATACTAATGAGGAATAACTGCCAGAAAGTTTCCCATTTGGTCCAACAAGATGAGAAATGAAAGATTGTCTGAGGTGATACCCATTATCTTGGAAATGTGTGGATACTTAGGATTTTGTTTTGCCCTATCAACACAGTTGTTAGGCATATGGCATTACAGTAAAACCCATCTTAAGCGACATCTGCTGTGAGCAACCACCTGTCATTTATGACCACAATCATAATGCACAGATCAATTTTATTATGTAAATGCACTGTCATGAGTGATCACCTGCAGAATGCAACCAGTGACCACAATTTTTAGGCAAAATATGCATCTTTGTAAACATGACTACTTAGGAGGGCCTGCAGGCAAAATGCAGATTGTTCTAAACAACACTGCTACAACCGTAATGCAAAAACAGAGACAAATCCCACTGACCTTTATTTAATCCTTTGTAACCACGGCCGGCTAAAAAGTAAAGACTGTTCTAAACACACACACACACACAAAATGAGGCTGGCTACCAGTTTCCTAAATTTTACAGGTCATGCAAGTAGTGTCATATGTTATAAAATGTAAACCAGACTAAAGTACATGTTACTCGCTGCCATTGTAGTGCTGAAGTCATGTGAATACCCATTGAGATTGACCATTCTTTTTTAAAAGGGAATAGTCATGGACGTACATAATTACTTTAAAGGTTTATATTGTTTCTTTATCTTTTGTAAAAACCCGCACAACACTGATAATGTCATAATAAGAAATCTTTTTAAGGGGCTTCAGTGTAGCAGTCGAGTACATTGTTTGTCTTTGGAGTTAATCCACAATGCTTAGAGTGAATGAGGTCTTTGTCCTAATCTTTAATACTAGTACTAAGTGATAATCCTTTTCTGGATTTGATTGTCATTGTTAAAGAGTTGTGTTGTCTGTTGCTTTTTTTTTATGTTACAGTGATTACAACCGACACACCAAGTTGTCATCTGTTCACCTTAGTGCGGCCAGTTATATGGCTGCTGTCTCTAAATAAATTTATTCTGTTTCTGGATGAGTTCATTATGTCTTTTGATTTCATTCATCAGTACATATATATATTCCATATTCACCCAGAGTCTGATCAAAACCGCTACAGTCGTTATTACAACTGATCTTTGAAATATTAACACCTTGATAACAATGGACGAACCTCCAACAAAAAAGAGAAAAATTCTAACACTGGAGGAAAAATATAATTTAATTGAAAGAAGTGAGCATTCAGACAGGATAAATAAATATTACTTTAGTTAATGTTGCAATTCATATGCTAATACATGTACCTGTGATCTTCAAATACAAATGTGAATGTTTTATAATAGATGTATATCTATATTGCTATATACAATTATTTTCAGTTGAATGCATGCAATATTTTAACAAGAACTATGAATTAAGACTACAATACATGTACAGTGATTGTGGGTTTTTTTCCTTCTTAAACAGTGTTGGATTTTTACCTTGGAGACTGGTCCTTTGCACAAACTTGTTACTAGAGACCACCTGTCTTGAGAGACTGCTTTTTGTTGGCAGAAGGGGTGGTCTTTCATGACAGGTTTTACTGTACTCTTGTCTGTACACGTATATTAGTCCATATGGTTAAATCATATATATAGGTCATTGGTTGGCACTATAGTTGGTTTGTTTGTTGGTTTTAAAAAGCACTTTATTGGCTGTATCATGCTCAGGAAATGGGAGCTAAATTTCCCGAGGACACGCCAAGGCCTGGGTGGGTATTGAACCTGCGACCCTCTGATTGCAAGTCCGACACTCTGCCAACTGAATTACTGCAACCTTCTCGCTATAGTGGGGCATCTGTGTTCCATGAACATATTTCTGGTTTAAATTTGGCATTCTTATGTCTGATTCAGATAGTAGTATTTGCTCTGTAAGAAGTAGAATATTTAATATATTTGCACTAATGCCAAATGCTTATTTTTGCAAAATATAGTTTGGATGGAAATATGCCTTTACACACTCTAGATACATTATTGTTCTGATTGCAGATAACTTTGAGGCTTTGGCTCGTTTGGTGGATCTGATGAGAAGAGCTGGCAAGTTGGATGATGTCCCCAAGTTTTTGGAAATGGCAGAAGCAGCTTCACCCAGAGCCTCTCTAGATGCCGGATTTAATTACTGCAAAGGCCTCTATGACTGGTGGGTAATTGGAGCTAGGAGAGCAATGTGTCTCATTCTTAGACTATCCATATCTCATTAACACATAGAATGAAACTATTATGACCTAACTAAAATTGTGTTTGTTCATATAGAATTCCCAGTAAACTATTCCAAGAAGATTTACCTCCCTTAACATTCTTGAAAAGAGAGATTCAGTGTTCATTTTTGGCTATGCTACATTAGTAGAAAGACAGGCATAGCTGTCACTTTTCTCCCAGAAATATCATCATCAACAGTTTGTTAAGGTTTGGTAAAACTTTTTAATTGGCATATATATCCTAAAACCCCTTCTTAGAGTATCATCCTTCTTGGCATGAATCATCATGAAGCTAGGACAATTTGTTATATGGCAAACTTGCTTGGGGTCAAGATCACAATCATTTAAAATGTGAATTAAGGTTTTGATTTAAAGTTTTTGATATATTTCCTAAATCCTTTGATGGATTTCCTTCATACTAAGGATAAATGATTATAAAGCTGTGTTAGTACATTCTGCATCATGCTTGCTGATCCATTTGACTTTGAGGTCAAGGTCACACATTTGCAGACCAGCCAAACCTTACGAATTTGCCGTAAGTCTTAATGAAATGATACTAAAATTAGGGACATATGGAATAATTGCAAAAAATATGAAAATATGATTGTCTTGGTCAATTCCAGGTATTGGCTTGTCTTGGTTCAGTCCAGATCCAGGTTTTCATCTTAGACTAAGTGGATTATGGTAGGGAACCAGACTAACCATACAGTGGTACCTCAAACGCTTTTAACCTGCCTATGTTGTTCATGCAAAAGGCTACCTGATCAAGATTTCGCTTTTACATTTTGTCATCTGATCATCTGAAAATGTCGACCAAGTGAGAATGCGTGTCAGGTGGAGAGGACAATCAGTCTTCTAAAAAGTTGAAACACAAATATAAAAAAGATTATTTACATTCTTGGTCATTCTTAGAAAAAAGTAGGAAAGGAGACCATTACATTTATTGCACATAATGTCATGTCAACTTGAACATTGCCCACATAGATGATTGTTGCCGCCATGTGAATTAACAAAAACATACAGAATATGTTGCATTGAAATCTAGCTTTAAGTCACTGACCCCTACGGGATTTGGATCTGTAGTGCCAGAAACTGAACTGGAGGTCATAAAGTCCGAAGTCTATTTTACAAACTTTTTAGTTGAGCATAATGTTGCAATTGCTGATTCAGACCATGCTTCTAAACTATTCAGATGCATGTTTCCCAAATTGTCAATAGCAAATAGTTATCAGTGTAGTAGATCAAAAACTACTGCCATTGTATTACAACACTGCAAGTCAACATTGTGAATAATATTTCATACCAAACCATCAGTATAGCAACTGATGGTAGCAATAATTCTGAGAAGTTGTACCCAGTTGTTGTTAGATATTTTCATCACACAGAGGGGGTTGTAACTGAAGCTCTTTGGTTTAAACAGTATTAATTTACAGTCATTATGGAAAGTACATCAAATTGATGTAGAGGATTGAACAACAAGGATAAGCTTATTTCAAGCTCTTCTCATCTCGTTAACAGTAATATTTACTTTTATAATGTGGCTGATGTGATTAATGAAGGTATAATATTGAAAACAGTGAACATTCTAATGAGGTCTTAAAAGAAAATTATAATACAATATTGTAACAATGTCAGACAGTAACTAATAAGCGTTTACAGCAGAAACATGTTGCTGTATACTTGCAAATCAACAAATTAAGAAGAAAAAAAGTTATTTTGTCAGTTCCAACTACTGGGGAAAATATTTAAATATTTTCACATTATTGGATAATGATTTGAAAAAGAGAAATATAAGTTTATAATAACTATTGCATTTGAATCAGACAATGCTTCAGTGATAGGTTGCAGTAAAGGTGTGTTTGGACATATAACTAAGTTGAATCTCTCATTGTACGTAAGTGGATCTTCATGCCAATTGATACATTTAGCAGCTAAAAAGGGGGCTGATAAACTGCCTGTGAGTTTTAATGACTTGTTAGTGGACACATTATTTGGATAAAAGTGGGAATAGACAAATGGAACTGAAAGGTCTTCCCACTCTTTATGGAAAAGAGCAAAAAAAATATTGAAGCATTGTGTAACAAGATGGTTGTCTCTTGGTGAAGGTATAAAGAAACTGCTGGAACAGTGGGAACCTTTACAAACGTATTTTGAGAAAGAAACCAAGAAACAATAGGTTAGAGGCAAAAAGACTGAAACCAAAGTAGCAGGTCAGAGAGGGAGTCTAGTACAAAGTATCATTTCCTCATTAGTCCAGTAACAAATAAGGAAAAAAAGACAATGCTAGTACATGCAGTAAAACTTTGAGCTGTGATAAATCTAGAATTCAAGCTAGTACTACCCCCAAGTCTGTTACAGCAGACATGACTGAGAAAAAAAAAACAACAAGGAAGATGCCTTAGAGAAAGCAAAATACCAGAATCCCTGGCCTTCTTGTGCAAAAATTGCTGTTAAAATTCTGTTTTTATTTTTATAAAGAGAAATTTGGACTGTTGTACCAAAGTTTTTTAATATTAATCTCATTTATTTTGTACAAATGCAAATTTAACATTAACATCTAAAAAAAAATTCTTCTTTCTATAAATCACTAGGGTTTCTCATACCTATTTATAACTTGGCCATTGAACTTTTTTTTGTTTTTGCATATTACACATGGATGAAATCAGAGCAACAGATTAATTGATACACAACAAAACAAATTATTTGATACACAACAGGTTAAATGATATACAACAGATTAATTGATACACAACAGGTTGGTTGATACACAACAGATTGATTGATACACAACATGTTAATTGATGCACAGCAGATTAGTTGATGCACAGTACATTAATTGATACACACCAGAATAATTGATACACAATACATTAATTGATACACAACATATTAATTGATACACAGCACATTAATTAATGCACAATACATTAATTAATTAATATACAACAGGCACACTCAGTATGACTATAGGCACAGTAGGGTGTAAGTTCTCTACATACTGTAAAGCAATGTCTAATAACCATGATTTATAATTGAGCTGTACTGTGTAATCTACACTATTACTCTGTAAAATATACCTTCTAGGACTGTTGTGTTTCAAATTTTGGATTAGAGCATGCTCTGTTTATACAAAAAAAAAAAGCATAGGGGTTAATTCACCTTGGTTTTTTAGACCCAGACAAAATCAAGCCATAAAGGTCATAAGATTGCCAACCATCGTGTACAAATTCCAAAACATGATAGCAAAAGAAAAGAGAATTAAAAAAGTGAAGTATTATCTTATATAAAGCATCTGATTTCATCTTCTTGGATTCAATAAATAACTTTTATAACTCACTGCAGTTTTGTTTCTTCTATATCACCATTCTCCATTTTTGAAGACAAATGCCCAGTAATTTTCCTGATGCATATTGTGTTGCTTCACCAAAAGAGCATGCAGTGAACATGAACCAAATGGGTTTACATAGAAAGGTTTATAAACCTTTCAGTACCACTGAAGGTGCCAATACACATAACAGTATTTTGTTTTATATCCAAAATGCAGACAAGCATGGCTGTGTCCCCAAAAGTATTGACCTGATAAATTCTTTGTTTTGATCAATTAAGTGAAAGAAGCTAAAAATCATGAATACAACTAAGATTTGAAAACTCTAAGTGCTGTGGATATTGGGTTTGAGTTTTCTTATGTTCGGAGTTATCTGAAATCACAGAGAAGAGAATGTTTTAATTGAAATTGAATGCATCATTAAAGTCATCTAAGTATTCAAGTGATTGATGTTTGAGTTGTCAGAACTTTACTGTAATTCTTCTTTATTAATATGATCCTCTTTATTTTTATTTATCATTTTTTGTCCACTTCAGATATTTAGGCACTGTAAAATTAATGGAAATATTTAAATTCCTTCTCAGGTACACTGGGAACCCGACTGCAGCCCTAAAGTTTTTCAACATGGCTAGGAAGGACAATGACTGGGGTAACAGAGCCATCTACAGTATGATAGAGATCTGCCTTAACCCGGACAATGAGACAATTGGCGGGGAGGTGTTTGAATCTGTGGAGGGAGATGGAGCGTAAGTTTAAAGTCTTCATTTTATGTTGTTGATAGAACAAGTTCTAACAGCGAATTCAATAAACTCTTGATCACACCTTTGTTTTTGTAATGTGTTCTTTGATGTGGTGGAAACTCGAGAATCATAAAAGTCTTTTGAGTATCAGAAACGGGTATGTATCTCAGAATGCAGAGATGCCAATCCAGTTTGTAACCACTTCATTATTTAGGCTTCATAGGGATGAAAAGAGTTTAAGTATATATTAAAAAGGGCACACTGAAATATATTTGAACACATATGTTTATATACATTGACCTTTTTTATAGACATGAAGGATATTAAATAGTCGATCGTAATGCAATTGCTGGAATGCACTCAAAAAATTAGGTCACAGAAAATCTCTGTGGAAGGAAAAATTACTTAAGGAACATGGATTAAAAGGACTTGAATAATAGAATACTAGGAACTGCTATTGAAATTGAAAGGTTTTTATTCAGTGATCAAAAACATAAAGCTATTAATTACAAAGTAGGTCAGTACTCTTTCATACTTTGTCTTCCTGTCCATTGTGAGCTTGTTGAGTTACTGTTTTGTCTTCCTGTCCATTATGAGGTTGTTGAGTTACTGTCTTGTCATCCTGTCCATTATGAGTTTTTTGAGTTACTGTCTTGTCATCCTGTCCATTATGAGCTTGTTGAGTTGCTGTCTTGTCATTTCAACCATTATGAGTTTGTTGAGTTAATGTTTTGTCTTCCTGTCCATTATGAGTTTGTTGAGTTACTGTCTTGTCATCCTGTCCATTATGAGCTTGTTGAGTTGCTGTCTTGTCATCCCGACCATTATGAGTTTGTCGAGTTACTGTCTTGTCATCCTGTCCATTATGAGCTTGTTGCATTACTGTTTTGTCTTCTTGTCCAGTATGAGCTTGTTGAGTTGCTGTTTTGTCTTCCTGTCCATTATGAGCTTGTTGAGTTACTGTCTTGTCATCCTGTCCATTATGAGGTTGTTGAGTTGCTGTCTTGTCATCCCAACCATTATGAGTTTGTTGAGTTAATGTTTTGTCTTCCTGTCCATTATGAGTTTGTTGAGTTACTGTCTTGTCATCCTGTCCATTATGAGCTTGTTGAGTTGCTGTCTTGTCATCCCTACCATTATGAGTTTGTCGAGTTACTGTCTTGTCATCCTGTCCATTATGAGCTTGTTGCATTACTGTTTTGTCTTCTTGTCCAGTATGAGCTTGTTGAGTTGCTGTTTTGTCTTCCTGTCCATTATGAGCTTGTTGAGTTACTGTCTTGTCATCCTGTCCATTATGAGCTTGTTGAGTTGCTGTCTTGTCATCCCAACCATTATGAGTTTGTTGAGTTAATGTTTTGTCTTCCTGTCCATTATGAGTTTGTAGAGTTACTGTCTAGTCATCCTGTCCATTATGAGCTTGTTGAGTTGCTGTTTTGACATCCCGTCCATTATGTGTTTGTTGAGTTAATGTTTTGTCTTCCTGTCCATTATGAGCTTGTTGAGTTGCTGAGACATAGATATCACATTTTCTGCTAACTGCTTCAAGATGCAATCAGATTATTTTGTGGCAACTTTAGCATCTGAAATTTCATGTGAAAGTTTTTGTGAATTGGGGGGGGGGGGATTGATATCATTGCACAAACACAGGTGAAACACTTCGTTCTGTAGAACATTTGTTTTTTTATTATGGTCTGTAATTAATCTTTTTCTGCCTTGACAGAATGTATTGCATTCAGCAACGTCAGCATTCCTGAATAACAATCAAATAAATTAGGTCTCAAGCTCATAAAGCAATGGTAACTGAATATTACTGTACAATGCCATCTTTCTTCTTTGATCTTACCTGCATTCTAATTTTGGCAGTTGTATGAATGAGAACACTTTTGGTTCCTACTTTGCCCACTGTTTTCCTTGGCACAAGATCAATGTACATCAGTTTCTCGTCCACATTAATAATGGCATTATCGTCAAACTTGTCCTTCTCGCATCTATACATCACAAATTTGTGGAACAAAGCTATCTTTTCTTCCAAATTCTTGGGTAAATGCTGCCAAGAGAGGTCTTGCTCCTGAGCACCAACCCATGTCTTTTAATGAAATCCTTTCTCCAAGACTGAGAGGCATTCAGTTTGCTGTCCAGAAATTCTTTTGAGACAAGTTTCTTGGCATATATACATATTCCCTCTACATTGACTGGAACTTGTAAGTCACGCTGAGTGAACACCCATTGAGCTATCTTGTCATCAATATCTCTGCCATATGAAATGGGCCATCCACTCTTTGGCAGATGTCCATTCAATTTCAGATCTGCAGATAATTTAATTTTCATCCACGTATTGACAGTGGATTTAGGAATCTTGAATTTTTTAACTGTAGGTCTAATTCCCACAAGTTTGGCATGGTTAACAGTGCTCTGCTCTTGCTTTATTGTATAATGTTTATAATGACCATACACAGAACTGGATGGAACACTCTCAGGTTCAAACTTGTCATCGAGAGCAACTTTATTTCACAGGCGGTTCTTTTTGTAATGTATCCTCAGAGTCATTACTTCGAGGTCACATCTTTGGATGGCCTACTGGCCTCTTTGGAGATGATTTTGGCGAGGGACAGTCCATTCATGAACTAGGTAGTGCCTCCATGCTTGTCACATATTGCACAATAAACTTACCATCAAAATTATTACTGACAATATTAGGCTTCACAGAGACAGCTATCCAGTATATAAACTTAAATAACTTTTGATAGTGGTTCATATCCTATTTCTACTTTAACATGTAATTTTTCCATGGGTGGTTGGTATCAAAATGTATTGGATAATTATTTATCATTGTTTCTTATGTTTTTCAAGCTTGATTCAGTTAACAAAAATATGATTGGTTGTCAATTTCAACATTGTTACAAGAGTCCACATTAAGCAGGTGTGACAGTCGTGACTTGATAATCTCTATTTTACTTTGCAACCATGATCTCCTTTTTTGTCTCATTAAACAATACATCAAAGAGTCAGTATGGATCAGTAAATTCAAAGGAAATGTGCAGCAAAACAAAAAAGTATTCTTGTTGGCAGCATTATGTGGCATGGTTTAAGGAATTACAGTCCTGCGGCTAATCAACCAGTTCTTTTGGTTTATAAACAACTATGAAATAAATAAAGAAAAGAAAGAGAAGAAAAGGAGAGAACCACAACTAATAGGTCACATTTATTTAAGAAATGAAAGTTACCATTGTGACAGTGTGACAGGTATTTTTGAAATCTTAATTTGTTTATATCTAATGAAAAAAAGGTAATCTGTGAGGAGAGCTAAAAATTTATCCCATTTCATTAGGGTCAGGGGTCGTTGAGTATTTAACAAAACTTGTCAGTAAAGGCTGGCGAAGTTTTGGTTTACGTGTTAGTAACAATAGCTACATTATGCTTCTTTTGGTTCCCCATTTATCACAGGCCTCACATAAGCGGACTCTTTTGATCTCTGCGAGCTGACTGAAGATAGAGTCAGACCTCTGTTTCACAATCATATGTAAGCTATCAGTTAGTAGTAAAATTAGCATTTTGTCATGGTGCACAGTACAATAATCAGTGATTGTGTTAGGTAGATTTTAATGATCACTAATTAGCAGATGGTTAGACAGTGGATTGATAGATTACTAACTTGGCAGTTCTTGTGGAAAATACACCAAAATAATGGCTCTAATATATATATGACTTTGTTTTCTGGTGGATGGACAAGTATCAAATAGACAAGAATAGGCAAATACTGTCAGTTTTTCATTCATTACCCAATGCGTAAAGACAGTAAAAATACTTGTTTTACTAGTAGCACATTATCATGGGTGCTGACTTCGTTACTGGGTGGGTGGGGTGTATATTTGTCTTCCCCTGTTTGTTTTGGGAAACCAAATTAAAGAATTTAATACAACTTTGGATAGCAAAAAAATTAATAATTTTTTAATGTCCGAAAACATGCAGAAAATTTTGTATTTCACAGTAGGGTATAAACAGTTGCAATATTGATTAGTGGTGTTATATACCTGTCTCAAGTATCCAGCCAAATAGATTACGATGAGAGAGAAAAATGAATCCAAGAGTACCGATTGTTACCACTGTCTTTGTTTCAGTGTACAGGCAACTGATCGTGATAAGGCAGACAGTGAACAGATGGCAGTAAGGACAGCAGAAAAACTCCTTAAGGTCAGAGGTTTATTATAATTTTTCATATGCAATTAAGTCTCCGTACAGGTTATCTATATTTAGCAACAAACCTGTCTTAAACAGCCACTTTTTAAGATTCCTTATACCGTATATACTTGCTTATAAGTCAAGTCCAACTGCAAACTGCACAGACCCAGATTTGCCATTACATAATGCGCTAGCATATCTGGATCTGTGCAGTTTGTTAGGAGTAATCAGTAGAACAAACAAAATAGATTCTGATGTGACAGTGCATTATGGTCTATTTTGTTTCTTGTTGGAATTGGCTTACAAGCAAGTATATACGGTAATCAAATTATCATAGAATTTTACCTCTTTTAAGCAACTACCTGCCATATGAGCCACTTTCCTAATTTCCTACAGGTTGCTGCTTGAGTCTTGGTTTGCCAGTTTGATGTGTGTCCCAGCAATACACAGCATCGACCCAGATTTTGGTATAAATAACACAATATCATGAATTGTTCATCACTATTTTTCAAACTCTATGACACTGATATTGTAACTGCAATTTTATTTACATTTAAATAGATGTAGTGTGTCTTTTTTAAAGAAAAAAAAAAAAAATTTGGGAGTAAAAAATGTTTCTTTGATAATACTTATCCAATCATAATACAGATACATCCTCCCAGCTTCCCTGCAGTTACATCATATACTAAGAAAGCATGCAGTCCACTCCAGTAGTCACTGGTTTTGGTGCCAATCCTTGTACCAAGGGGAGATCATGTGACCTATATGGGCAGGCAACTTTTAGGTTTCATAGCTAAAACTTCTAGGCGGGGTGGGGGGTGGATTTGTGAGGTAGTAGTAGTTCTCCTAAGGTACTATGATCATTTAAGTATTATCGCAGAAACATATTTTACTTCAAAAATTGGAATCTTGGAATAGAACATTTTATTATTCAGCGAATACTTCAAGGAAATGTTCAGTGTAAAGTTGAAACTTACACTAACTGTTCATTTTGCAAAATATTACAGGAACTGAAACCAAAGCCAGGAGACATGCGACCGAAGTTGCTGGAGAACATGGCCCTGATTTCTACTAAACAGAAACAAAACTTAGAGAAGGCTCTGGCAGCATTCATGGATATGTCCTCAGATGAAGTTAGTAATATAGTTACCTCCCTTTGCAGAAAGGTTTTGACATTTTTTGCATTTATTTTACCTTTCTATGTGTAAAAATCATGAAAACTTGTTATTTAAAACTGCCAGTACTAAAGAGAGAAGAAAATATTTTCATGGTAAATGAGTAAGGACCCGGTTAGTCTGTTTATCAAAACTTTTTTCTAAAATAACAAAAGAACAGAAGTTGATCAATAGATTTTATTCATATTTGGGCTAAAATCATGGCTATATCTAAAATATTTGCTAAAGTTACAAACAGGATGAACTGTAAACTTATATCTTCAACTACATTTTACTCGTTGCTAAACCCCCAGGAGACGGAATCAGATTGCAACAACAGAATCTGAAGTTTTCTTGGATCCAAATTTTTCAGGTTTTTGTTTTGATATCTAGAATCTTTTTAATTAATTTTGATACAAGGAAAGTCATCTTAATATTTAACAGAAGCCAAACATTAGAGACTTGCTTCATAATACCCTTTTAGAACAAGTATAGACCAGAGGTACCATGTAGCATTTGCATTGGCAGATAGTAGCAGGTTTTGATGAACTGGATTATTCCATATGTAAAGACATTTTTGACATTCTCCTTCAGTAGAAATTTTAAAAACACTAAGCATTAATTATCCAACAAACGAAAGAATTTATATGCACTGCCACATAATGTACAAGGGGATTAGAGTATTACTCTTTTCTGACTGTGCATATACATACATCCATCACAACTTTGTCAAGTTTTACATTCAGGTCACTTCAGATTTTTGTATAGGTCATACAAAGAGGAAGGGCACACTTCATGTTTTTATCAACATATTTGTGGTTTTACTACAAGGTAATGTGTAAAAATCCATCTTCGAATTGACAGAGTTGCTTTTGTGAACATTATGAAAAAGAAAACAAAAAACACTTTCAGTTGGTGATCTTTAACTTTTACCGCTCTTTCTCAAAATCTAAAAAAAACAAAAAAACACATTGTGTTGATAAGGATCTCAACCAAGAGACTGCTTTAGTAAGTTAGATAGGTGATATAATTTTGTCTTGCTTTGCAGCGGGAGAATGTAGGTGCCCTGTATGGAATGGCTGCGGCCTATATGGTCCTGAAACAGACACCACGAGCCAGGAATCAGCTGAAGAGGGTGGGAAAGAGTAACTGGACAATTCAGGTAAAGAACAACTGTTTGTCTGTTTTTCTGTTTATATGTTTTCATCATTCTGTTTATCCCTCATCATCATCATTATATCTCTTTCTCACTCTTCCCTAAATCTCACAGATTTCAGTGGTCATAAGCCTAGGTTTTCCTCATTTATTTGTCTTTTTCACCACAAATGTTAACAAGTATGATCCTCCAGTGTATATCAGCTAATGTCACTATCCCTGTCCATTATCAAGATATTGCGCTTTGCTGTGTGTAGATGTATGCCAGAGTATAGATTCATCTAATATTCAATAAAAATTTGCCTCTTGTAGGATGCAGAAGATTTAGAGAAGAGCTGGCTTTTACTGGCAGATATATACATACAGGTATGCCATTCTTACTACTGTCAACAGATTTGTGGCATTTACTTTATAATGCAAATTTATCATTATTGCACTGTTCAGTTTCACATTTATCAGTTTTTAAAAAATGTTTTTAGCTCTACTGGTCATAGACTAGAAGAGTTTTTGGGATGACATGTTTTGTCATCTGTCATCCATGTGCACATCCATTCGTTCATTAGCACAGGTTTGTTATCGCTACTTCTCCTAAACTACTTGGAGGATTGCCATGAAACTTTACACACACATTCATCCCAAGGTCTAGATGGTCCTAAATGAAAATGGTGCTGCTCAGACATCCAATATGGTGCTGCATCAGCCATCTTACAAATCTTATCACTACTCATCGTGAACGAATGGTCATATCAGCATGGGTGTTCACTAAAAGATTTCTTGTGATGTCTAGTTGGTCTTAAATGATAATAGTGCCAATCTGATGTCTAATATGGCTGCCACGGCATATTGCTTCTCCTCCTCAACAGAAAGTCACATCAGCATGGGGTTTTCACAAGAAGACTTCTTACGACGTCTAGTTGGTCCTAAATGAAAATTATTCCACTGATTGTGGGGGCAAAGGTCAAGGTCACTGTGACAGAAGAAAGAAAAATGGTTTCTGCACAACAATTTCAGTTCTTGACCACATACCTTCGCCAAAGTTTGTGGTCAAATATTAAAGGTCAAGGTTACTGTGACCGAAGGAAGAAAATGGTTTATACACAAAAATTAGTTTTCATCCAGGTACCTCCACCAAGATTTGTGGATGACATATATGTTGGGTATGAAAGAAGTCAAGTGATTTTGGGGTCACTAGTGAAAGGTCAGGTCACTATGCCTGAAAAAAGAAATATGGTTTTTGCATAATAGCTTTAGTTCTTGACTTTGTACCTTGGCCAAAGTTTGTGGAGGTCTTGCACTTAAGGTGTGGAAGAAACCTATTGATTTGGAGTTCAAAAGGTTATAAATCAAGGTCATTGTGGCTCAAAGAAAAATGGGATTTTCAGAAAAGATTTTGTTCTAGAGCAAGTTCCTTGACCAGACTTTATTGATGGCTTGCACTTAAAGTAATAAAGAGACCTATATGTTCTGGGGTCTAAAGGTAAGAGGTCATTGTAAGTCTGTTAAGAAAATAATGGTTTCTGCATACTAGTAACTTTAGTGTAGATCACATACCTTCAGCAAAGGTCCAGGTCAGTGAGACCCATCTGTCAGTTATCTCCAGAGCTAATCATGCCCTTCTAGTGCCTACACAGAGGTCTGTTAAACACATGGCAGGCATATAATACTCATCTTTTTTATTAAAGTCAACACAAAAAACATTATCAAATGAAAAAGTAATCATATTAATTAATATTCAGTGTTAATTGTATATTATAAATGAATGCAATTTTTGCTTGATGTTGTTTGTACTTTTTGCTTAATGTTATTTATATTCATGCATTATAGCAGTGTTATGAAGAAGTATAATTTGTATGAAATTAAAAAATTCATGGTTAGACATTTATGTTTTCATTGGCAATAAGTAAAGTCACACAAGTTTTGAAAAAAGCAGTGTAGTATTATTACTAGTACATTTGCAAGTAAAATGTGTATTCTGTTTTCAGTTTCTTAAGTTTTTTTCCTGATCATACCTAACGCACTGACCCAAAAAGTTAAATAGTACTATAAAAAGATTTATCCACAATTTCCATTTTTATTCTGGAAGCACTTTAACTATTGAGATAATTACTTTTTGCTAGTATTGCATAAAGCTTATGGCAAAAAGTAATTATCTAGCTAATTGCTCTCAACTAATACTGCAGAAAGCAAATGTTACATTTGCTAGAATGTATGTGGTCTTCATAAGAAGCAAGCAGCTGCATCTTTCTGTGAATAATGAAGGAGCAGATCATATCTAGTTTCATACCCAACATTAAGTTTATCTGTTTTTCAGTCTGCTAAATATGATATGGCTACTGAACTTCTGAAGAGATGTCTACAGCATAACAAGGTATGTTTTTATATCTCCCCTGGATGGTGGCATCGAGGTCTGTCTGTGTGTTGGGGTTGGGGGTGGGTAGATTATTGAACACTTTTGGTTTAAAATCTGTTTTCAGTTCTAATTATTCTTATGCAACCTTACTCAATTCACTCCCTGTTTGGAATATCATCAGATCACATACTTTCTCCCTATACTATTTTTCCCCCCATCTCATCCCACGGTGAGGGCATGGGGTAAAAGGTACAGTGTAAGAAATCTATTTTAGTTTTTTTTTTACTTAAGTTTTATAACACCACCACCAAAAGGTAACATCAGGTTACAAAGCAAGGCAACATGACAAATGCATGTAAAAGAGTGTGAAAGTTTTAAAACATGTCCAATTGACTTAGTATGCTGTTTTTATACAGCTTGATGCGGTCATAAAATTGTGTGCGTTTAAATGCCTCATCTGTGTCATGATGTTTTAACCTAGCAAAACAAGTGTGTTGTCAAATCCCATTGTACAATGACAACAGCAAGATCAGCAACACTGACAGCCCCATGTAAATTTAATTAGATTTTCACATTTTTTGGCCAAATTTCAAAAGATTTATGCTTCTTAGGATGCAGAAATGTTTGTCCCCACACAAACAAAGTTGTTGTGGGATATAGTATTGTGCTCATTTGTTTGTGTTTGTTCATTTGTTTATTATTAACTCAATATCTTGAGCTATATTTCACCTACACTCATGAAAATTGGTTTCTGGATGCATCTCAAGGAGAGTAATTCAGCCACATCAAAAATAGGTAACTGTAATTTTCATGCTTTTCAGTGACTTTATTGCAGTTATTCATTCATTACACCTTCAATATCATGGACCCTATTTCACCTACACCAATGGAAACTTTCACCTACACCAGGTATGTGAGTGCAATCTCAAAGAGAGTATCTTGACCATTCCAAAACTCTGAGTCAGACCTAATTTTCATGCTTGATTGACTTTTATATTTTCAACTATTCATTCATTACATGTTCATTATCTTGGACACAATTTTACCTGCATTCATGAAACTTGGTATGTTGATGCATCTCAAGAAAAGTAAGTCAACCAAAATCGGGTCACTGTGAGCAAATTTTCATTTTTGAATGACTTGTATTTATCCGTTTGTTACACTATTAATGTCCTGGTCCCTATTTCACATACACTCATGAAAACTGGTATGTAGATGCATATCATGAAGTGTAACTCAACAATACCAAAACTAGGTCATACTTGAGTAACTTTTGTACTTTCAGTTATTTGTTACATCATCTGTATCATTAACCCTATTAGAGTAACCAGACCTTGTTTTCAACCTACACTGATGAAACTTAACAAGTGGCATAATTTAGTTGTATTTCCCTCATGTGCATGGTGGTTCAGTTGTTAACTTGTACTTGGAACTAGTGAGTAATGGGTTCAAATCCTGACCCGAGCCTGGGTCAGCATTCATGACGTATCTCTCTGCAAGGCCAGGCATCAGTTCTTCATACCTGTCTTTTTATTGTTGAAGGAGCTGTGGTGGCTCAGTGGTTAAGGCGTTGTTTGTCCTTGGGCAAGGAACTCCATTACTTGCCTCAGCACGGTACAATCTTCAAAGTGTTGCTGTGCCATAAAAAGAAGTACCATACCAAACCAAACCCGTTTAAAATGATGTAAGAATTCTGCATTTTCACAGAAAATTGCAATTGGAATTTTCAGTTTCCACATCTTGATCTTTTTTTCTGCATTCTGGATTTTCATTGGTGCCCCTGAATATTCTGGTCAAGGAATGCGCTAACACACCATTTAGAATGCACTTTAGTCAGTGCTCACAAAATTAACTGTCTACTGTAATGTGATATCTAATTGGTCAGTATGGTGTCAAAGTTTCACTGTCATTGGTTTTCACTGGAAGACATCTAGCATGCAGTACAAAATTGTTCTGTTCATTTTTGAAAATGGCAAAAATCTTAGGGGCCTGTAAGATACTTCACACATACAATAATATTTTTTTTAATACATGTACTATAGTGTGGTTTCTGTGCTACTGTGTGAAGTACATTACAGGCTCCAGTGGCAGCAGTGTCCATGTAGTAGATAATAAATTCAACAATGTAGCAAAAATAGTTGCCAAGATTAGAACTCGTTGGTGATCTGAATGGCTAGAGAAGCAAGGTGATAGTTAGCTATGATACTGTAGCCTCAATTGATATTTTGGATATGTCGAGGACCCCACCAATAGAGGAGGTAGGTATACTAATATTTGGACTAGTTGATAGTGTGAAATTAGTGATTATGTTCAATTTACTGGCAAGGCAGATCTGGCAAGGCCAACTGTAAAATCGGTAAAATATGCTATAGAATAGAACCTGCATTCTTTAGATTTTTTTTTTTTTACTGCAGTGATGAGTATAGGATTGTATTGATTAAAAATATTGTTAATATCTTGGGGTTTTTTGTTACCTTTAACTCCCTTAAGTCAGTAGATAGCATACTTTTTTTTCTGCATAAGAGATTAATGTGAGCATTAAATATTCATTAATGTCTAAAGATTTTATACCATTTTTTTCCATTTATGGAAAAAGAATTGTTATGAAAACTATCAGGACAAGGTTTTTTATTTAGTTGTTGGAAAGCCCCACATTCATTTTTGGCCAGGGGGCTTTACTTCCCTCCCCCACCACACCCCCAGACCTCCTACAGAGGAGTTGCCCCTGGACCTAACTTGGAGCATGTTTTACTATTGACTGCTTGTGTTAGCAAGGGAATTCTTGTTTGCTAGTCAACACCTTGTTATGAAATAATGTGTTAATGACTTTAAAGATATGCCATGAAGACATTGTTTGTACACTTACAATTCTGTTGACACTGAAAGTTCAATTCTTGTTCAAATTCATATTTCACTTTTTAAGCTATAATTGGGGGGCTTCTTAGAATGATGGTACTGGTATGTCATGACATCATTTGAATAAACTTCATTTGCTATATAGGAAATAATTTCATGTTTGGCTGATCATTATTAATGTTGATAAATTCTACAGTAATTTATGTTGCCACAAATCTGTTCAAAATTGAATGGACTTATAACTATCTACTGTATTTTTTCAGTCTTGCTGCAAGGCATATGAGTACATGGGATTTATAATGGAAAAGGAACAGTCATACAAAGATGCTGCTATAAACTATGAAATGGCTTGGAAGTATGGAAACAAAAACAACCCTGTCATCGGTAAGACCCATTACACAATTATGCTGACTGGTGAAATTCCTTACAGTATGGTACAATATCTACCCATACAGTAATGTCTCTAAACTGACTTTCTTGCCATAAACCAAATTCCAATGAAAATGTTTAAATAAAATTCTTTAGAGGTAATAGTACATATTTTCTTGAAAACTAAAGATTTTATTAATTAAATGTAAAACTAGCATGATTTTATAAACACTTGACTTACAGATATTGTTTTGTGTGTGTGTGTTTTTTTTAACAACTATTCACCAAAGGGGTCATTTTCAGGATCACATGAGAAGGAGACTAACAGGTGTAAGGTACAGTAGTCTGTTATTGTTTTTAACATTAAACATTATGTGCTAATAAATGAGTGGTTCACATGTTCTTTCAGATTTTAAGCTGTACTGGTCAAAGACCAGAAGCACTTATGGGATTGTCCGTTGTCCATACATTCGTTAGAACAAGTTTGTTATTGCTACTCCTCCTAATCTACTTAAGTTTCATGGAAATCCTCCAAGTTACTTGGAGGATTGCCATGAAACTTTACGCACACACATTCATCCTATGGTCTAGTTGGTCCTAAATGAAATTGGTGCCACTCGGACATCCAGTATGGCCGGCACAGCAACCATCTTGAAACAGATAGCCATATCAACATAGGGTTTTTCATTGAAAGACTTCTTATCGTGTCTAACTGGTCATAATTGAAAACGGTGCAGATCTGAAATCCAATATGGCTGCCATGGCAGCCATCTTGAAAATATTGTTGTCACTACTCCTGAACGGACAGTCATATTGACATGTGGTTTTCACCAGAAGACTTATTATGATGTCTTGTTGGCCCTAAATCAAAATGGTGCTGATCCAATATGGCTACCACAGCTGCCATCTTGAAATTTTTTTTATTGCTACTTGACTTCAATGGAAAGTCGTGTTGACATGAGATTTTCACCAGAAGACTTATGATGTCTAGTTGGCCCAAAATGAAAATGGTGCCACTCTGACGTCCAATATGACCACTACAGTGGCCATCTTGAAAACCTTGTTATTGCTACTTCTCCTGAATGGATTTTCATATCAACATGGGGTTTTCAATAAAAGACTTCTTTGGATGTCTAGTTGCCCCTAAATGAAAATGGTGACAATCTGATATCCAATACAGCCGCCATAGCAGTCATTTTGAAAATCTTGTTATAGCTACTGAACGAAAAGTAATATTGCCATGGGGTTTTCACCTGAAGACTTCCTAAATGAAAAAGAAGCTGCTTGCACATCCAAGATGGCCACCACAGCAGCCATCTTGAAAATCTTGTTGTAGCTGCTCTTACTGAATGGATGGTTGTATCAGCATGGGGTATTTAGTAAATATCTTCTTATAGTGTATATTTGGTCCTAAATGAAAATGGTGCTGCTCAAACATCCAATATGTCCACCACAATGGCCATCTTTAAAATCTTGTTATCACCACTCCTGAATGAATGGTCATATCAGCATGGGGTTTTCACTAAAAGACTTCTTATGATGTGTACTTGGTCATAAATGAAAATGGTGCTGATCTGACTTCCAATATGGCCACAACAATGGCCGTCTTGAAAATCTTGTTATGGCTATTTCTCCTAGATAACTGGTCATATCGATATTGTGCTTCACCAAAAGACTTCTGATGATGTCTAGTTGATCCTAAATGGAAATGGTGCCAATCTGATATCCAGTATGGCCACCATGGCAGCCATCTTGAAAATCTTGTTATTGCTATTTCTCCAAAACAGAAAGTCATATCAACATGGGGTTTCCTCTGGAAGACTTCTTGTGAAGTCTTGTTGGTCCTAAATGATGCCTTGTTGGTCCTAAATGAAAATGGTGCCAATCTGACATCCACAGCAGCTAATTTGAAAATCTTGTTTTTACTGAAGAATATCAGGGATGGTTTCAGCACTTAGCAGTTACAAGGAAGAAATGGTCTTATCTTGAATTCTTGGAAATTCTTTTAGGCCAGTAAAACATCAGACCCGTTCAAGGGACTCGTTTTTTATTTTTTAACTGATGTCTCATTTTGATTTTGTATCTTATAATTTGTCAGCATATCATTTATTTTCAGGGTTCAAATTAGCATTCAACTACTTGAAAGCAAAACGATATGTGGATGCGATAGATATATGTCACCATGTAAGTTTTTAAATACTTCTCTAATTTTTAACTCACCTGGCTTTAAAGGCATAATGCACTTATCATATGACCTTGCATCAGTTGTCCATCATTTCTGTCAACAAATGCTTTTTTCAATTTCTGAAAGATCACTAGACAAATTAAGAGGATCCTGGCAAGAAGAACTGTAATGTTTCTACAAGAGTCATCTACAGATGACTTATCCCCCCTTCTCCACCATTATCTATTTATGTAAAGACTTCTGCTGAAAGTACTCTATTATCCAGCACTCTTAACTTTTATACTTATGTTGGAGCACACTCAATTTACATACTGTTCATGATGAACTTTGTTTCCATGGTAGCATAACAATATCGAATGTTGAAAATTATAAGTATCAAAAGAAACCTGTGCACAACTTGCTTGATGTGTATCAAATTTGGTTGAAATATCTTGAACAGTTTCCGAGTTATGCTCTGGAAACACCCTGTTAAAATATTTCATGTATAGGAAATTCCCATAATCAAAGTAGACAGGAAAGTGATAGGCATCCAGAGATTCAGTGGATAGGGGATGAACAGACACATGGAAAAAAACATCAAAAATATTGAAATTGAAGAATATTGAATAGCAAAAGGCACATTTGGACCTCAGGTCCAGTATGTGTATCAAGTTTATTAGAGATACCTTGAATGGTTTGAGAGTTATGCTCCAGAAATGAAAGTGGGGGTAATGGATGGATGGACAGAAAAATGGATGAAAACAAATATTGAAACCAAAGAATTGTGAACAGCAAAAAGCACATCTGGATCACAAGTCTAATATGTGTAGCAAGATACCCAGAGATATCTTGAATGGTTTTGTAGTTATACTCTGGAAACAAAGTGTAACTCCATGAAATTTATATCAATGAAATGTAGTACACATATTAGACTAGTGGTCCAGATGTGTCCTTTGCTATTGAAGATTTTTCAGTTTAAATATTTGTAAAGCTTTTGTCTGTTTGTCTATCCTTATATTGATCCAATATCAACACTTTCAATTCCAAGGCAAAATTCCTAAACCTCTTAAGATATTTCTGTGAAATTCTTTGCATATATCAGACTGGGGTGTAGAAGATGTGCTGTTTGCTATCCACAATTCTTCAATGTTTGAGCTGTTTGTTTTGTCCATCCATTATCCACACTTTACTTTCCAGAGCAAAACTCCAAAACCATTGAATATCTTTCTATGAAACTGGTACAATTACTGAATGAGTGATGTAGATGTGCATTTTGTTCTCAATTCTTCAGTTCTAACATTTTCATCCATATCTGTTCATTCATCCATCCATTATGCACACAATGGTTGAAACAATACTAGCAGCTGTATGAGCAATAATTAAGCACCTGTCAAGATCAATCGCTTACACCGTGTTTTCATCAGAGTGCTCACCATCAAAGGGACCCAACACAGCCAACAACACTAAGCTAATTGCTTATTAAAGTACATGTGTATGATCACTTACTTAAAACACTGTCCATAAAGTTGCACCATCAGTACTTACTGATGACCAAGGCATTAACACAATGGCTTAAGAGTGGTAAAATTCAACTTAAATCCCTGTCAGTTTGGATAATGTCATCATTCCACATGTGAATCAAACACGTGACTATCTCCCCCTTGCTCAATACAGATAGCAGGCAGTGTCAGTATTTGATGTGTTTAGAGCTAATCAAAGTCAAAAGATGTTAACTGAATTGAAAGACAATGGAATCACTCCTTTGTTTGAGCCTTGATGTCACTGGTGGAGATCGGTTTACTGTATTAGTGGACCTTAAAACCTCATTAATTAAGCTGATTCATGTTGAGTGGATAATTGTGGTTCATGCAAATTGTGTGAAAGATGCTGATCCACCATCAAATATCGCGCTACTATATAGAAAGAAAAACATACAAACTACTTCATCTAAAAAAAATGCTTAACAGAATTTGACCAAATTTGACAGGAAGGAACTTAGCTCAAATGCCTTTATATTTTGTACAGGGATGCCAGTCCCATTAAATATGGCCACAATTACTAAAATTAAAATCATTTAACCAACTTTATCTCAAAAAAAACACTCTACAGAATTTGATCAACTTTTGCCAATAAATATGACTAAGATATAAAAAATAAAGTAACCTTGACACAGTTTTTTTCATAATATATGCAGTAAACAGCATTGGAGGAAATTTCTACAGAATGCACCTTACTGACCCTGATTTCTTGGCCAATTTCTCTTTCATTTGGCTATTAGGCAGATGTCAGCCAGGTGAGTGGTCTCAGGCCAATACTTGGGCCTCATGTCTGATTTTCAGTTGGTAAGAGGGCATATAAATGTATTTCTCAACATTCTTTTCATGCCACTTTTAAACATTTTTAAAATTGATTGCCAGGACATACATTGTTGGTGTTTAATTGCAGCCCAAAAAAGAAGCATTTTTGGCCTGTACCATACCTGATGACTGCAACTGATGGCATTGGTGTATTTTGTAGGTTACACAAGCTACAAAGATATTAACATCCATCAATGCCTATTTGAGGAATGGTATACCAGAACATGGTTGTAATTTTCTGTTGTAAAATGGGGGTCAGATTTACCTTTATGGCGTAAGTGTAAAAGTTGTGGTTACCTTGTACATGTTAAAAACAGTGTCTTACTTAAAATTTATCTGAGTTCTTTAAATTACTTGAACTTTATTACATCATTATTTAAATTACTTGAACTTTTATCACATTGTTCTTTAAACTACTTGAATTTTATGACACTTCTTTAAGTGATACTCAGTATCATAGGAAAGTAAATCAAGCTGATTTTCTTCTTCTACCATTGAATGATCTTGTAATATCTGGGTGTGGGGATGGAGGGGGGAATACCATTCAAGGTTACAGTTTCACACACATTTAACAATGTGTATCTTCTGTGTATATTGTCTCAAGTTTCTTACAAGGTTCTCAACTAGCTCTTAAACTTGATCAACCATTAATTTTAATCATTTGGAGGCATTTACTATATTTTTCTTGAAAAATGCAATTTTCACATATTTGGAAGAATTTCTCGTCCCTAATTTCATGGAATTATCACTGTCACAATGTTATCTTGCAAAAATTCTGGATATCAGGTACTGGCGATCAAAGACCAATAAAAGTTCATACAAGAAATGGTCTATTATTGATCAAATAAACAGACTGGGTTGCAGCACAGTGAAAACATTAGAATTAAAGATGTGAAAATAAAATATTCCAAAGAAAACAAATCTTATTTTGATTAATCATCACACCACTACTATCCCTCATATTGTTTCAGTTTTTTTAATTTGAAAATGCCACGAGTAAAATTTTCAGAGGAAACCTAATACCAGGAGCACACACTTTATTTTATGTCACTGATAGTGCTTATTTAACTTCCTCTTTTTGAAAATGGTATATGATAAAAACTTTTAATATGTCGTTTAATTTAATGACAATTAAAATTTCAGGTGTTGAACACTCACCCCAACTACCCAAAGATTAAGAAAGACATTTTAGACAAGGCCAGACAGAGTCTAAGAGTGTGATCTTGAGATAGGTCTACCACCCAGTTTGACCTTGGGACAGGTTCACCACCCATCCAGTCTTTAATATTAGCCATATCACAGAAAGTCATACTCACATTCACTGTTCAGAGGATCAGATTTTCACAAAGTGCTGGAAGAGAATTCTACTTGATGCAAAAGAAGAATCAAAGACAAAATCATGCTGAATTTCAAAACGACATACATTAATTGGACTTCACTTACATTGATATTTGGAACCCATCTTGAAATCCATACAAAAGCCTAAGAATTCTTTTCTCAATTAATTAACATTGACATCTGTTAGTTTTAACAAGTATTATGTCCGTTGTGTGAGTCATACAGCAACAAGCTAATATACAAACAGAAAAACTGAATCTCATGTCATGTTTTGCAGATATATTTTTACTTGATTTATTGATCTCATCCCCTAATCTTTTGAATTTTAATTTCTTAATTATTTCTTGCATATCCATCAACAATATGCCTTGTCAGAATCAATCCACTATCTCTACAATCATGAGCTTTGAACTCCATAGATGTGTGATCACATGACCTAAGTGGGGTTGACTTCGTGACAACAATCCTTGCAGCTTATATCAACAACTTCAATTCAGAAAGGCCAGAGGATTGATTTCAAATTAATCCTTTTGATATTTTAACATTACTGATAATATTTGGATTACTTTTGTTGTATTATGCTCAGTTGCTACTAATCCCTCTGACAAACTGTATCATACACGTTTAATGGTACATGGTGTTTAAACTCGATCAGTTATCCACCATAATTTGATTATACATAGTGTTTAAACTGGCCCAGTTATCCACCATAATTAGTTTGTACATCGTGTTTAAACTGGACCAGTTATCCACCATAATTAGTTTGTACATGGTGTTCAAACTGGGCCAGTTATCCACTATTATTAGTTTTTGTATGGTGTTGAAAGTGTACCAGTTATCTACTGTAATTAGTTTTTCCATGGTTTTTAAACTGGACCATAGATCTTTTTCACAATTTCCGACTGAAGCATCATGGGCTTCATTTCCTATACTTGGAGCATATCAAGTACAAGCCTAGGGTGCAAAACCACTGCTCAACAGCAGTACGACGCAAAGATTGTGGAAAAACATTACATGTTGCCCTCATATATTTGAGTGTATTAAACTTGAAATGATATCCCATTTAGTTCATTGGGTCAAATTTTTATTTTGTATATATTCTTTTAATATATGTATTTGTTGACAAACTTATTCAGTATATGCAAAGCATTGCTCCTTCCCGGCAAGTCATTGTCTCATACTATATTTATTTATCTATTTTTCTGAGTGAGATTTCATTTAAATTGAGGATATGCAATTAGTTCATATGCCATATATTTAACTTCATTTATTAATGTGCATACGATTACTTTGTACAACAGTCAGTCAAGTGGGAGAGTGCGTCTATTCCCAGGTCCATATTGTCAGTCATAAAGATAATGGTCGCTCTGTATCGCTCACGTTTTTTTTTTTTAGGCACTCATTTTTTCTTTCAAACAATGTTATTTCTTTATTCTTCTTTATTTCACTCTAGTTGATTTTTTTAAAAAAGAATTTATAATAAATAACTCCGTTTCTTGCAGCAAACACCATCAATTTTTCTTTAAACCTTTTCCCCATGTACTCGTGACTAATAAGTCAAATAGCTACATTTACATTGAGAATATAATTCACAGTGATTATCTAAAGTAATTTTCAAAAGTGAAATAATTACAGGTAATTTAATTTTGTAAAAGCCAACTGGCTTGCTCGTTTGTTCTGATGATGCATTTCAGTCACTGAAATTGTTGGCATTGGTGATTGGATCAAAAGTATAATATCTAGCTATTAGAATGTATTTATCTTCAGTCTTTTGTTATTATTTTTGTTTTTCACTCGACTTTAAAGGCCCTATCTCACACTAGGACCTTTAATGTCTAATAATAGAGCCAACTTGGCTGTTTTGGCTATGATAGTCCACTTTTGTCCCTAGTACACATGCATGAGGCATATATCCTAAGCCTCGCTTTCGATCAGCAAGATAATGTGATAACCTGTGTTACCTGATTATCGGCGATTGTGAAACTTGTCAATTATCCACTTTAATTAGTTCATACAATGGTATTATGAATATTTCACACACAAGAAAAATAATTCCATGAGAAAACATAGAACATGTTCGTTTTCAAAATAAATAGTGCAAGCTGTTTTTTATCTCCGAGATTTTTGTCAATGATCAGTATGTCAATAGCATGTATTCCATTTTTCTGTTAACAGTATACTATTTGTTGTACATAATACTGTATTATGTTGAAATGTGTATTGTATGTGATCTAATGATGTTCCGTCCATTCCAATAAAATTGTATATGTATTTATTTTCAGAGTACTTTTTTACATTTAAGTGAAGCAAATTTCAAATCAAATCTTAAAGGACAGGAATTTCAACTTCTATTGAAATTCTTTAATCTCAAATAATTAGGAAAATTGTAAGTACATGATTTGATATTGAAACCATAAGGAAAAGTTTGTTGTAGACGATATATGGCACCTATTAGTGCTCCAAATTGCAACTAAAATGGTCACATTTGTGACTAAAATACAGAATTTGCAAGTGAAAAAGGTTAACTGGTCACCCTCTGGCAACCTTCAGAATCATAATACAGCAACTACAAAATGACACCAACACTCTATAATTAGAAGTTTATACAATGTGTACAGTTGTATTCTAAAAACATTCAGCAGATGCAACTTAATTCACAGCATAATCCTATTATGATTTTGAGACTGCCAGCTCCTTCATTAAGTCGCCATCTTTACAAGCGACTAGTCTGGCTTACAACCAATTTAAGTTGACCCATTTAGTACATGACCTCTACAATCAACTACAGCTGGCTCTGGTCAAACGAGGACATGGGGACAAATATGGAAAATTTAGTCAGCAATTCATTTACTGTCCAATTACTATAAACGCAAATATAGCTAAGGCTTTATTAAAATTTATCTTCCAAAAGTTTTTGTTTAATTCTTCATTCTTACAGTTTTCTACCTTTATCGTTAGATGGCCCCATATAACCATTATTGTTCTGAGGTTCCATAAAACACTACTACATACATACATATAAAAGGTTAATAGGTACTTGAAGCATGGCCTATGTGGTGAACCTTGACAAAAGACTTGAAATATACTGATTCATTTTTCCCAGTGTAAGACCATTTTTCCCATTATATGCAAATCTCTACACATTTGTTCCCAAGTTGCTTTTAAGTTTGAAGCTGAAATTACATGAATGCAGCTTCATATCCTTCAACAGTTTCCTTGGGTACTCCTCATTTTATATCAACAATTTCCAATTTTTATGCTTGCATTTTTGTTTCTTGTTTCAGCATGGGGGGGGGGGGGGGGGGGTAGGTGGTCTTTAGTATTCATACAGTTTGTAAATTTTATTACATTCATTGAAATCAGGATAACACTAATAATCAAACTTTCATTTGATGTGGAGTTTTTGGTCATCACATATCTCAATGTTACACAAATATATTCGTACATGATATTTGTTAGAAACTGCTTTATACTTTTACTTTTACATACAGGAATATGACTTAAACGTCATATTTTATGAAATTAGGAATCTTAATCTCAACATTTAGTTTTAACTAATAATATGTTCAGAGGACACGGATGCCCATGCCAGTACAGTATAATTAATAAAACCTAGGTTTAAGGTGTGATGGCAAACTCTAAGCCAAACTAGGGTCATGACTCAGTTACATTTGACATAAAAAAGTTGAAATTGAACTTGATCTAGGTCTATACTTGATATTGCGGCCCATAAAAAATTTGGTTTCAATTCAATAAATTCTTCAAAAGCTACCAGGTGGAAAGAAATATAATCATGCAAGGACAAAATTCCAAGTCAAACTTTAATGGAAACGGGAAAATAAAAATAAACCTAGATCTTTGCTACATTAAGCTTCAAACTAATGTAATCCATGATATCACTGGTCTACAGCCAAAATGCTTCCGCAATAAATGTTGTCAAACTTTACTAATTCTGGGTCACTGAGAACGAAAATGATGCTTACAATTGTTGATTGGGTCTAGTTTTAAAGATATGATACTGGGTCAGTATATACGACCCTTGACTTGGGAATGGTGGACGATAAGTGAGTTATAAAGGGAAGGGATCTCAATTTAAACCAGAAATGACTTAAATACATCTTTGACTGGATCTATGAATAAATCTATGACTGGGTTTGGACAGTACTTTATATTTAGGCAAAACATGATATGAATTGCATGATGTTATTGCTATAAGTCATGGATGATGCAATCATAACTAAGCTTACATCACTCTGCTGAAGAAATTGCCCTATATCAGCTCTGCAAATCATACAGCGTCGTGCTCTCTTATTTGTCGGTGTTTGATTTTGCAAAGGGACACATTTCTGTTTAGCCAAAGTGAGCAGAGATGCCTCGTACTTTTGTGAACAATGCAGATAACTTCTGCTATGTTTGTGGTGAAGTGACTTTTGCATCACAAAAGCGCAGTGTAACCACTATGGTTAAGAAAGCCTATCACCTTTATTTTGGCTGCAAAATTGGAGATCAGGACAAGAGGTGGGCCCCACACATATGTTGCAACACTTGTGCAACAAATCTTCGCCAGTGGTTGAACAGGAAAAGGAAATCTATGCCTTTTGCAGTGCCAATGATTTGGAGAGAGCCAACAGATCATATCAGCAATTGTTACTTCTGCATGGTGCCTCCAGTTGGCAAAGAATAAAAAGTGGACTGTGCATTATCCAAACATTCCATCAGCTATACGCCAAGTACCCCACGGAGAAGGACTGCCGGTTCCTGATGCACCAGAATCATTCTCACTTGAGTCAGAGAAGGAAAGAAAGAGGATGAAACTTCTACTCCTGAACCATCAATGTCACAAGACCCATATTTTCTCCCATCCTCCTCCTCTGAACCAAACCTCATACCACAAGGTGAACTGAATGACCTTGTCAGGGATTTGGAACTACCCAAGAGTAAGGCAGAGCTGTTAAGCTCCAGACTACAGCAGTGGAATCTCCTGGCAGGTGATGTTAGGGTTTCCATGTTCCGTGACCGTCAAAAGGATCTTGTCCCATTCTTCTTCATGGAAGGTGATCTTGTAGCCTGCAACAACATCGATGGTGTGATGGCAGCCCTCAACATCGTTCATGATCCAGATGAGTTGAGATTGTTCATTGATTCATCGAAGACGAGTCTTAAAGCTGTTTTGCTGCATAATGGCAGTGTTTTGCCATCAATTCCAGTTGGTCATGCAGTCCATATGAAGGAAACCTATGAAAACATGAAACAACTTTTGAGGTGCATAAACTATGACCAACATTAGTGGCACCTTTGTGGCGATTTCAAGGTTCTTGCTCTCTTGCTTGGTCTGCAGACTGCATACACAAAGTACTGCTGTTTTCTCTGCGAATGGGATAGTCGTGCGAGAGATTCCCACTACATCAAGAGAGATTGGCCACTCCAACAGTCATTGGAGCCTGGGATGAAAAGTGTTCAGCATCCACCACTTGTTGAATGAAGGAAGATTTTGTTACCACCCTTGCACATCAAGCTGGGTCTGATGAAGAACTTTGTCAAGGCCATGGACAAAACACAAGCAGCTTTTAAGTACCTCCGTGGAAAATTTCCAAGGTTAAGTTAAGCTAAGATAAAGGAAGGTGTCTATGTTGGTCCTCAGATTCGTGAACTTCTTCGAGATGATGCATTTCACCATGCAATGCATAGCAAGCAAAAGACGGCATGGTAAGCCTTCCAGTTAGTGGCAACAAATTTTCTCGGAAACAACAAGGCAGACAACTACAGGGAGTTGGTGGAAAACCTCCTCAAGGCATACAAAAGCCTTGGTTGCAACATGTCACTAAAGATACATTTTTTGCTCTCTCATCTAGATTTTTTTGCCACCGAACTGCGGAGCAGTGAGTGACGAGCACGGCGAGCAATTTCACCAGGACATTGCAACAATGGAGAAACGCTATCAGGGCAAATGGATCCCATCAATGCTTGCAGGATATTGCTGGACAGTGACAAGAGATGCTCCATTTAATGAATACAAGAGACAAGCCAAGAAGCGCAGAGTAGACACTGAATAAGGACTAAACTATGTACTTATATATAAATAATAGTTTTTTGACTTTTGTTTCAATATATTTTTTATATAACCCTTTTGCTGTTTTTTAAAGTGTTACATAAACAGGACAGGTGAAATATTATCATGTAAAGCAACCATAAACATGAAAAGACCTAGGTTTACAATTTATGATTAAAAGTCTATTATGTACACAATATACATAGACGTAAAATGTAAAAACTTAAATATCTTGGAAACAGTATCCAATCAGTTGTTTTAATTATCATATTTAAATTTAGCATATCAAAATCCCCCCAAAAATAGCACATTTTATCTCTGAAGCAGACGACTTCTAAAAAATTGTAGACCAGTGTATTCAGCCATTGAGTATAAAAACAAGTAGTGACTGATCCCTCCAAAAATGTCATGGAGCCAGAACAACAGCATAGGTGAAAAAAAGTAACACTACCCATTTCAACATTATGCAATACAACTATGACTAGATTTGTGTTTGTAAAATATGTATGCCCCAACTGAAGTCCAAAAATGCTAAATCATGTCATCTACATATGTATGTAGTAGTGTTTATTGGCATCTCAGCACAGCTGTGACTATATGGTGCCAACTTAAAGTAAAATTTGCAAAATGTAAAAATGAAGAACTGCAAAAAAAAACTTTGAAGATAAAACCTTCCAAATAAATGTAAACATGAAGTACAAGAAGATATAATATAAAGGCTAAATATCTTCAAATATACAATATAAAAGATAAAATAACACATGTTAATCAAGTTATTATGCCAAAAAAAAAAAAAAATTCTTTCAGTCACAGTGAACTTGATTTTTGACCTGAGCTTTTTTCTTATACAACTTGCAAGTCATCCATAAACATTTGGTGATGGTTCCTGGTAAAGAACTAAAATTTGTATGCAGAAACTATTTTTCTGCTTCCAGTCACAGTGACCTTTACCTCTGATTTTATTATCTCGATATCAATAGGGGTCTTCCTTACAGCAATTGCAAGCCATCCACAATGTTTGGTCCAGATCTGTGATGTAGAACTAATATTTTTGTGCAGAAACCACTTTGCTTCCTTTGGTAAGTGAGCTGACCTTTGACCTTTTCACCTCAAAATCAATGGGTTTTTTTCCTTACCCCAAGTGCAATTAATCCACCAAGTTTGGTCCAGGTCTGCGATGTAGAACTAATGCTACTGTGAGGAAACCATTTTTCTTCTTATAATCACACTGACCCTGACCCTGAAATCAATAGGCTTCTTTCTTACCCCAAGTGCAATCAATCCATGAAGTCTGGTCCAAGTATGTGATGAAGAACTTTTGCTATTGTGCAGAAACCATTTTCTTCTTTCAGTCACAGTAACCTTGACCTTTGGACTCCAAACTTGGTAGGCTTCTTCCTTACCTCAAGTGTAAGCTATCCACAAAGTTTGGTAACTGTAGATGGTGGAGAATATTTCTTTAGTTGATGTTTGGAAATCAAATTTTTCTTTCAGTCACAGTTACCTTGACCTTTGACCGTAAAACCTATAGTTTTTTCCTTACCCCCAGTGTAAGCCAGCCAAAGTTTGTTAACTGTAGATGGTGGACTACTTGAGTTACTGTGTGGAAAGAAAATTGGTAACAGTCAGAAATATGGACTGAGGGACAACATCATAACATAATATGTTCCGCCTTATGGCAGGTATATAACAAATAAAATAAAAGTACTTTACTACATAGCTAATTCATGACCAGTTCCATAGTTGGAATTCTAATTTTCTGAAGATAATCTAAATATGAAAGGAAAGAAGCAAGAAAAAGACATGCAAGTTGTGCAGGTGAAAAAGAAAAATATTGAAAATTTGTTATCCTGACACTTTTGGATGCTCTACCAGTGTCTGAAAACTGACCTAAATGGAAAAGTTAATCAGATGGACAGACAGATGAACAAAGGTAACATTAAATGCTACTACCACATTCAGGTCAGGGCATACAAGGCAAATATTGACAAAGCTGTACCAGAATACCATGTTTCCGCAAGACAAATATTTTGTGTGGAAGGTAGTGGTGTAACGATATATTGGTATGCATCGCAATTTGTATTTGTACAAATTCTTCTGTACCAGTATTTTAACCCTAACTGTCCAGTAGCTGAACTCGTTGCAGAACTATTTTTGTTTATTGCAATATTACTTCGTATTATGAAATAACACTGCAAACAGACAAACACATACTTTTGTAATGGCTTAAGTTAATCACTGTCAAATAAACCTGAACCAGATCTTATACTCAATAAACAGAGCATTGTTTGGACTCTGGCTTTGAATGCAAGGAAGATAGTGAAATTGATAAATCATTAGCAGTATGCCTAGATGCTTCGATATCATGAGTTACTGTACAGGGAGTACTAGTAATCTTTCCATGCACGTGTCAACATCATCTGTATCTGTCGAAGTTGGTCATTACCTATCTTCAAGCTGCAGACTCTTGTCTCTTACCTGGCCATACACAAAATCCTCCTGATTTTTTACCAAAATAAGAAGAGAAACAGCTGGTAGAATATGCTATTTATTATAATAAAATTTACAGGCTTGGCAAATCACACAGACAGTTGGTATCATATTGGTTCTCAAAATGGTCAGCTTGGCAGCAATATGTATTGATACATACTGCAATACAATCATTTATATCACAATATATCGCAATATTATTTCAGATGGCAATACTCGCCTCTAGTTAAAGGTATGTTCAGAGGAATGGGATGCTTATAATTTGTGGAAATAAGCAATTATTTTCCTGATCAAGCAGGAATTATAATTTCTTACGAAATTGGCAAATTTGTATCTACCACTAACAGCCTATTTAACCACTGGTTGCACTGCTGATGCCAACTTTGTATGTTTGTTTTTTGTTTTTGTGGGTTTTAATGCACTCTGAACACCTTATCGGCTGTATCATACCAAGGAAATGGGAGATAAGTGCCTTTCCCAAGGACACACAGAGGCAGCTGAACTGGGCTGGCATGGGCGGGTATTGAACCTGAGACCCTTGAATTATGAGTCCAATGCTCTACCATGTGAGTTACTGTGGCTCTCAGCCAACTTTGTATGATTCAAAAGAACATACTGCTGAATACTCATTTTTGATGAACAGGGGTTTAATTGTTGTAAAATGAATAAACCATTATGCAAACAAAGATCTGAGTACTTTTTTTCTGTGATAGAATAAATGTGATTTTATCCAAAAATAGCTTGATTATGGGATTATAAAAGGTCTGCTATATTAAAATGTTTGCCAGGACATGAGGGAAGTTGTTTTTCTTCCTATTTCTGAACCTACATGTAAAACCTGAGAGTTAAAATTCATTCCAGCAAATGTTTAAATTTGACAAATTATGCACAATCATTATTCTTATATCATCAAGTACAAAACTACAAATATTTATGAATTACCTAGAAAACATTCTCTTGAGAACAAAATAATTGTTTAACTGGCACATGACAAGTAGACATCTGAAAATGAGCGCCATCAGAAAATCACAAATTTCAGCTTTTAAGGAGCTGACGATCTTTCATCACCTTGATTTCATGGAAGTTACAAGTCCAACTGTTGATTAATCCATGATCATTACAGAAATGGTCTAGCTTTTCAAATTTAACTACTTTATGTACTGCAATTCTTAGCCTATGATATTACTGATTGGTTATCTCTCCAGTTGGGATTTCTGAATTGCCTCGTTCACAATATTGCGTAAAACCTGAATTGTCGCCCTTGGATTGTCACTATTCAGAACAGCACTTCCAGAAACGAACATGTTGGCACCTGCCTGCAAAGGGAGGTAAAATAGTAGGAAAATTGTTATCTGAATAAATTATTAATGATCTCAATGTTTTGAGACTTGAATACAAAAGAAAACACCCTCATTCATTTACAATGGTTGACATTAGAAGCCAGTACAACATTGTCAACCCCATAACAACTTCATATCAAAATAGATGTTAAAGGAAAAACGAATCTGTTTAAGGTGTTTTGTTGTCTAACTATTCATCAATATCTGACTAGAGACATGTTATCTATTTTTTGTAGAGAAGGGCCTCATGTAAGTAAACTTTGTACTACAAATATGGTCAATAGGTAATTTTATATTCAGAGTTACTTTCTTTTACTAAGTGCTTCTGCTTGGTCATAAAAGGAAACAGCATCACAAATACATGTGGATGCCACAAAAATATAGTCACCTTTTCCCATTTATTCATTACACCACTTGTTCCACTTAACTCTATCAATGCAGCCAAGGGATTAAAAATTAAAAGACAGTTGTGTACAAACCACCCTAAAATCATATCCCATGTCAGTATCTTAAATGGTATGGGAGGAGTTGCATAACATAAGGCATTCAATGTGATTATCAACTGAAAGCACAGGAGGTGCAATATAGAGCACAGGAGGTGCAATATGGAGCATAGGAGGTGCAATATGGAGCATAGGAGGTGCAATATAGAGCACAGGAGGTGCAATATTGAGCACAGGAGGTGCAATATGGAGCATAGGAGGTGCAATATAGAGCACAGGAGGTGCAATATAGAGCACAGGAGGTGCAATATTGAGCACAGGAGGTGCAATATAGAGCACAGGAGGTGCAATATAGAGCACAGGAGGTGCAATATAGAGCACAGGAGGTGCAATATGGAGCATAGGAGGTGCAATATTGAGCACAGGAGGTGCAATATGGAGCACAGGAAGTGCAATATGGAGCACAGGAGGTGCAATATAGAGCACAGGAGGTGCAATATTGAGCACAGGAGGTGCAATATTGAGCACAGGAGGTGCAATATGGAGCACAGGAAGTGCAATATGGAGCACAGGAAGTGCAACATGGAGCACAGGAAGTGCAACATGGAGTTGAACGAAGTGCTTGGAAGTTTTGTCATGAACAGACCAGGATATAGGGGGGAGAGAAGGGGGGAGTGAGGTATATTCAGGGTTTAAGCCCTACCAGTGTGGCTGTCAATATTTTTGATTTTCCTGTTCATTTGTGGCATGCTTTGCAAACCATTTCTTTGAAATATCGAGTCCTGATCAGCCATAAGTGGTATGGATTGATGGATGATAATAGAGGTGGTGATACTAACACAAATGGACACTTGAACTGCCACTGATGCTCCCCTGGCATTAAGTAACAGGCTTTGGATCTAAAATTCACATCAAGTGAAACCTCTCAAGACTAAAATCCCATGGAAGCAAGCAAAAGTTTCGTTTTTGAAAGGTTTTCAGTTTACTAACATACTCAGATTTTACCTAAAATGATATACAATCAATTATGTCCCCTTGGTTATAACATAATGTGTATACTGACTAGTGCTTACTTTATGTTTTCAGGGATTTGCAAATTTTATGAAAGTCAGCTTGCCCAGGGCAAGCTGACTGGAAAATTGAACTTGCCCTTGGGAAATTGGAGCTTGCCCCAACATAATATCCCAACATGAGTAAAAAAAAATAAGATAAAATATGGAATATTTTAAGGAAATTGTGTTATATTTATTTTAACTTTTGTTTTCTTTTTATCTTTGTTGGCGCCTTAAAACTATATGCCAGCAATTAAAGTTATCAAAAAATATAATGTAAATAATACATGTTGATACATATGTAGATGAGAAAGGGTTGAAATGCAGATATAATCAGAACAGCAAAAACAGTTCAATTTTCCAACATTTTTAAAATTTGTAAATCCCTGCATTACAGCTAGAAACTTCATCAAGTTTCCATTTGTTGCCTAGATAAGATCACAGACTCGTCTCGTCAACTACATCAACAATAATGAAAGCTAGACTGTTTGTAATGATTTATTTGTACTCACAAATGCAGAATTTGTGAACACTTATTTTATCCATTTACTTAACAATTATCATCTAGTCACCTTGAAATCAGCGACAAGCATCAAAATATTTGACAAGCCAACTTTTGAGATTGAAAACACTTTTTATCCATTTAATTGTTTGGCAAGCGGTAAGTATGTATTGGTCTCCTATAATTATCATGTAAACAACAGATCATAAACACTGCTTGTGGTTGCTACTTTTTCAGTACATCGATCACACTTTGAACGAAATCGTCCAGGTGGTAAATCGTTTGAGACAAAAGCCTTTTATTTGCAAACATACTTGTCAAAAAAATCTCACGAGTTATATTATTAATAATTAACACCTACTCACCTTAAAATCAGCATCATACATCAAAACAATCTTTGACAAGCCGACTGTTCAGAATCAGCAAGCTCACAAGCTGTCTGAGGCTAGGTTAGGACTTGAAAGTCAGTGAACCCCAGATACATACACATAGTACGATTAAAATGTAACTCAGAAGTTAAAATAAATATTTATTATTTTTTTTTTTAAAAACTTGCTTTAAATAGTAAATATTCACATTATCACATCTGTGTGAGAAAATGTGAGACTGACCTTAATATTGAATACAAGATGGAAATGACATATGATAGCTGAAAGAAACTGAGACCAGTTGTGCAATATAAGAATGTGGTACATATAAACATTAAATAAAGTGCTGGTATATGTACTGTGGCGAAATCACAGGGTATAAAACTTGCAAAACATAAAGCATTATGACTGGAACATGAACCTTTCTCCCTCTCTCTCTCTCCCAATTTTTTGGACTTGCCCATGGGCAAGTGCCTTGGAAACTTGAGCTTGCCCAAGCTAAAAATTGAGCGTCCTGGGAGTCAGGCAAGTGGATTTGTGAAGCCGTGGTTTTATTAATAAAATGTTTCTATTGATATTTATAGTGTACCGGTAAGTGTTTATACTAATTTTTTTCAACACATGCTTTTGTACTTTATGTAAATTTACATGATTTGATCAAATGTTACTAGCCAGTAAATATGAGAAAACCAGTTCAAAAGCCAGTTGAGGATTACTTAAAGTATTGGACATTGATGATCGTCAAATAAACATAATATCCTATGATTGGCACAACGACTGGCACTATATTATAACCTATTAACATTCGAAAACTCGCTTCAGCCGAGCTTCATGACTCCTGATTAGCCTATTGTTTACATGGGCCATAATTTGTGCTGGTGCATATGCCAGGTTTTGTTTTACTTCATGCGTGGCCCTAGGCTATTTCCAGACCATTGGCTAACCTCATAACCAGGATCTGGCCATGTTTTGAGTAAGTTTCAGTTTTATGGGGTTCATTTAAGTGTAAAAATGAAATCTGGGATCAAAAATTTGTTTCTGTTTTCAGAGCAGAGGGCTTTCTATTTACTGAATAATTGTTACTGAAATAAAAGAAGAAAAATCCAGAAATTTTTTAGTTTCAAGAGGGTTTCAGTTTAGTGAGAATTTGGTCCTGAGAGGTTTCACTATATTCATGGATATAGATAGTAACATATATCCATATTCAAAGATACAGATACATATATGCATATAAACATCAACTATAGACACACATATACATATTTATTGATAATAAGCACATATATACATATCACATATATAGGCACATTCATATTCATGAATATAGACATACATAAACAGAGGAACCTCATTAATCCGAACACCTTCATTCCCAGTGAATATGTCCAGATTAATTAGTTTTCCGGATAAGTGAATCATGCACATTTTTATTTTATGATGTCATCATACCATATACATGTACTGTACATGTACATGTATTTGCTAGCTGTAAATGTACTGTTATTCAATAATGGTTGAAATAAATTAATGAATACATCTGTTGACTTGTGTTTATTTCACTTTATTATAACATGCACTTGTACAAACACATAAATATAAGTTTAAACAATTAACACATAGAATACATCACACTATGTACATGTACAGTATGTACTGTACATACATTTATTATGTCAATTTCCTGAAGAAATCTGTGACCTTTGCTTGCCTAGATTCTTTAGTGGATCGATCTGCAATGATTGTTTATACTGTCCATAGATTCTCAAGGGGTTTACTATTGTGTTTTATGTCATCACTGGTGAATATTGCTGATGTCTGCTCAAAATATGAAATGAGTGTTGCTATGCTGTCCTTGGATTGGTCGATGGCAATGTCTTTTCCATCAGGGTCGGTAGTGGCATCATCGTCTTCTTCATTAGCATTTTCTGGAACCTCGTCTCTAGATACCAGGGTAAAAATGTCGTCATCGTTGAGTTGTTGCCCTGTCTCTTCCATGTCGTCTATCCCTATGTAGTCCTCGGCAGTCATCTCAGCTTGGGTGGTAAGGCTTCTTATTAGATCTCTGAGCTCACTTAATGGCATGTCGTCTCCATCATCAATGTCTTCGACAGTAGTGGTTGGTGTCGGTATGATCTATACATGTCTAAAGTAGTTTGAGATTGTAGTTGGTGTCACTGAACCCCAAGCCATCATTACCATGTGTAGTGCCTGCCTAATGTCCACAGTTTGAACCTTGCCTTGCTCAGCACAGTCAAAGTAATGTCTAACTAGTTGTTTCCTGAAGTGGGCCTTGAATGCTTGTATTATGCCTGTGTCCACTGGCTGAATGTGTGCCATTGTATTTGGCGGGCAGAAGTGTAGTTTTATGTTGCATAATGGGATGTCCCATTGTGTGTGGCTTGCAGCGTTGTCTACAAGTAAGATGACCTTGCATTTGGCTTCCCTCATCTGTCTATCAAAGTCATTCAACCAGTCGATGAAAAGTTCTGCCATCATCCAAGCTTTGTGGTTGTGTCTGTATCTCACACATGTGTCTGGGTTGTAAGTTTTGCCTAAACACCTTGGTCTGTTTACTTTAGTGATGACAAATGGTTTCAATTTGATGGTCCTGTTGAATTCGCAGTGAGTGCCATGGTGATCCTATCTTTTGACTTTTGGTGCCTTTAATGTTGTGGGTTGCTAGACTGTTGTTTGGCCCCAGTCAGAAGAAAAATCCAGTTTCATCAAGGATGAATATGTCTTATGGGTCATAGTCTTGCAGTAATTGCTGTAGTTCCTCTCTGCCGGCTTGCACTTTGTTCATGTCAGCACCATCTGCTTCTCCCTCATACAATGTGAGTTTGATGTGCCACCAATTCTTGAAGTGTTGTAGCCAACCACGAGAATAGGCAAAGTATGTGATGCCGAGTTGATCTCTGAGTGTCTTTGCCTTGGCAATGAGCATTTCATCATTGATGGCGGCGTGGTGGGCCGACATGTCTGAGAACCACATGAATACCACATCATCAACTTGTTGATATTTGGCATGGCTAGCGCGGATTAGGTCTGCTGAGTCGGCAGATACAGACAACCATTTGTCCTTGTATTTTATGATGTCCGCAATTGTCAACTTGCCAATGTCTAAGGCTGAGTCAGCTATAATATGCCAGTGGATATCTTGAATGATAGCTTTTGGGTGATCTTCTTTGTGCTGGCAGATCTTCTTATTTATGGTGGCCAGTATCTCTACTCATCTACATTTGCTTGATGTTGTCGCTATAATAATGTAAAAAGTACAATGAATACAAGCATATCTCGCAGTTAAATGCGTTATGGTCAACAAATAAAGTCGTATTTTATAACTGTTACAGCTGGTAATGAACCTAAAAATGACGGCTTTTTATTCTGAAACGAAGCCCTATACTGTCCACAGCTTAAATCAATCAACTTTATTTGTACAGCCATCAACAAACTGTGATTGTTACATACAATTGGTAAACAGCAAAGAAACTTAATGGGACACTTAATTTATTAACCTTATGCATTTCAAAAGTATGGACGATTTTATCCCAGTGTGTTTATTTAATTATTAACACCCCCGTCAGCGACTAGCAAAAACAGACATTGTTTATACAATCACTGGTTACAAAATGGTCATGCTACTATAAGTTTTTCCTCACACATGATCACATGATCAATTTATAACTTTAACGTGCCACTAGAATTTGAACAATCAGAGATTGATACATTGACACAAATTTGCGTAGGTGAATCTCTGTTATCTGACTGTCTGTATTTTCATATATGATTCTTCAAATTTTCTTATTTTTGGACAGATTATTTCCGGACTATCGAGGCAAGTTTTATAGTAATTATAAACTTGGTCCCCGATTTTGATTTCCAGATCCAGAACACAGATTTCTTATTTCCTGATTAATGGAGCAAATTAATGTTTAGGAATTCCGTTCCCATTGAACTATGTCCAGAGAGTGTGGTTTCCAGATAAATGGAGTCCGGATTAACGAGGTTCTTCTGTATACATATTCAGATATAGACATATATACATATTCATGGATATAGACACATACATAGTCATGGATAATAGACACATATATACATATTCACAGATATAGACATACAGTACACGCATCATGTTTTTATGATTCACCACACAATTGAGTGAGCGTGGAGAAATGGGCATGGGGATTAAGTGCCCACTATGAGTAGTTTAAGTCCACTCAGTCTGGTAGATTTTCACACTAATTTAGTGAAAATCCACTCTGTCTAGTGGAAGTGCGTGACGGATTTTATTGCAGTTGTAGTGGGTTTTATGGCACCCCTCGCTGATTCTATTGTATTCGCTCCGCGAGTCGACACACTAAACAAACAGATGGGAGAAACTCCGACACCATAAACCCGAACATGGCAGGTATCAATTTCATACCTTTACCTGTACCTTTACCTGTACAGTGGCAACATTTCCTGTGTATTTATCAGTAGCCTGGCTGAGGATACATACAGACGAACGCGTGTAACGTAGAAAAATTATGAGGTTTTATATTTCTTGGATATCTTTCCACCCCTGTCCATGACAAAGCGTACATCAGAAATAATTGCTTAGCTACAACGTACATCCCTGCTGATTTAATACATGTATATGTACCTGTTAGCATATACAGATGCAGAAATTGACATTGTTCTGCATCGAGTGGTAACTTCGAGGTTCTTTCTCAATAAATGATATTTCATAAAAGTGTGTTGTGTACTGGTTATTAATTTGTCAGTTTCCCTTAAATTTCCATATAATTTCCAAGACCCACCTTGAAGAAATCATTGAAAGCAGTAACACATATCGAACTCGAAAAGAGATTACAAACGAACGCCGTAATATTTATATTGAACATGTACGATCATGAACACTGGCACATTATGACATGTATGTCATAATTCTTGCCAAAGTATTTTAAAATAAAAAAGATACACGAGCTATACTACAGAAAGGTTCTTCTGAACTGTCACCCTTAAGCTTTGAAAATAACATTGTTTATGAGACAGTACAGCAATTTTTTAAATACAGGGAATTGTGTACACTGTACTGAATGTTGCACTCTATCAGTGGCCATTCATGTCAAAAACAAGTGAGTTAAATGAGAAAAAAAGTTATTTCCTGTCCACACTTTTTTCACGAATCTACACTGCATCACCAGGAACTGGCTGAGGAGTATCATTCTTACTTTGAAGCCAGCCACTATGCCTGTTGCTGTAGCTTCCTGCCTCGAGTCAACAACAGTCCATCATGACAGTTTCTACATGTCATCAGCTAATGTTCAATGTCATGCTTCGATGTTTCAAAATGTACAGTACAATAACTGTCGAATGAAAATATCACAAAACAACACACCTTAAAACTAAAAAGATGTTAGTTTGTGGAAAACAAATTTGGACTGAGAACGCATTTGATGTTAAGCTCTCGTATTATTGTCTAAAACTGGTCTCTAGCGTTACATGAAAAATTAAATATAATTATTTGTATTCTCCCATTTAGAGACCTACCATTTAACTTAAATTTGGGGGGGGGGGGTGAAGTGTACTGGCCTTGATGTACGTCTAAACTATCTAAAAATCAGAACAAGTGTAGTTGTTTCAAGCTATATCCCATCCCCTCCATCTCTCTTTCTCTCCAAGCCTACAACCCCCCTCCCCACTTCATTGTGTAATAAGCAAATAGAGTAGAAGTCTTAAATGACTTAAATTAGGACAATTCCATGCAGCTACTGGTCAGTGTCGCGCTTCTATGTTTCAAAATAAACACTGTTGAATAAAAATGTTTCTTGTTATCGCAAAATCAAACGCTTTAAAACTAAGAAGATGTTAGTTTGTGAAGAGCGAATATAGACAGAGAAAGTCTCAGAAACACATAGCTGTTAAGTGTTGATATTATCACGTAAAAATGGGTTCTAGTGGTATATAAAGCAAACTATATATAGTATTCTTATTTTCCCGATAAGGGAACAAGCATTTAAATGTAACAAGCTTAAATGGTCCTGAGTCACATATAAAATTATTAATATTTTATTTTCAAAAAATCACAAGTGTAATTTTGTTAAAGCTAAATCCTATCACCCCCGCACCCCCACTAGCACATAGAGTAGAAGTTAAATTACTTAAATCAGAATACAAGTAGTCATGGGAATATTGTTATGAAAACACCAAGGGTTTCTGTTTAATGAAGCCACTTCAGCTAGCATAACATCCTGTAATGCAAGCGCTAGAAAGACGTGAATAAAACAGCGTTAGATAAACAAGTAGCGTGTCAACCCTGCCCCTGGGCATAAGTGGCAACTTCAGTGTGTTTTCTCAATAAATGATATTTCATAACAGAACTTCTTGTACTAGTTATTAATTTGTCCTAGTTTTCCTTTAATATCTACACAGTTTCTAAAACCTTCTTTAAAGAAATTATTGAAAGCAGTATACAAATACCTTTATCTGTAGACTTAGAAAAATGATAATTTTTAAATGAGCCGAATTCATCTACACGGTATTGAAGGATGCTCTCTTTCAGTGGCTGTTCATGCCATAAACGAAGTGATTTTTATGAAAAAGGTTACTTTCTTCATCTCTTTCTTCGTGAATCTATCATCAAACACCAGCCGAGGAGTGACATTTTTACTTTGACGTTAGCTGCTACGCTTGTTAACCATGGCCATTCATGAAGGTGTTGAGCTTCTATCTCATTTTTTTTTTAACCCGGATGTTTCAAAAGAAGCATTAACTTCTGAATGAAAATATTTTTGTTGCGTGTGGAACAACAAATTTTAGACTTGTAATATGGAGTGAGAAACGCAATGTGGTCAAGTTGTGATATTTTTGCGTAAAACTGGTTTCTAGCCGTATATAAAATAAACCATATAAAAATTGTATTCTCCCAATTAATCTTGCAATGCAGCACATATAATACAAGTCTACTGCAGCAACACAAAACTATTACATGTTTAAGAAAGCTGTATTACACTACAAGCTTTCTGTTTTTGTTTTTTTTAAATGCATCTTTTTTTGTAATAAAATGTGTTTATTACATGCAAACATGAGAGAGAGAGAGGTTATGCACCATAACTTTCGATCGATGTTAGCCGTAGCTTTTATCGCAAACTTGGAAACAGTCATTGCTAATTAGAGAGTATGCATTTTTGAAATGTGCCTCATTCATCTTCATTTTGGAATTTGTCTACCGACAAAATTTAGAATTACAATTATGATTCCACTCTTTATTTAAATAAGTTAAAATGTAAATCGCTGCTTGGCAATTCATTTTGTATTTAACAAGAATTTATATAATTCATTGGGTTATTCACCTGCTAATAGTGTCCTTTGTCTTATTTTTTTATTATCTATTGTCGAATCTGGTCATAATTAACCCATACGAACTTAATGATTCAGAAATTTAATAGACTTGAAGTCCAATGAGAGAGCATTACTGCAATAATCAAGGTGGACCTGACAATATTCGTGACCACCTTAGAATTAATATGAATGGTTCAAAATGAACAGGAAATAAATGGGATCTACAACCTCTGAAGCCAAAACGTTTCCACCTCCAGGTTGGAGTAGTTAACGAAAAATAAGAAGCCACGTGTTTACAGCAATCAGTGCAATAATAGAGATAGATTTTAGTCTTGGCAAACACGTGGCTTAGCAATTTCGGGTGATGTACAAGGCATTATTGATAGATATGATGTGTTCAGCTAGCGTGTAATACAGTACAAGTTAAACAAGGGGAGAAAGAAGTAATTACAAAGCACAAAATAAATCTTACTGAATGATACATTAATAAAACACCAGAAATTTTCAAAGTTTCGCCAATTGAAGCAAATTAATTGTGATTACACACTTTTTATCGCTTTTACCCATCCATTTGGTAATATTAAACTCGTCAGATGACCAAAACAGCAATCTTAAGTATATTTTTTTTAAGCTGTTGGTCATAGAATGCAGTATCATGTGCTTCGTAGAGTCGGAGTAAAAACAGTAGGTCTACGGTAAAAGTAAACACGTGTCTAGTTCCTGAGAGAATGTGTTGCATGGACATGTATATTTAAGTCACAAGTACTAAACAGGCTGGAATAGTAGAGGTTGTATATTGGATAGCGCCAAGTACATTTCATTGTGTGGGAACATTTTAAGCAGACCATTTAAAAGTGACTGGGGTAATTAAAAAAAAAACCACAACATTTCTTGCATTCTTTTATTTTAATAACGGAATGAAACTCGCTAATACATGTATTTACGTGTGATGTCTTTTACCCTTTGTTTGTTTAAAACAGAATCTCCCCCCTCATTAAAATTAAACTTTGTATAATTTGTGAAGCATCATTCGTGACTCTTTCACGTATATGAACGAGTTTTAGTGAGCGAGTCTTTGAATATTAAATGGCACTGCATACAAATTAAAAAGTGCATTCTGCACTGTGTGCTGTAGCTGAGCCGATAGGTAAGTTCCACGTGTGGTAGTGTGCGTCCACTATTACATAATTATATTGCTGCGACTTTCAAATGGGCAATAAAACTTAATCCGTCCACTACCAGCCACGATGTGGACAATCAACGACAACCACTATATCATGTCCATGATGGACACAGTGTGAAAAGGATTAAGCTCCACTGTCACGACGTGTTTTTTCATAAAAACACGATGTGTGTACTGTATATACATATTCATGGATATAGACACATACATAGTCCTGGATATAGACATATTCACATATATAGACACATATATACATATTCACACACCCACATACATATATATATATATATATATATATATAATAGTAATGTGATCTTGACTTGATTACTAGATCACACTCAGTTGTCAGCATCAGAAAATCGGGAATATTACGAGATGTGAAGCGTCAGGTCATGATCCGAATTTTCTGAATCAGACAATAAGACTGAATTACTATGATAATAATATTTTTCAAATATATCAATTTACAGATAATTTAAGAAAATCACTATATTAACTGAAAATTAACAAATAAAAATTGCTTAATATTTCAACATTTTTAATATGAACTTAATCTAAATTATGAACCAAATTACATACTGATCAGTTGATATGTGCATGAATATTGCAGTTTATGAATGAAGTGCATGAAACAGCAGTCACTCATATTCACTATGCTTACTGTTAGAAACACGAAGTTTTAGATGCATGGGGCAGCAGACCCATACATATCATTTACAGTTATTGTGCAGTTGTCAAATTTTGCATCACATAAGATTTCAACAGCTGAATAACTCTGAAAGTTTCTCTCTCAGGCAAGGCTAATAGCAATTGAACTGTTTCTGGTAGGACATTGTGAGAGGCTCCGATGGGGACTTGGCATGGGAATGACAGCATTATTTTGAGTTATTTCCAACGGAATTGGGCAAATTGTTGGAACTTGATATAGATTTTGTACAGAGAATGTTACTCATTTCCTTCTGAATGTCAAGTTAGGCTACAGCATAGTTGTTCACACTTGTTCAGTTGTAAACAGGAAACCTCAAGGAGAAACTAATTCCAGCCTCATTTGAGAGGACGGTAATACAGAATCAGAAAATGAGAGTATAATTTTCCTGCTTCTAGGAAATGACAGTAAAATTCTGGCTCTTTCTTGAGTAAAATATTGATAGGTGTGTAATAAAGGCACATATATACAGTAAACCACCAATTATCCAGACCCATTCGGAACAAAGATTTTGTGTGGATAATCGGTTGTCCAGATGATCAACCTTTGATTTTAAAAAAAGTAAAATTATGAATGGAAGTACCTGGAATAAATGGGTTTGATAATAGTATTAGACAGTATATGTATCAGTAAGTAAATATTACAGTTCTGTATACACCCGACATGTTTAAGAGCAGAAAAAGTAGAAATAATAAGATATTAAGAAACTTTAATTGTGAACGCAAGTGACAAAGATTTCTTTCAGGATAAACTCAGCAGACATTCTATTCACACCTGCACCAGTAGGTTTTATCATGCATTAAATTAGCATTGATCATTGATTGTGAGGTAATTATGCAGGTTTGGACTGAGAATGCCTTTGACAGATTACATATTGTTAATGCAGTACTCACTAAATGACAATGAGGTGCAAGAATAAACTTTCTCTCTTGGTATCTCCCTCTCACCATCCCTCTCTCCTAATTACATTTATTTTTACATTAAAAAGATAATTTAGTTATTCGTAATACCATTGTAATTATACTTGTATATTCGAATGTGTTTGTTTCTTATTTATGTTACTCTTTTCTATGTCGGTGTCATAATCAGCAGATTAGTTTCACTTATTGATACACTTTGTAATTAGTAAAAATGTGGGGTAACACGGTAGTAGTCTCTACAAGCAAATAATCCAGATAATTGGCATCTGGATAACTGATGTTTTACTGTACATAGACACAGAGATGCTGCCTGGATTTTATCTCAAAGGAGGATCTCCCCCCTTGTTACCAAAGCAAGTGGCAAGTAAAAAAAAATGGGGGAAGGGGGGGAATCTCCATAGTTCAATATTTACCCGACACTTAAATATCCAACTCTCTTACTTCCTGCTCCACTGTTTGATCTCTACTGAAATCAAAATCCTCATAAGATTCCCCCTCTAGTTGTATAAATATAAATCTGTTGTCTTTTCCTGAGCTTAAACTGTTCCTTATCTGTGTATGAATATTGTTCTGTGCTGAGAACTCACTTTTACAGTCTGCTGTCTGAAGGGACATATGCATAATCAGCTTAGCCAGATTCAACAAGTTGGGAAACTGTTCTTTATGGTTGTTTTGCAGAACTTTCCACAGCTCACAGGTACAGTCTCATGGATATCTCTGCTCCAAAATGCATGTGATCTGGAGACTTGGTGTGTCATAATAGTTGACATCCTAAAATTCAAATGCCACTTTCTGACGTAAAAGGGTTATTTTTCCCATAATTTCTTTAAATATTACACAACATACCTCCCATATTGGTGTTGTGCTGTAACCATATGTAATGTAACAGTCAAGATTTCTGACCCTTTGCATTAAATTGTAGTTCCTTCTTTGGCAGTTCACCTAACCCAGCATCTAACATTGTTTTAGAATTATTGTCCTCTGTTTGGCAAAAAACTCGACTTCATCCTTCCCTCTCTCATTTTGCCATACACTTTGCATATTTTTGCTAGTACTGATGACTTAAGTTGAAAAGAATCAGTAATTTTCTGCCCAGCCATGCTCAACTAACCTTTCCACAAATGGACCAAAGTTTGCAAATGCACAAATATGAGGAAAGGGCATCAATTGCAGAACCCCTCCGGTACACAGGTTTTTCTGTTATAAATAATTAGCATGATTTCCAAGCATGCTTTTGTATTAGTCTACATCTGCATACTTTGGAACAGACAGGATCAAATAAGTATCCTTACTATAAATTTTTTTTTAGATTCTTATTTATTCAGTTTATCTTAACAGTTAAATTAAAATTTTATACTGCACTGAGTGCATTTTTATATGCACAACTTTGAACTAATTTGTAGGAGTTCTCATGTATCACTCCTTTCCAAGTGTGCAAATTCATACAATTTTTGCTTCATTTGCACACCTATGCACCCTGGCAGTATCTCTGTGGTTATAGGTACATAAGGAAGATGGATTGTCAATTCATTTATTGTCCTGGGTATGATTTTTGTGCTTTTATACAATATGAAATTTGCAGGGGTACTTAAAATTTGTTGATATGCCATTGAGGGAGGACGAGTCCTATTTGTCTCCTGTTTCAATCCTTTTTCATAGAGTCCTTAAATTTGTGGTTTATAGCAACTATAAAATTAAAGAAAACTTCGCACACTATGAATGAAAGTAAATTTGCAGTATTATCGATGGAATCTAAATTATGACTAGCATTTGGAAGAACTCTAGAATGACTTATAAGGCTGGTCCACCATTTTATAATTTTAATGGCTGTCATACCTCAGCACATTCCTGTATAGTAGAAGGTCCCACTCCTCCATCTACCTCTATGTCAATATCAGGGAAATGGTCCCTCAAAAACTGCACCTGAAAAGACAATATTCTGGCTGTAATCATTAAGGCTCTGATTCAAAATTCAAATATTGTCAAATCAAGAGTTATTTCTCTTCAGACACTCCTTTTTTTTAAAAAAGAACATTTATCAATTGTATATAATGTACAAGAAAATTACATGTAAATTTATCATCCTACCTGCAACAATGTTGCTACAGCCTAGTAGCACAATTGCTCCCCGTTACCTTTGACCTCCTTGTTTGCTCTATAATCTCTAGAGATATTCCTTCTCCCCCCCCCCCCCCAGCACAATGCACTTGCAGGCAATGTCTGATGATGATCCACTGATGAGAACAGACGACTGTGACCACTAAAACTTGTATTTTACCATATTCATCACAGGCGAGAACTTGTATTTTACCACATTAGTCACAGGTGAGAACTTGCATTTTAGCACAATCGTCACAGGTGAGAACTTGCATTTTACCACATTTACTGCATGTGACAACTTGCTTTTTACCAAGATTGTCACAAGTGAGATAAAACCATGAAGGCTTTGTCTGCATATGAATTTATGTATTTTTCTTTATATTATGGTTCATAAACATTTTTAATTTCTGACCATTCTTTACATTCTTGTTTCAAGCCCAATTAATAAACAAAGGTCAGTCATTTGGGACACTTACCTATATAATTACATAACTTACAACCTTCAGGGGTAGAAAAATATATTGCCAGGTAGCCTGGTACAACTAAAATTCAAAGCTGGGCATCAAATTTACTCAAAGTCAAAGCCCAGCCAGACAACTATCTTTTGGTGGCATTGGTTTGAAATAAGTATGGTCGCCATTTTACACAGAATAAATTAAATGTAGAGATATGGCCTATATGAAATGGGAAATGATAATACCCAGCTTGGATTTGATTTTTGCATAATCTGCAAGAAATCTCAAAATTCATTTCAAGTACAAAAACAATTTACATCGGAGGATATTTAATTGGACAATTGGTTGATTTCCATGGGCAAACCAGTTTTTTAGTCAAGTTGTCCAGGGGGCAACCATGCTTTTTTGAAAATTATTCTTCCACTGAATTGTTTGCAACAGCTTAAAATATCATATTGAGGCACTTCTTCTCAATTTATGTGCACAATGAAATGCCATATAATGGACTTTTTTAATTGTTGTAAATGTTTACAAAATAAGAGTAAAAATGGACGATTTAATATTTCACATGTAATTAGGACCCTACTCAACAAAGAAGAACCCTACAGTAATCATGTCTGCCTATCTGTTAATCAATTCATCAACAGTTTGTTTTTTAGCAAGTTAACTTTTTTACTTTTCACTGCTTAACTTTAGCAAAGATTGTTGCATTTCAACTAAATTTAACCTGCATCTTTCTATTAACAAGACCCTGAATCAATTTGATTTCCAACATTCCATTACATTTACATGAGTTATTCCCCTTGATTGCTACCCCCTTGACTTTGGTTTTCGCAGCATAACTTTCCAATAGTTTACTGCATTTTAATCCAATTTGACATGCGGCTTGACATTGATGAAACCTTGACAGAATTCAATTTCCAGTGTTCTGTGACAGCTTTTCATTCATGAAACCTTGACAGAGTTCAATTTCCAGTCTTCCATGACAGTTTTACGTTGATGAAACCTTGACAGAATTCAATTTCCTGTGTTCCATGACAGCTTTACATTGATGAAACCTTGACAGAATTCAATTTCCAGAGTTTCATGACAGCATTTACAGGAGTTATGTACCATAAATGCCTTCCCTTCTGACTTGGTTTCAGCAACATAACTTTACCAAGCTTCGCTGGATTTCAACAAAATTTGACACACAGCTTTATATTGATAAGTCATCACTCCTCTCCTGTTTTGAGGGTCTTTGAATGTCTTCATATTATGAGTACAATATCAACTCTTTTGCTGTTTTTACTATTCCAAGAGCAATGTCAAACAGTTTAAATATAGCATTTTCATGGTTTCTGATCAACTGTTGTGCCAATTTAATGATTTGTTATGTCTGCAATTATGTTTCAATCTACTGGAAACTCACACATGAAGCTTGAAGTGATTTGAAATTCCATGCATTTGTAGCCTTATCAAGCTGATTGTTACTCTGTGGAGGTTTACAATTTTATTACCAGTAAAAAGTAAATAAGTTTATTTCACATTCATCCTGTAAAAGTATAAAAAAAAGGTTATACATTGATACCTGCCACCTGTTTTTGATATGAACCTAATTTTGAGATTACTGTGTTTTGCACAATGTCATAAAGCAATTTTGTAATATTTTTATAAAGTTTCATGTACTTTTTTACTTTTTTTATTTATTTTTTTTATATTATTTGGCTCAAGGGTCTAGTAAAATGGCTGCTTTAAGCAACTGTTTTCAACATACTAAATTTTGACCCCTTTACACTCACTTCTCCCTATTTTCCCACCACTTCGCTCTGCTCTGGACAGAATCCAGCATGGATCCTGTGCATAAGTTGAAGTACCATTATTTTACATCAACAATTAGATGAGCTACTGTGTCTGAGGTCCAGCCAAGAAAACTATTCACGTATATACCAGGTCCAAATGCAAACAACATTTTGTTGTTTGTTCTACTGATTAGTCCTTACAAACTTCATAGACCCAGATCTGCTGGCGCATAATGCGCCGGCAGAGCTGGGTCTATGCAGTTTGTAGTTGGTATCAGTGTATACACAAGTATATATGGTATTAAGCAGTGTCCATTCTGATGCACACATTACTGATGGCTTTAGACACATTATTTTCTTCTTCTTTTTACACATGGAATGATTGCATGTGTAAAAATTAGCAATAAGCATAGGATAATGCTTCTGCTACAAACACCATAATTTGATAAATGTTCAAGAAATGTAAAGAAATAAACAACTGATACAATTTAAACCTTTTTTGTGTAAAGTATGTATATATATTAGTGTTTAATGGCATGCCAGCAAATATATGGTGCCAATTAAAAGTGAAGTTCTAAATATCAAGAAATGAAGTTTACTCATTGTTACTGATCAAAAATAGAGCTTGTGTTTTCATACTGATTTTTTTTTTAAACAGCCTGGATGGTAAACATAGTGTATACAACACTCCCTCACTGTAAGGACCTTCACTATAACGTTCCTGTCATAAGGCAAGTACAGTCATGGATCGCATGAGGGTCTGTTTTTCTAACTGAAACTTTGGGAGGGAAATTCACCCCTCCTTTGTAATAAAAAGGGGAAGTCTCTGAATACAGGAGAGATTTAATGAAGGCTTAAAATATGATGCATGATTTGTGTAAATTCAGTTGATTGTTTGGCACAAATGTTTAGAAATAAGTGTGAATCCCACAATCATGCATCCTAGAACAGACCATGTCCCATTTCATGAAGTGCTAGTAAATTATATGTACTATGTATTTCATTGTAAGGCAGTATACTCAATAGCTCCAATAGATAGTGTTATAATGCGGGAGTGCTGCACTTTGTTTTTCATTATAGGGTGGTCTCACTATAAGGAAGTATCTTTAATGACTTCCATGGACAGTGTTATAATTAAATGGTGCAGTACCATGAACTTCATAACAAGGCAATCTCACTATAAGGCAGTATGCTATGTGGCTTCCATGGATAGTGTTATAATGAGAGAGTGCAGAACCATGCACTTCATAATAAGGCAATCTCACAATAAGTATAGGTTATTGACTGAGTATTGAAAAATATTGGTCCCAAGGGCATGTGGAAACGGATGCCAGAATTTGTGAGGCCATTCAATGCCAAATGAAATAATCAATACTCGGTTATGTTTAATTAAGCTATTATGTGTTTAACCTTGTCCATGATAGTAAGTCGCACTTTAAAGTTCTGGTCAATTGGTAAACACCTTGTTGACAGCATCTGAGGTCAAGGCCAGTCTTGCTGACAATTATTTACAACTAGTTTAGTTTTTTTCCACAAGAACAACGCATTCTCTTGCATTGTGGGTTATTAGAATATGTGTATAAATATAGATGATACACATTTATTCATTCTTGTTTTAAATCCTGTTTTCAAATCATTCCTGTTTTTAAAATCAGTCCTTGTGAATTTGTTTAGGATCAGAGTTTATAGTTGTATTGTAGACATAATTTGAAAGGAATTATTTATTTGAACATTCATTGGAGTTACAGTAAAGTGCTCATTAACCTTTGGATTTATATATATGACTTTTGGATATTTGTGGACATTCTCAAAGATATTCTGGATTGTATTATTGTGGTATATCAGGACATTCAAGACTATTCATTCATTCAGAACATTCATTCATTTGGAATATTTTATAATTTCTGATTTGTGTTTAGGACATTTAAGATTATTTGGAATTTAATTCATAAACTGTAGGTGTCTTTTGAATTTTCATTATTGAGAAATAAACTGTTTGTAGATTTTACATACACTGTTGGTTTCACTTTCTTTCTGTTACATTATTTTAAGACCTAGAGTCATAACACAGTCAATAACCATTTTATTATATACTTACAAACAAGCATGTTATTCATTCTGTTATAATATAGGAATAACACAACTGAAGTAACAAATTGTTTCAACACTTTATTGAACATTTTACATGTCGGTCATTTTATGAATGAAACCTGAACACAGTAGAGTAATATACGCTTCTTTACTGCCTTGGAAGCACACACATATATGGGGTGATTGTCATCCTACAGTTGATTAAACTAAGGTTGTTAAAGAGGATGAAATTTCATGTAACCAAAGAAACACAATGAAATAATGATATTAGGAAAAAATGATGCAATACATCAATCAAAATTGAAGATATCATTATGGAAAGATGGGCCAGAAAAATTCAGTGTAAGGTTATTGTTGTGTTACTCTCAGTGATGTTGTCATGGTGGTGGGTAAATTTGAAAGTGCAGTGCTTCATGATTGTTGCCTGGGTATTGTGGCCCATCGGTCTTGGATAATACCTCAAAAAAAGATATAGATTCATTTGGAGTTGCTTGTTTTTCATTAAATTTCAAGTACAGGATAAAATAATGCTATTCAGAGTGGATAAAAGTTCACTCTTTACATCAAAGATCAGTTTGACTCACTCTCGCTGTCTCTCTCTCTCTCTCTCTCTTTTACTAACAGATGCAACTAGTGATCACTTGCCATCTATTTGCAGTATTTTTATAAATCATATTTATTTATTTATTCTGTTCTCCTTTCAATTTAAGTCTTTGCATGTATTTGCATTTTCTTTATTTAATTTGGATGACAGATTTTTTCTTTGGATGAGAACTAGATCTACTGATTCTCCAGCACTGGTGTCAGGTAGAAAAGGTTACAGTCATTGTCGGCTTCGGGTTTCCATCAGATTTATGACGTGGTCAGCATTCAATGTTTCCATAGATATTTTTATTTAGCCACAAGTAGAAATAGTTCATCAAATGCAGGCACGTATTTACCATATAATGAAGCGGTGAATATTTTTACTTAACTCTGGTCAATACCGCTGGGTATTGACCTGTAGCAGCAACATTAAACTAATTGGACTCTTTATAAAGTACAGTGAAACCCCGCTATAACGCGATATTTGGGGTCCATAAAATTTGATCGCGGAAAAAGCGGGGTCGCATTATTGTGGGGTTTTACTATATATTACTTTATTCAGAGAACAACGTATACACGTCTAATGTATAGCATGAATAGGGTATCAACACCGTTTACTATCTGATATCGATCCGTCTTTGTTTTCCCACATGACAACCCTTTGATTGAGCCACGAGTATGTTCAGTGCCAAGTAACAGAGAGTGGTTATTTGAACTCCCTGTGATCTTGCTGCCCAAGCTCAGTCCCTACATAAGCACCCACATATGACAATCTTTGATCTTAACGCCCAAGCACAGTCTCTACATAAGCACCCACATATGACAATCTTTGATCAACCATCGCATTGTCTGGTGCTTGGTTGTGTATGCAGTTAAAGAAGAAACGTAAGTCAGCTATTGTTTGCGCAATGATTGTATACAGGATGAATTGAAGTCCAGCGCATGTGTTAGTGGTTAACGTTTTTTTTATGTTTATTAAATCGTGAGAATCTTTTATCAACCACAACATTGTCTTATGCTCCATTGTGTATGCAGTTAAAAAAGAAAAACATGTCGGCTATTGTTTGAGCAATGAGTGTATACAGAATGAATTGAAGACAAACACAAAGAAGACTTACCGACTTTACTCATGGATCAGTAATAAGTAACATTTCCGATAATGTTTATTTTGGCATAACACTTCAAGAAATTGGTGAAATTGTTAAATTTCAGAAGCCACGCCACGATCTAATTCATACGTGATCTCTTCCCCAAAATGATAATAAACTTTTTATACACTATTTCTCGTACTTAAAAAAAAAAAAAAAATTCCATGTACGAGAAAAATACATGTACATGTATATAAATTTCAGGAACCACGCCACAAATGTATTATACTCGAATTCATATGCGATCTCTTCCCCAAAAGGATAGTGTAACATACACATTTTATACACTATTTCTCGTACTTTGAAAAAAAAATTTCATGTGCGAATGAATACACAAAATTTTGGGAGCCACACCACGATCGCGTTATATCCGAATTCGTGTTATAGCGGGGTTTCACTGTATATAATAAGGCAGTATATTCAATGGCTCCCATGTATAGTGTTATAATGAGAAAGTACTGTATCATGCGCTTCATTATAAGGTGGTCTCACTATAAGGCAGTATACTCTATGGATCCCATGTATAGTGTTATAATGAGAAAGTACTGTATTATGTGCTTCATTATAAGGTGGTCTCACTATAAGGCAATCTGACTATAAGTCAGTACATTGAATGGTTCCCATGGACAGTGTTATAATGAGACAGTACTGTACTACGTCCAAGCAATTACAAAGCTAATTTCTGATAAATCTGAGAACAGTATCTTTATATATTCAACTAAATAATTTTCTTATAAAGAATAATGAAAATGATCCACCAATCCCATGAAATTAAATTAAATTAAATATTCAGCCACAAAACTTTGTTATTTATTTCAAATTTTGTTGAGGTATTTACTCCAATTAAAATAAAATACCTAAAATCATAAATGTCTGACAACATGGACTTTTTTCTACTTGTTCTAAAAGTAAACTTGTAAAGCATAAAATTTTGACAAAGTAATGATAGCACCCTTCAAATGTGACCTCTTTATACTTATTTCATCAACTGCAGATATTTTATGCGTGGACTGGTAAATTTAGTGTCTTACCCTAACCACTAAAATGATGTGCTTGCTAATTTTTCACAAATAAGGACGGAAGGGTATAGTTAAATCCACCAGAGATTTGTCTGAGAGCTTTTCCATGGATGAGGAAGTTGTATATGGTGGAAAAAAATGAAATAAAAAAATTTGGTATCACCAGATAAAGTTTTTTCAGGAAGCAGTAATAGTAGTAGTAGTAGTAGCAGTAGTAGCAGCAGTAGTGGTAGTAGTATGGTTTAATGGCATCTCAACACAATACTGGCTACATGATGCTGATTAAAAGTAAAATAAAAAGTAAAAAACTCAAGAAAAAAAAAAACTACCAAATGAATTTCCAGGAATTCAAGATAAGACCATTTCTTATTTTAAACTACTGAGTGTTGAAACCATTTCTAATATTTTTGAGCAATAACAAGATTTTCAGATTAACCGCTGTGCCAGCCATACTAGATGTAAGATTGGCAACATTTTCATTTAGGACCAAGTAGACATTATTAGAATTCTTTTGGTGAAAATCTTATGTGAATATAACTATCCATTCCTGAGGAGTAGCAATAACAAGATTTTCAAGATGGCCATTTTGGATGTCAGATCAGTACCATTTTGATTTTGGACCAACTAAACAACATATGAAGTTTTTTTTGTGAAAACTGGATGTCGATATGACCATCCAACTAAAAGAAGCAGCAATAACAAGATTTTTAAAATGGCCACCATGGAGACCATATTGAATGACAAATCAACACCATTTTCATTTAAAACCAACTAAACATCATAAGAAGTCTTTTGGTGAAAACTCCATATTGATATGACCTCCATCGAGCAGTAGCAATAACAAGATTTTGAAAATCTTGGAGGTCAGATAGGCACTATTTTACTTTAGAAGCAACTAGACATCATAAGAAGTCTTCTGATGAAAACACCAAGTTGATATGACATTGAGATGGAATAGCAATAACAAAATTTTCAAGATAGCAGCCATGGTGGCCATATTTGATTTTATTTTCATTTAGGTTTAACTTAATATCACAAGAAGTTTTTTGGTGAAAACCCCATGTCAATATGACCATCCATCTAGAAGAAGAAGCGGCCATACTAGCAGCAAGATTAGCACCATTTTTATTTGGGACCAACCAAACATCATAGAAAGTCTTCTGGTGAAAACCCCATGTCGATATAACTTTTCATTCATGAGTAGCAATAGCAACATTTTCAAGATGGCTGCCATGGTGCCCATATTGAAAGTCAGAGTGTTACATTTGTTTGAGTAGCAATGATATGATGTTCAAGATGGCAGCTATATTGAATAACAGATCAGCACCATTTTCATTTAGGACCAACTAGACATCATAAGAAGTCTTTCTGTGAAAGCCCCATGTTGATATGACCATCCATTCTGGAGTAGTAGCACTAACAAGATTTTCAAGATGGCCACTATCTGTTACATTGGATGTCTGAGTGGAACCATTTTCATTAGGACCAACAACTAACCTCCTAGATTTCATTTTGATTGTATTTGTTTTTAGAAGCATAAGCATATACTCATTTTGTTGTGAAAATTGTCCTGATTATGGTCTGTATGGATGCCATCTTAAATCTTATTCCTGAAGGGCCATAATTAGGTTAAAGGTCATCCAAGTACAAATGCACTGTAAAACTAGACTTCCCCAAAACATTAAAATCTTACAGTGCAAAAGATTTTGACACTACAATTTAATAAATCAAGAGGAATAGGTCACTGAAAGTCAAAATGGTAACGTAAAATTACTTGTTTGTCCATCTGTCGTTATCCATTCAACTCTAATTAAGGCCATTTGCTGCACACTATAACTACAAAATCAGCCAAACCTGACCTGAAAAATACTTTTTGTGGCTTTCTTTAGCAGAAGTAATCATTCATGCATGATAAAATTATTAACATGTATTGTGATGAGCAGTAGCACATGTCTTTAGTAGTAGTCATTCATGCCTCATTAAATCATTAACAAGTCCTGTGATATATCGTTTGTAGAAGAAGTCATTCATGCCTCATAAAATCATTAACAAGTCTTGTTATGAGCAGTAGCACATGTCGTTAGTAGAAGAAGTCATTCATGCCTTACAAAATCATTAACAAGTCTTGTGATGAGCAGTAGCACATGTCATTAGTAGAAGAAGTCATTCATGTCTCATAAAATCAATAACAAGTCTTGTGATATGTCGTTAGTAGAAGAAGTCATTCATGCCTCATAAAATCATTAATAAGTATTGTGATCAGCAGGATAAGATGTCTTTCTTGATTCTGCACTTCAAGGGCTAAAACAGGTTATAAGGTGCAATAATTACAGAGGTCTCTATCCAATTTTGATATGATTGTTACTTATATTAGTTATAGCATAATGAAAATAAAAATGCATGGAAAGGCATAAAATTAGCATAGCTAGTCCTAAATAAGGTCAATATGACAGTGCCTCTATCCAGCATACCAATATTGTGAATAGTAGCTGAAATAAAGTATTAACATAACAGTGCCTCTATCAAGCATACCAACAAAACAGTGATAAAGGGTTAATATGACATTGCCTCTTTCCAGGATACCAACATGGTCACAAGTCAGTGTGATAAAGGGTTATTATCACAGTGCTTCTATCAAGTATACCAACATGGTTACAAGTCAGTGTGATAAAGGGTTTCTATAATAGTGCCTCTATCCAGCATACAAACATGGTGACAAGTAGATACAATAAGTGCCTTTATCCAGCATACCAACATAGTGGCAAGTAGATGCAATAAAGGGTTAATATGACAATGCCTCTATCCAGCATACCAATATGGTGACAAGTAGATACAATAAGTGCCTTTATCCAGCATACCAACATAGTGGCAAGTAGATGCAATAAAGGGTTAATATGACAATGCCTCTATCCAGCATACCAATATGGTGACAAGTAGATACAATAAGTGCCTTTATCCAGCATACCAACATAGTGGCAAGTAGATGCAATAAAGGGTTAATATGACAATGCCTCTATCCAGCATACCAATATGGTGACAAGTAGATACAATAAGTGCCTTTATCCAGCATACCAACATAGTGGCAAGTAGATGCAATAAAGGGTTAATATGACAATGCCTCTATCCAGCATACCAACATGGTGAAAAGGAGGTGCGCTAAAAGGCTAATATAACACTGCCTCTATCCTCCATACCAACATGGTCACAAGTCGGTGTGATAAAGGGTTAATATAACACTGCCACTATCCTCCATACCAACATGGTCACAAGTCGGTGTGATAAAGGGTTAATATAACACTGCCTCTATCCTCCATACCAACATGGTCACAAGTCGGTGTGATAAAGGGTTAATATAACACTGCCTCTATCCTCCATACCAACATGGTCACAAGTCGGTGTGATAAAGGGTTAATATAACACTGCCTCTATCCTCCATACCAACATGGTCACAAGTCGGTGTGATAAAGGGTTAATATAACACTGCCTCTATCCTCCATACCAACATGGTCACAAGTCGGTGTGATAAAGGGTTAATATAACACTGCCTCTATCCTCCATACCAACATGGTCACAAGTCGGTGTGATAAAGGGTTAATATAACACTGCCTCTATCCTCCATACCAACATGGTCACAAGTCGGTGTGATAAAGGGTTAATATAACAGTGCCTCTATACACCAAGCAAACATGGTGACAATTAGGTGTGATAAAGGTTAATATGGCAGTGCCTCTATCCAGCATACCATTATGTTGACAAGTAGATATGATAAAGAGTTAATATGACAGTGCCTCTATCCAGCATACCATTATGGTAACAAGTAGAAGTGATAAGGGGTTAATATATGACAGTGCCTCTACCAAGCATACCAATATGGTGAGCATACAAATATTGTGATAAGCAGACACGATAAAGGGTTAATATGACAATATGACAGTGCCTCTCTATATCGTGACCAGTAGATACGATAAAGGGTTAATATGAGAGTGACTCTTTAAAGCATGCCAAATAAGTACAATTATGGCTTAATATGACTGTGCCACTATCCAGCATACAACATTGTGACAAGTAGGTGCAATAAAATGTTAATATGACAGTGTCTCTATCCAGCATAGTAACATGGTGATATGTTGATGCAATAAAGGGTTACCCTAATATAGGTCTGGTAAAAGGTTAATATAACAGTTGTTATGTATGATGTTTATATAATATTATAAATATTTTAGGAAATTATAAATGTTTCTTCACTTTAATATTTGCTTAAATCTTAATGTTATCAGGAAAAACATGTTTAACTAGTGTCCTTGAATTAGGTTGTTTTGATCAATATGTTTTCTCAATTTGAAGGTCAAGGTTGAATTTTGTTTACAAGTAAAATTCCATTAAGATGACACATGTTCTAGAATATTCTGTCATGTGACCAATCTTTATATATGCCATGTTTGGTGGACATTTATTCAGTTTTGACATTACCATCAGTCTTGTAAAGAGCTATTACAGTTGTGAAAATTCATTCCAAATTCTAAGAGAGGAATTATTTTAAATATTCATTGGATTATAACAGTGCTCATAAACTTTTGGATTTTGGATTTTTAATTGATGATTTTGGAATTTAAGTGAACTTATTCAGAGATTTTGGAATACTTCATTTTGACATCAGCACATCAAGATTTCTAGTACATCAGGACTTTGGAGACCATTAGCACATCATAACATTCAAGGACACAGCCGTGAATTCGGAACATTCTATATTTAGGACTTGTGATTAGAACAATCATTCTTATTGGATTATTAGGATTTCAAAACACATTACTGTAAGTGACTTCTTGATTTTTTTCATTTTAATTATCTAGTAATAAATGCTTGTTGATTTTTACTTGATTTGTTGGTTTCACTTTCTTTCTGTTACATTTTTCTTAGACCATAGAGTCGTAACAGAAATTGGGGGCTCGTCTTCCGGGATCTGAATTTCTTTAAAGCATATTAGAGATATTAAAGTTATTTTTGAAATTCATATTGATTTTGTCTCGGAATTTTTTTTTGTCTTTGGCAAAGATTTTATATAGAGAAATTTTTTGTGTGTGAAACCAACAAGCATTTACTATGGCATCTAATGTTCAGAATTTCATTTCAAAACCTACCCAGGAGGGGTTAGAGTGCATGAGAAAGGATGAGTTGCTCGAGCTTGCCGGAAAATACAGTCTATCTGAGGCAAAAGTATCATTGACAAAACAGGAGATAAAGATTATTTTAATTCAGTATTTAGTAGGAAAGGGAATTTTTGAAAATAGTGCTTTAAGTTTGAAGAGAAAGCCTGTATCTGGTTCTGACAGGAAATTAAGGGAATTAGAGTTAAAGAACAAGATGGATTTAGAATTGGCAAAGCTTCAGATTCAGAGAGAGAGAGAGAGAAAGAAGAGAGGCAGATACAGATGGAGAGAGAGAAAGAAGAGAGGCAGATGGAGAGAGAGAAAGAAGAGAGGCAGCTACAAATGCAGAAGGAAGAGAGGCAGATACAAATGCAGAAGGAAGAGAGGCAGATACAAATGCAGAAGGAAGAGAGGCAAATACAAATGCAGATGCAAAGAGAAGAAAGGGAAATGCAATTTAAATTAAGAGAATTAGAACTGGCAAACAGAGCACACTCCACTCCTTTAAACACAAGTTCAGGTTTTGATGTTACTAGATATATTAGGTTAGTACCCCCTTTTCAGGAAAAAGAAGTAGATAAATACTTTCTTCATTTCGAGAAAATAGCTGAAAACTTGAAATGGCCCAGAGAGCATTGGACTTTGTTATTACAAAGTCTACTTATTGGCAAAGCTCGTGAAGTCTACACTTCACTGTCAGTACAACAAAGCACTGATTATGATGTGGTTAGGGAGTACATCTTGAAAGCTTATGAGTTGGTACCAGAGGCATATCGACAAAGGTTTAGGAATTGTAGAAAAGAAACTGGACAAACTCATGTCGAATTTGCAAGGGATAAAGAACAACTATTTGATAGGTGGTGCTCAGCCAAGAAAGTTGATCAAGGTTATGATAACCTCCGACAGCTCGTATTAATTGAAGAGTTCAAGAGGTGCATCCATAGTGATGTTAAAACCTATCTTGACGAGCAGAATGTGGAAACTTTGGAAAATGCTGCTCGTATGGCTGATGATTATTCCTTGACTCACAAAATTTCATTTGGCAATAAGTCGTCCTCTCAGCAGTTTTCTGGTAAAAAACCATTTCAATCTCATTCGAGTACTTCCAAATTTCACAACAGCACAACTGTTAGGAATCAAACATCTGATAAGACTGATCAGAAATCCTTATCTCTTCCTACGTGCACTTATTGTAAAACGAAAGGGCACGTTATTTCTGATTGCTTCAAGTTGAAAAATAAGCAACAGAGAAAAGACAGAGCTTTTCCAAATGCTCTTATTTCTACGAGGTCAAGGTCACGGTCTTGTATTGAAAGCAATACATTTGTTGGGTCAAACAAACCCCAGTCTGATTCTATTTTGGAGGCTTATGAACCATTCATGTCAGAAGGTTCTATATCACTTATTGGTGATTCTGCCAAACCTATCCCAATTAAAATATTAAGGGACACTGGAGCTTCTCAGAGTCTTTTATTATCAGGTACTTTGCCTTTGTCTGAGGAGTCTTCTTCAAGTGAAAGTGTTCTTGTTCAGGGAGTAGAATGCGGCTTTGTAAATGTTCCTCTCCATTGTGTAAATTTGGCATCAGACTTAGTTTCTGGACCTGTGACTGTTGGGGCAGTGACTTCTTTACCCATAGAGGGTGTTCATTTATTACTAGGCAATGACCTAGCTGGAGATAAGGTTGTGGTTAATCCACTTGTAACTGACAAGCCTTGTTTGGATCAGAAAGTTGATCCTGTCGAAACTGAAATCCCTGATTTGTACCCTGCTTGTGCAGTTACTAGAGCTATGGCAAAAAGAGCTCTTGAGAGTGATGTTGATCAGGATATTATTCCTTTAGCTGACACATGTATTGGTCAATCTTTTGATGAGGTCACTTTTTCCTCAGGTATTGATCAATCAAATGGTATTGATCACAGTGATCCTCTTTTGGCAACTCATTCTCTTTGTCCTACTCAGGGTGACAAACGACAATCCCTTGAAGTTGAACAGGAGCAAGATCCCGAGATATCTTATTTGTTTCAGAGGGCTATTAGTGAAACTGAAGCCACACAAGTTCCAGTGTGTTACTTTGTGAAAAATGGTGTCCTTATGAGGAAATGGAGACCACATGATGTACCCGCTGGTGACGAGTGGTCAGTGAGCTATCAAATTGTTGTTCCTAAGTCATATAGACAGGAAATTCTTAATTTAGCCCATGAAACTCCTTTGGCTGGTCATTTAGGAGTCCGTAAGACTTATCACAAGATCTTGAATCATTTTTATTGGCCGAAACTCAAAAGTGATGTTTCTAAATACTGCAGATCTTGTCACACTTGTCAAATGGTAGGAAAACCCAATCAGAAGATACCTAAGGCTCATCTGCAACCTATTCCTGCATCTGATGAACCATTTAGTAGAATAATAGTAGACTGTGTTGGTCCTTTACCTAAAACCAAGTCAGGCAACCAATACTTGTTGACCATCATGTGTACATCTACAAGATTTCCAGAGGCAATTCCTCTGAGAAATATAAAAACTAAAACTATTGTGAAAGCTTTGGTGAAGTTTTTTACACTTGTTGGCCTTCCCAAATCTGTCCAGTCAGATCAAGGGTCAAATTTTATGTCTGGAATTTTCCAACAAGTTATGCATGAAGTAGGCATCCAACAGTTTAAATCTTCTGCCTATCACCCTGAAAGTCAAGGTGCTTTGGAAAGATTTCATCAAACTTTGAAGAATATGATTCGATCATATTGCTTTGATACAGAAAAGGATTGGGATGAGGGTGTTCATTTGTTGTTGTTTGCTGTTAGGGAATCAGTTCAAGAGTCGTTGGGTTTTAGTCCCTTTGAACTAGTTTTTGGTCATACTGTCCGTGGACCATTGAAATTATTGAAAGAGAAACTTCTTTCAAATGAAGATTCAAAGATTAATCTTCTTGATTATGTCTCTGATTTCAAATACAAGCTGTAAAAGGCCTGTGAAGTAGCAAGAACTAATCTTCACACTACCCAGTCAAAAATCAAATTAAGGTATGACAGAAATTCACAGGAAAGGAGTTTTAAACCTGGTGACAAAGTTCTGGCTCTCTTTCCCATACCTCAGAATCCTCTTCAGGCTAAATTTTATGGTCCTTATACCGTTGAAAAGAAAGTAAATGACTTAAATTATATCATTAACACTCCTGGGAGACGGAAACAGAAACAACTTTGTCATATAAATATGTTAAAGGAATATTTTGACAGAGATAGCTCAGCTAATTATTCTGTTAATTTAGTTGTACCTGTCCCACACAGTGAAGATATCAACGATGGAGTACAATCAGACTATAGTGACTCTGGTATAACCAATCTTCGGAATTCAGAAATATTGAACAACCTAGACCAGAAACTTTCACATCTACAACAACAGGAAAGAAATGAACTAAAACAGCTATTACATGAATATGAGCACTTGTTTCCTGATGTTCCAACACGAACAAGTAAAATTTATCATGACGTTGACATTGTAGATTCTGCGCCTGTGAAACAACATCCTTATAGGATGAATCCTCTCAAACAGAACTATCTGAAGAAAGAAATTCAGTATTTACTGGAGAATGATTTCATAGAACCAAGTAAAAGTAACTGGAGTTCACCATGTATTCTTGTTCCCAAGCCAGATAATACATTCCGTATGTGTACTGACTATAGAAAAGTCAACAGTGTCACCAAAACTGATTCATTTCCAATCCCAAGAATGGACGATTGCATTGATAAAATTGGAAATGCGGAATATGTCACCAAGTTTGACCTTTTAAAAGGATTCTGGCAAATTCCACTGACGGAAAGGGCAAAAGAAATTTCAACATTTGTAACTCCAGATGGACTTTATCAATATAGAGTCATGCCGTTTGGAATGAAAAATTCGCCTGCAACGTTTCAACGTCTGATGAACATGATAACATTTGGTCTTGATAATTGTGACGCTTATATCGATGATGTCATTATCTACAACAACACCTGGGAAGATCATTTGGAAACCATTCGAAAATTCTTTGATCAACTCAGCGATGCGAATCTGACAATTAATTTGAGCAAAAGTGAGTTTTGCCATGCTTGTGTCACATTTTTAGGACATATTGTGGGACAAGGTCAAGTTAAACCTATAGAAGCTAAGGTCAAAGCTATCTCTGAATTTCAAGTTCCAATTTGTAAAAAGCAACTGATGCGATTTCTAGGTATGGCTGGACATTATCGGAAAGTTTGTTCCAATTTTTCCAAAATTGCTGAACCTTTGACAAGTTTATTGAGTAAGAAAGCCAAATTTTATTGGTCTGACAAGTGTCAGGAATCTTTTGACAAGTTAAAGGCCATGCTTAAGAATGCACCAGTTCTTTCTACACCAAATTTCAGCCAATCATTTAAATTATCTGTTGATGCAAGTGATGTAGGGGTTGGTGGAGTATTGATTCAGGAAGACAAAAGTGTTGTGGATCACCCTGTATGTTATTTTTCTAAAAAACTAAACAAGCACCAGAAAAATTATCCCACAATTGAGAAGGAATGTTTGGCTTTGATATTGGCTTTACAGCATTTTGAAGTGTATGTCACCTCAGCTCTTTCTCCAATTATTGTGTACAGTGATCACAATCCCCTTACTACTTTCATCAACAAAATGAAAGATAAAATCGGAGATTGTTGAGATGGAGATGGAGTTTGATATTGCAGGAATATAACATTGACATCAGACACATCAGGGGAAAAGACAATGTGATTGCAGATGCACTCTCACGTGCCTAGAAATGTAATATTGCTTGATGTAATTAAGTCCAGTATCATAAAACATGTTCTTATGTAATTTTGGTTATTATAGTATTAGATGTATATTCAAAAGAAAGCTTTATTACATAAATCTTTCTTTTTCTTTATGAGGGGAGGTGTTATGTATGATGTTTATATAATATTATAAATATTTTAGGAAATTATAAATGTTTCTTCACTTTAATATTTGCTTAAATCTTAATGTTATCAGGAAAAACATGTTTAACTAGTGTCCTTGAATTAGGTTGTTTTGATCAATATGTTTTCTCAATTTGAAGGTCAAGGTTGAATTTTGTTTACAAGTAAAATTCCATTAAGATGACACATGTTCTAGAATATTCTGTCATGTGACCAATCTTTATATATGCCATGTTTGGTGGACATTTATTCAGTTTTGACATTACCATCAGTCTTGTAAAGAGCTATTACAGTTGTGAAAATTCATTCCAAATTCTAAGAGAGGAATTATTTTAAATATTCATTGGATTATAACAGTGCTCATAAACTTTTGGATTTTGGATTTTTAATTGATGATTTTGGAATTTAAGTGAACTTATTCAGAGATTTTGGAATACTTCATTTTGACATCAGCACATCAAGATTTCTAGTACATCAGGACTTTGGAGACCATTAGCACATCATAACATTCAAGGACACAGCCGTGAATTCGGAACATTCTATATTTAGGACTTGTGATTAGAACAATCATTCTTATTGGATTATTAGGATTTCAAAACACATTACTGTAAGTGACTTCTTGATTTTTTTCATTTTAATTATCTAGTAATAAATGCTTGTTGATTTTTACTTGATTTGTTGGTTTCACTTTCTTTCTGTTACATTTTTCTTAGACCATAGAGTCGTAACACAGTGCCTATATCCAGCATAACAATATGGTGACAAGATGAGCCAATAAAGGGTTAATATGACAGTTCCTGTATCCAGCATAAGAAGATGGTGACAAGTTGATGCGATAAGATCCTTTATTCAGCACACAAATATGGTGACAGGTAGATATGATAAAGCAGGGGTGTCAAACATACAGCCTGCGGGTCGGATACAGCCCACCAGACTCATTATTTATTATTATTTATATCAAATCTGGCCCGCCATAGCAAATGGGTTTGACACCCCTGTGATAAAGGGTTAATATGACAGTACCTCTTCCCAGAATAACAATATGGTGACAAGTAGATATGATCAAGGGTTAATATGACAGTACCTCTATCCAGAATACCAATATGGTGACAAGTAGATGTAACAAAGAGCTAATATGACAATACCTCTATCCAGCATACTAATATGGCGACAAGTAGATAATATAAAAGATTAATATGACTGTGCCTCTATCCAGCATGTCAAAGTGGTGACAAGTACATACCATCAACTGTTATGATCACAGTGCCTCTATCCAACATGACAATATGGTGACAAGAAGGTGCTATAAAGGGTTAATATGACAGTACCTCTATCCAGCATACCAACATGATGTCAGGTAGATTCAATATAGGGTTAATATGACAGTGCTTCTATCCAGCACACCAGTATGGTGACAATTAGATGTGATAAGTGCCTCTATCCAGCATGCCTTAATGGTGACAAGTAGATATGATAAAGTATTAATATGACAATGCCTCTATCCAGCACACCAAAATATATGGCATAAGTACCTCTGTCCAGCATACCAATTCGATGACAAATAGATATGATACAGGCTTAATATGACAGTACCTCTATCCAGCATGTCAATATGGTGACAAGTAGGTACTATAAAGGCTTAATATGACAGTGACTCTATCTAGCATACTAACATGGTGACAGTGCTTCTATCCAGCATACCAACACAGTGAAAAGTAGATGCAATAAATGCCTCTATCCAGCGTGCCATAATGATGACAAGTAGATACAATAAAGTATTAATATGACAGGGCCTCTTTCCAGCATGTCAATATGGTGACATGCAGATATGATAAAGGGTTAAGATGACTAAGATGACAGTGCTTCTGTCAAGCAAAAAGTGGTGAGAAGTAGGTGCGATAAAGGGTTAATAGGACACTGCGTCAATCCAGCACACCAGCATGGTGACAAGTAGATGTGATAAATGGTTAATATGAACAGTACCTCTATTCAGTATACCAAGATGGTGACACATAGATGCAACAAAGGGTTAATATAACAGTGCCTCAGTTCAGCATACAAGCATGGTGATAAGTAGATGCAATAAGTGTCTATATCCAGCATACAGATATTGTGAAAAGTAGCAGCGATTAAGGGTTAATAACACATTGCCTCTACCCAACATACCAACATGGTGACAAGAAGGTATAATCATGGCTTAATATGACAGTAACTCTATCCTGCATACAACATTGTGACAAGTAGGTGCAATGAAAGGTTAATATGACAGTGTCTCTATCCAGCATACCAACATGGTGACAAGGTGTGATAAAGGGTTAACATGACTGTGCCTCTTCCCAGAATACCAACAAGGTGACATGTAGATGTGATAATGGGTGAATATAACAGTTTCTCTCTCCAGCATATGAACACTGTGGCAAGTAAATGTGACAAAGGGTTAACATAGGTCTGATATAAGGTTAATATGACAGCACCTCTATCCAGCATAGCAACATCGTGTCAAGTAGATGTGATAAGTGCCTCTATCCAGCATACCATTATGGTAACAAGTTGATATGATAAAAGGTTTATATAACATTTCCTCTATCCAGCATACGAACATGGTGACAAGTAGATATGATCAAGGGTTAATATGACAGTGCCTCTATCCAGCATAACAACATGGTTACAAGTAGGTATGATCATGGCTTAATATGACAGTGCCTCTATCCAGCATACAACATTGTGAGAAGTAGGTGCAATAAAAGCCAAATATGATGTGTCTTTATCCAGCATACCAACATGGTGACAAGGTGTGACAAAAGGTTAATATGACTGTGTCTCTATCCAGCATACCAACACAGTGACAAGGTGTGATAAAAGGTTAATTGACACTGTCTCTATCCAGCATACCAACACAGTGACAAGGTGTGATAAAAGGTTAATATGACACTGTCTCTATCCAGCATACCAACACAGTGACAAGGTGTGATAAAGAGTTAATATGACACTGTCTCTATCCAGCATACCAACACAGTGACAAGGTGTGATAAAGAGTTAATATGACATTGTCTCTATCCAGCACACCAACAGGTAACAAGTAGGAGCAATAAAGGTTAATATGACAAAGCCTCTATCCAGAATACCAACAAGGTGACATGTAGATGCAATAAAGGGTTAATATAACAGTTCCTCTATCCAGCATACCATCATTGTGACAAGCAGACTTGACAAACAGTTAATATCCCAGTCCCTCTATCTATCATACCAACATGGTGACAAGTAGGTCTGATTAAAGGTTAATATGACAGTGCTTCTATTCAGTATACTAATGAAGGTTAGAATTAACTGTGATAAAGGATATTATGACAGAGTCTCTATCCAGCATAGCAATATGGTGACAAGATTATGCAATAATGGGTTAATATGAGTTTCTGAATATAACATAACAAGATGTTGAGAAGCAGATGTGGTAATTGCCTCCATTCAGCATACCAACATGGTGACATGTAGATATGATAAATGGCTAATATGACAGTGCCTATAATGGGTTAATATGACAGAGCCTCTATCCAGCATACCAACCAAGTGACACTGCCTCTATCCTGCATGTCAAATATATACAATAAAGGTTTAATATGACAGTGCCTCTATCCAGCCTGTCAATATGGTGACAAGTACATATTGTAAAGGCTTAAGATGGCACTGCCTCTGTCCAGTAAAACGTGGTGAGAAGTAGGTGCGATAAAGGTTTGTGCCTCCAATACACCAACATGGTGAAAAAAGGTGCAATAATGGGTTAATATGACAGCGCCTATATCCAGCATTCCAACATGGTGACAGTGCCTTTATCCAGCATACCATTATGGTGACAATATGATAAAAGGTTTATATGACAATTCCTCTATCTAGCATACCAACATGGTGACAAGTAGATACAACAAAGAGTTAATATGACAGTTCCTCTATCCTGCATACCAACATGGTGTCAAGTATATGCAACAGAGAGTTAATATGACACTGCCTCTGTCCAACATGCCAACATATAACAAGTAAATGTAATAAGTGCCTCTAACCAGCATACCATTTTGGTGACAAGTTGATATGACAAAAGGGTTAATATGATAGTACCTCAAATTAACATACCAATATGGTGACAAGTAGATACAATAAAGAGTTAATATGACAGTGCTTCCACCCGGCATATCAACATAGTGACAAGTAGATGTGATAAATGCCACCATTCCAGTAGATGCAATAAATGGTTAATATGACAGTGCCTCCATCCAGCATACCAATATGGTGACAAGTAAATATGATAAAGGGTTAATATGACAGTGCTTCTATCCAACATATCAATGTGGTGAGAAGTAAATGTGATAAGTGCCTCCATTCTAGAAGATGCAATAAAGGGTCAATATGACAATGCTTCTATCCTACATACAAACACGGTGACAAGTAGATAAGATATAAGGCTGATAAAAGAGTGCATCTATCCAACATGACAATATGGTGGCAAATACATATGATAAAGGATTAAGATGACAGTGCCTCTATCCAGCAAGACTATATGGTGATAAGTAGTTGCAATAAAGGGTTTAGAGGACAGTGTCTCTATCTAGCATACCAACATGGTGACAAATGGATGCAATATAGGGTTAGTATGACAGTGTCTCCACCCAGCATACCAACATGGTGACAAGTAGCTGCAATAAAGAGTTAATAGGACAATGCTTCTATTCAGTATATCAACATGGTGCCAAGTAGATATGACAGAATTAATACAACAGTGCCTCTATACAGCATACCCATAATGACAAATACATTGTGGTATTAAACTGGCGATATAATAATCGTGATATGAATTTGTTATGTCAATGTAGTACAATATTGAAGTAAATTTTGAAAAAAGATAGAATGGAACTTATTATTTTTATAAATTAATATTTGCAACATTTCACCCCTTAAAATACTTTTCAATTGACAAGGGTCTATTCAATCAGTTGGGCCTTGCTCTAATTCTATTCCAAGTAAATCATACCTATGTATCAGTTGGACCTGGCACTAACAACTATTCCGATGAAACGTCACACCTATATATCTGATGGATCTGGCTCTAACAACTATTCTAATGATAGGTCATAGCTATGTATCAATTGGACCAGGCTCTAAGAACTATTCCAATGAAAATCATACCTATGTATCAGTTGGACCAGGCTCTAATAACTATTCCAATGAAAATCATACCTATGTATCAATTGGACCAGGCTCTAAGAACTATTCCAATGAAAATCATACCTATGTATCAGTTGGACCAGGCTCTAAGAACTATTCCAATGAAAATCATACCTATGTATCAATTGGACCAGGCTCTAACAACTATTCCAATGAAAATCATACCAATGTATCAGTTGGACCAGGCTCTAAGAACTATTCCAATGAAAATCATACCTATGTATCAGTTGGACCAGGCTCTAAGAACTATTCCAATGAAAATCATACCTATGTATCAATTGGACCAGGCTCTAAGAACTATTCCAATGAAAATCATACCTATGTATCAGTTGGACCTGGCTCTAAGAACTATTCCAATGAAAATCATACCTATGTATCAGTTGGACCTGGCTCTAACAACTATTCCAATGAAAGGACATACCTATGTATCAGTTGGACCTGGCTCTAACAACTATTCCAATGAAAATCATACCTATGAATCAGTTGGACCAGGCTCTAAGAACTATTCCAATGAAAATCATACCTATGTATCAGTTGGACCTGGCTCTAAGAACTATTCCAATGAAAATCATACCTATGTATCAATTGGACCTGGCTCTAACTATTCCAATGAAAGGACATACCTATGTATCAGTTGGACCTGGCTCTAACAACTATTCCAATGAAAATCATACCTATGTATCAATCGGACCTGGCTCTAACAACTATTCCAATGAAAGGTCAAACTTGGGAAGTCATGTAGGTTTATCAACAGCACCACATTCAGAAAACTACATCTACTTCATCTAGCATGCATGGAGCAGGTACACAAAATCTACACGTACTTCATCAAGTATGCATGGAGCTGGTACACAAAATCTACATGTACTTCATCTAGTATGCATGAAGCAGGTAAACAAAATCTACATGTACTTCATCTAGCATGCATGGAACTGGTACACAAATCTACATGTACTTCATCAAGTATGCATGGAGCTGGTACACAAAATCTACACATACTTCATCAAGTATGCATGGAGCTGGTACACAAAATCTACATGTACTTCATCTAGTATGCATGAAGCAGGTAAACAAAATCTACATGTACTTCATCTAGCATGCATGGAGCTGGTACACAAATCTACATGTACTCCATCTAGCATGCATGGAGCAGGTACACAAAATCAACCTGTACTTCATTTAGCATACATGGAGCAGGTGCACACACTGACATGTATTTCATCTAGCATGCATGGAACAGGTGCACAAAATAAGCATGTACTTCCTCTAGTATGCATGCAGCAGGTGCACAAATCAACATGTACTTCATCTATCATGCATGGAGCAAGTGCACAAAATCAACAAAAGAAACCCTAATTACGAGCAAATGTGGATTTCAACCCAGCAAATAACAGATGTTTTATCATTGTTATGCTCTTCATTGCTATGATCATTTTAGGTAGTGAAACTAATGTCTCAATAAAAACATGGTAATGAAAATGAGTAAACATGTATAACTCTAGCAAGTACTCTGCTACCTCACAGTTAAGTTCGCCCTCAAACTTCTATTTTAGAGAATTCCACTGATCCAGTTCATCACTGTATTCTATACTTTCCTAATTCTTTGTTTTGTTCCTGTGTCATGCTGTTTCTTTCAAACTGTGCATATTATCAGGTCTACCAACTGCTCAGTAGCCATGTGGACCAACAGCATAAATGCCTACTGTACAGACATGTAATGGTGTCCACAAAGGAAGCAGTGCAAATAAATACTTTTTAATACCCATAGAAAGTGTGAAATATTTATCAGTTTCTTTCTTCTTAAACATCAACTTGTATTTTTTCTAAAAGCATTAGAATTTCATAAGTTTTCAGTAACTGAATGATGCAACTGGAAATTTCTTTACTGTGGCACAAACATTTAAAGGTATTGCTTCTTTAAGGTTCTTCTCTTCTTTTATCAAATGAATATTCACCTTAGCAGGTGCTTTTTTGTAATTATACATACCTATTTCTGTGTTAATGGTTTAACGCCCACCATTTGAAACACTGCCGCAAGTCAGTCTATTGTTGTTATTGGTAGGACTTTTTAAACCATTATTGAAACCGATTTTTATTGTTTCAATATTTAGTTCTGAATTTGAACTACACACACACATATATATATATATATAGATATATATATATATATATATATATATATATAAATATATATATATATATATATACACACTCTTCTGTTCAAGCTTGTTGATATTTGACAATTTTGCAATAAAATGTTTTTACAGCAAAGTAAACCAGATCAATGCCCAGCAGTATATGCAATCAACTATATCCTCCATCCTAAAAGAAACTAACCTAAGGACTAAGGAATAGATTGTAAAGGAAACATCTAATATTGTGTTTGCTCTAAGCATTTTTCAAACCTTTGGCAACATGTCAGCCATGAATTTCTGTCCTCCAAAGCCTGGTTCCACAGTCATGATGAGGACCATGTCTACAGAGTCGATGAATGGAACTAAGACATCTACTGGCGTCTTTGGCTTGATTCCGATACCAGCCTGGAATCAGATTCATTGAGGCTCTTACATCATGTGCTTGTTTCATTTAGAAATCAGGAAATGAGTTGAATAATTTAAATCTTTTACTAATCTTGGTGAGTGACATTAAAATTTCTCTATAAGTTTCTTACGTTTCATATTAAGTCAATGACACACCATTGTATATTCCTGTGTTTTTGAAGCTAAGTCATCAGGCGTAAGGGCTGAATTTAAGGACAATTTTACAACATTGCAAGGGTGTTTTGCCTCTGCATATATGGTTATAAGATGGGAATCATGACATTTTCCAAGGAATGACCCATGAGAAATTCCCAAATTCTAGGGCATAACCCAAGGCCAGTACAGAATGAACATGTAAATTTATCTTCTAATGCCAATTAAATGAATGTGGTTATTGGTTAGGGTTCTTAACACTTTTTAAGTTATGACCCAGGAGCAAGTCCCCTGCTACAGGGGCATGACCCAGGGCCTATGATGGATGCAAACGTGAAGACCATGAGTCTGTACTGGATGTATGTCTGATTTCTCTTCTCTTGTCCTTTATATATATATATATATATACACACACACGCACCATATTTTCTGGCCTATAAGTCGATGTGGAGTATAAGTTCAAATTTGCTAATTTTGAAAAATGTTCATCCTTTATCGATATATATAAGTTGACATGGAGTATAAATCGAAGCCAGATCAACACCTTGGACTCATCTTTTTCATTAGTAACTTCCAGTTTCATGAATATTAATGGTATCACTATGCTATTCCAGATTAATTGGGAAACTGCAGTCACCAATGCTAACATGTTTCCCCCCCCCCCCCCCCCCCGTTTCATTTTGGAGAGAGAGAGGGTGGATGTTTCAGGGCAATTGTTATCGGTATTGTTCAGTTACCTGATGATTGTAATCTTCCTCATGTACAAGGGCACTACTAAATTCCATTATCAATTTACACCTCTGAATAAACAGTTAATTCTTGTTTTAAGTACAATATCCATTGTCACAGGAACTACATGGCTTTGCAGTGTTATTTACATGCTAATTAAATATGCCTAGTGCTTTGGCCGGTTTATTTCAATTTGACACCTGTTTGAGGACAAGATTCAACAGACGAGATCAAATTAGTGAGGCTATGAATAGGGAAATGAGGCTACCATTGGGAAATTAGAAATGTAAAGAAAATTAACGATAGAGACAGAAAAATATAAAAGTCACCAAAACAGAAAAAATAGATACTTTAAGAAAACGCCTTTAATATATCTATGAAATACTATAGCAAATTTACAGAAACGAGAAGAGAGAGAGAGCTTCATTTCTTGTGGTTCTCAATCTTCTTATGATCGTAAAACAGGTAACTGATGTGGATTATTGATAGAGAACAAAAGGGGTACCGGCATTGCCTATTACCCAAAGTCAATATCAGCATTTAAACAGTTAAATGGCTTGGATTATTGTCAGAAACAAAAGACCAATCCATCAATTATAATCAGAGAGAGACGCCAAAAACAGCTTGTTAAGAATAATTACTGGTAATGTGCTGACATTGCATTTTGCTTTAAGCTGAAATGCAAAACTAAAAATGGATCATTGATGATCTATGAGTAGTCCATCTCTATTCTGAATTTTAACAAATATTATGGGCATTCTTTAGTGAATATATGACAGTACTGTGAATATATGATAAATATGTTCTTAATCTATGGTATTTTATAAATATTCATCAAACATTTGAGTTGTTAATATGGATTATTTCCCTCTGTTGGATCAATTATATCAAATGAAAAAGATGTACCGGTAATCACTTTAGTGCGTCAAATAAAATACTGGTAAATCAAATATCAATGGACATATGGCTAAAATATGATCAGGAAGAATCAGGTATGGTATATAAAAAAACAGGAATAAAGCAAAATCTGTTCATATTTTTTATATATTTGTTTTGAAACAAACGATATGCTTTGCATAAGTAGAGTACGCTATGGGGTATTGACTGTAAGTGTGCTACGCAGCCCATGAATTGTGAGCTCTTTAATTATTATCTTTTATTTCATGTTGGAGAAATGAGAAATTACAAGCACATACAAATGCAAACAAAATAATGATAAAAATTATCATATAAAAGCAATCATATTAGTTTATAAAAATTTATTGACAAGGTAACTGAAGATGAATTGGTACAGCTATGTGACCTGTTTTCGATTTTGCCGATTACATCTCATAATCATGGTATTACCGGTACTTTAAGCAATTTCAATGACATAATCCATATATAGGTCAATTCGGATTATATGACAAAGCCCAGACTTCCAGGTCAAAAAGTAGCGACTTAGAGGCCAGAAAATACGGTGTGTATATATATATATATGGGTATAGGTGGGGACCTCAACAGCTTCCGAGTGATGACCTTGGGGCTGGATTCCCCAGCCTCTGAAGCAAGACCCTAGGTTGTAATCCAAAACAAGGTTACATGTGCTCCATACCTGACCCTGATGACAACACACTCCAACTTTCAGACAGAAGCCTACAGTCTTTAATAAATTGATTGAGATTTTTACAAAACCTTCCTAACATCCCCAGTCCAACCCCAGGGCTCATATAAACATTTTAAATCTATTGTAAACATTTTGAAACCACCCAAAATCATATCCAAAGTTTCAAGTCTGTGTCTGATACAACAATGAAGGAGTTGCACAACATTACTAAAGAACGGAATGACTGGACTGACAAATGTATATATGGGCAGGACAAGATAATCCCCAACCATTTTCAAAAAGCGTAGGGATAATGAAAGTAGTTTGAAATGAAAATGGAATGTTACATTTTTTCTTTAATTCTTTTATTACATGTTTATTGCTATGCAAATATCATGTGTGATGTCACAACATCATATTTCACTAATGAAATGTAAGAAGTATGAAATTTGTTTATGACATCACATTCTAATAATGTTAGTTGAACACTAATGTCTTGTTCAGCACTATATGCTTAAAAGAATGCCTTACTTTCTCAAGGTTGGCACCAGGATTTTCTCCTAGTCAGCAAATTTTCTCCAAGAAAGTGATTGGCACGTTTCATGATCTGTGTACCAGAAAAGTACCGTATGCTGTCATTTTTCGTTTATTGTCTTGCTATCATTGGCTCTCAGCCTTCATCCAATTTCCATACTGAGACTAACACAAATTTAATGACTCACTTTCATCCCAGCCTCTTTTATTTTCCTGATGCATCTGGCTGGATCATCTGTTGCCTCAATGTGGAATGTGTACTGGTCTGCACCTGCATCAGCCATTTCTCCTATCCACTGTGAAAATAAAAACTACTGTTTCATACCTTGAATCAATAAATTAAATCTGAAAATGAAAAAAGAATAGAATATTACATGGTCCCTCACAAAAACGTGGCTTAGTATAGCATTGTCTCTCATATAATACTGGTATGGTCATAGATTTTGTTTCTGGTATGAATATACTGTATTCTGCGTAATATACCCACTGTGCAAGTACAAAATTCTGCTTATTTGGGTCAATTTTGTGAGGTCTGAGCTCACCATAACACGCACACACAGACGATATTATGAACAATGTCCCCATCATATGTATGTACATATTTGAAGAGTCACCCTATATACTCACTTATAAGTTGGATCCAACTGCAAGCAACATAGACCCGGATCTGCCATCGCATAATACGCCGGCAGATCAGGGTCTATGTTGTTTGTTCAACTGATTACTCCTAACAAACTGCATAGACTCAGATCTGCTGGAACATTATGTGATGGCAGATCTGGGTCTATGCAGTTTGCAGTTGGACTTGATTTATAAGTGAGTATATATGGTAGGTCCTTTTGTCCATGTTGGGAGCTCATCACTCTAAAGGCACAATATCTCATCCAATAACATCATACTGAATAAAGCATATGTAAGACTTTTGTAGATTGGAAATCGTTATGGTCTAGTTAAGTTTTAGCAACACTCCCCTCCCATGAAGCACATCAGGATTGAGAAACATGTGGTCAATCAGGGAAATTTTTTTGAGAGTTTTTGACCCAAAAGAGGGGTATGCACCTATTAAGGCATGTGAGGATGTCTAATATGGTAGTTTTGACACTAAACCTACCTCTGTAAACCTCTCCCTCAATAACGTGCAAGCAAGCAACATGCTCCATAAGCATCAACTGCAGCATAATCAAAGGCATGAGATAGCAGGGAAAACAACTTTTGTGTCCTACACAAATAATTGTTTAGTGGATTATAATATCAATGGATATTATTTTTGTAAAGGTCAATTTTTGTTAATAAATTAATGATAGACTTTTAATATAAATAAAACTGATGTGGAGTATTCACAAATTTGTGTATCAGTATAGATTGAGTTGCCTTCCTCTCAGTATCAGCACATGTATTCATTGTAAGCAAACACAAATGAATTTTAAATCTTCATAGCTAAATTACACTCATAAACCGCCAGAGCCAAACCCATCAATATGTTTGCACTGATTAATTTCACAAGATAGCAATTTTATGTCACCAGCACATGGCAATGTGTACAAATCTATATTGTTTGTATTAATAAACACATCTGGCACTTGCACTGTCCCACAACATTACATCTGGATCAGGAACAAAAATCAACCACAAAAAACAGAGAAAAGACAAATTATGTATGTTTAAATGGAACTTTCAAGTCATTTTTGAATGTATCAGTACAAATTTTGAAGAACAATCAATAGATTAGCCAAAATCACACATTTTGGAGTTGTCTACGATGTGTGATTTCAACAAGAAATTAGGCCCACCTACACCTAGATGTTACTGTGATGTCGGCACCTTTCATGTATTGTAATCAGCTGGAGACAATCTGTTAATAAGCTTGTGTCATGTCGAAGTGCTGTCAAGTTCTCAACAGTTGTCAAAATAAAGCCTGCCCAGCAGCTGGGTAAGCACTTATTTACGGAAACTCTTGCAGGCATCTCTGTGACATTTGACTAACTTTTTTCATCTTTGAACAGATGAGGGCATATCACATTTATGATGAAACAGAATTAAAGATAAAATTAAAACATGAATTTTACTTCCTTAATAGGTATTTATTTCTTATCCATCAGACTACACAATAACATACACATAAATGATGGATAAATTGGGGGCTTCTGGTTCCAACACAGTGGGTGTCAGTCATGGAATTGAATTCAGAAAATATCAGTGTAGGTAACATATTATTCATAATGGAATGTAATTATCATCAAGACATATTATTCATAATGGAATGTAATTATCATCAAGACATATTATTCATAATGGAAGGTAATTATCATCAAGACATTATTTATAATTGAGGGTAATAATGATCAAGACATATTATTCATAATGGGAAGGAAATAATTATCAAGACTCAAAGAAAAGTGTCTTAGAATCAAATCTATTATCCACATTTGTTACAAGACAAAAAATAATTAGGAAATGGGTAGTTCATGAAATTGCTATGTTCCGACACCCCCACCTACCTACTGCATTTAGGAGAGCGATAATACATGATCTATGACAATGGAAAATCTCCAACACTAGTTGTATAATGTCCAAAATATATGTACACTTTTCAGTATGCTTACATCAAGACCACCAAAGGGATCTCCAGGACTGGTGATAAAAATGCAGAGAGTATCCAAGCCTGACTCTGATGCTGACAAAGCTGACGGTAGCATTAACATGGTGAACTTGAGTAGGAAATTAAGAAATTTAGAAAAGGAGTGATAGAAATGTTTGCTGAGATAGATGAAAAAGTTTCCATAGGATTTTTAAAGACTGACACTAAGTTTTAAAGTATTTTTCATGAAGTTAAGGAAGAAAAGGCAGGATTGAAAAATGATGTGACACAGGCTAAGTCAAATATTCAGAGTAGGTAGAAGACAGAAATAAGCTTACAGTTTCATAGTGAGAGAGTAAAGAAAATGGGGGGGGGACAACAAAGACAAATTGGAAAAGACTCACAAAGACTTTGATGAAAACTTGGAAGATTTAAACAAAAAACTCTTCTGGAAAAAGAGTATAGGAAGTACAAACTTTTATTCTATGGAATCTGAGAAGAGAAACAGGAAAATGTATATAATAAAGTCAGAGAGCTATGTGTGATACATTTAGCAACAGATAAGGAACATGTGTAAAATATGTATTTTGGCAATGGTCACAGAATGTCATCAGATGACCCTGGCCCTAACCCTATCATTATAAGATTTTCCTCAATTGTGGATGGAGAGGAAAGAAACATACAAAATAAACATACATAATGCTACACCTGGTTACAAGGTTTATTAGCAAATGCATATATAGACTTCTTCGTTACTGACTCTAGTATAATAGTATTTTGAGATGAGGAAGTAAAGAGATTTTTTTAAAAACTGAAATTATTAGAAATTAATGTTATAAGTGTATCTGCAAATGTATAAGGTTTTTCGTCTTCTTCTACTTCTATTTCTTCTTCTGCTTGCTGAAATATCCATCAATGACCAATGGTAAAACATTTCAAATTTTTGCACAACAGAACACTTGATAACACTATCGCAAAAATACCTGCTGTTTGTAAATGGTTTGGTTCAAAGGTGTCTGTTTCAGATTAAATGCAATTTGAAGTAGTGCTACTTCAATTACTCAACATCGTAAATTCACCATATCTTCTCCCCCACCACCAACACCCTATCCCCTTCCTACCTCTGGACAGTTATACAGGGGCCATATCCCAAAATTCATCACATATATGTGCCATCCTGCTATGACTCCATATACAAAGCTTGCTTTAAGAAGAAGAAAAAAACTTAACAAATGTCCCGCTTCACACCATCTCTAGCACCTTAACAAATTCTTTAGATTTTCTAACATCCCTGCCTTCCACCATTTGTACATTTTAAATATTAAAATACATTCCATGCTCAAGTAATACTGAAAACTTATGAACTGACACCTATGATGACACGGTGATGTCCTACTTTTTTAACCCTTCGACCCCCTACCCCAGGACTTCTTGGGCCAAAAAGGCATAATAACATACATGATATGTCTTATGTTATTTAAGAACTGTACCAAGGAAATTTATTTTAGAAACCAATCAACAGAACATATGGCAGAGATGTGTTATGACTTTATAAGCCTGCTCCATGGATTCTGTGGGGGTGGTATGTGAGGTGGACTGGGGCTGCAATGAAATTTGGAAAATTTACAGGTAACCTATAACCCTTTGGGAAGTAATTTACTGAGTGTTGAAGACATATCATGAAGAGACAAAATATTTGTTGGCAGTTATAAAAATCTCAAAAGCCGTAAATTTAATGCCACAACAACATGGTTCAGTGACATTCTATTTTTTACCTTTTGGAAGTTGGACCCCAGGAGTCTATTCCTACAGTTGCATGTACCTGATATGTGAAGGGTATTCACACAGCTGTTTAGCAATCATGGGAATAACAAGCCTAATCCACATGGCAATGGCACATTTTGTATGATGGATGTTCAGTTTTCGCATTTTAGAATTGACAATGGCAGAAAATCATGTGTTTAGTCTTTTCTTCAAAAAAATAGATTCATTCTCACTCTGGAGTACCTTTTCTGCAAGTCAATATAGTTAAAACTGGTACAATGTTATTTCATAGGTGCTTGTTACCAATGTAATTAAGAGTATCCAGTGTTCCAGCTAGAAAGAAATGGCGGGGTGTCACTACTGTGCCCCCCTCTGCCCCCTTCAGCATGCCCCTCTGCCTCATCTGCCCCTTTCAGTGCCTTCTTTAACTGCACAAATTAGCATCTTTAAAAACAATCATTTTCCACATGACTACTTAGTTTAATTGGTTCTTTTAATTGTTTTTCAAACTTTAATCATTTGCTTAATTGATATCTGATCACATTCTACTCCGATTAAACACCAAGTTGTGGGTATCTTTTAGCCAGACCATCAAAGGCGTTACTGCAAGAGGTCTGGTTTAGAAGCATCTATCTCACTAAAGTTTGCTAACCTTAAAGATGATTGTTCTTTCTGCCACATTAAATAATAAGTGTCAAAGCCTAACTATGCTCAGCATAAGCCACTTTTTAAAAATAAAAACCCAATGCAACTACATTTCATAACAGTTGTTCATGGGATTTACACCTCTAGTGCAATCATGCACAGTGAAAAATGCTGACATTCCCAGCCTGAAAACCAAAAAAGAAAACTTGCAAAGCACAACCATTCTGTAACCTCCTTTTTGGGCAATTGCTGTTCCAATCAAGCAATTTTTACTGTCATTGAATTTCTTACTGACTCTTTACTGACTCAATGTTGTCACTATCAATACCTGCCATATTAGCTGACATACGACCCTGTGGTCAGCCTTATTTTGACATTGAACGAATGAATAATTAAAATGAAAGGCTGTATATGTTTCCTTATCCTTATAAAATTAATCTGTCAAATAAACATCATGTCACCAAATTTAAAGTCTTATTACTCAAATGACACCTGTTCTTAGCACTTCTTTGGTATTTAATTAAGATAATCTAGGACAATTACTGACTCACTTAACCTTTATCTTTTGTACCTGGCTTGCCTGACTGCTTGTGTATGACCTTTAATGTAGGTTTAGTCTGCACTGACATAGTCACATGATCGGCCAGCAATGATGGAATCTACTGGTATATATATATATATATATATATATATATATATATATATGTCAAAAACTGAACACACCACCTTAAAAAACAAACTTAAAATCACCCAGCGCCTGATTAGCCTAGTGTTGGCCTTGTTACAAACATTAGATATTGGTGTCACCAATAGTGTCAGTGATTCTGATTCAGATACCATGAGCGTGACTTCTCCAAAGAAAGAGCTTAAGAAACAAATGACAGGTTTTAACACTGAATAGAAGATTTCATATCATTGGGTGGAAATTGCTGGATCGGATGGTAAGTTTTCCATATTCCTAAAGTTTGGTTCAGATCTACTTAGTTTCCAACAGGTTAGGATAGAAATGGGGGGTTGAGGGTGTGTGCAATATTTTAGATTTTATAGTAGTAGCAGTAGTTGTTGTGATTGTTGATGTTCTTATTAATTTCCAGAAAATGTGAAGAGGAATGAAAGTTGCATTTTATCCACAAGCTGCTCTTATATTTACATAGTTTACGCTGAGCAAGAGAAAAATAGTTTGATCAGTAAATGTTAACTTAGGTGGGTGCTGCCCTATCAATTTCTTATTTCTCTTCTCTGTATACGTGCTGCCCTATCAATTTCTTATAATCTCTTTTCTGTATACTGAAGTAATAAACAAAGCAAGTTTTATCTTCCAATGATCAAAATATAAATTATGGGGAAAAGAGGAAATGAAGGATATCATTTATTTAAATTAAAAAAACAAATGAGTTTGACATTTAGTCTTGTTATAACTTGAGGAAATAAAGACTATGTAAATAATGTACTTCTTTTTTATTTCGTAGATATAATTTTTTCTCTCACTGTTATGATGATAACGCATGCTTTTTAAAACATTTTATGACCCTAACGTGCTATCAAAAATGTATGAGATCACTGGGAAGTGCCCTTACATTCACCCCTCTAAGAAATTTCTGAATGGAACACTGGTATCAGTTATTGGATGGCGGGATGGGGTGTCCAAACTTGTAACATAACAATGTCATTACTGGTTTGGACACCACCCCATCTATTAAATGATACTCTTAACTTCATTTGTAACGAGCCCATGTGTTCATTGGATGATTTGATGCAAGAGCAGTCAGAGTATTTCGGACTCGTCGCTAATGTATTCACAGGTCGCCGTACGGATAGGCTTTGCAAAATTCAGTACACGGCCGCCGTACGAATAGACACTTCCTAAGAAATTACAGTTTTGTTATCAAATGAGTGAGGTGACTGCCAGACGTACGCACGAACAAACTGAGATAAAACTAATATACTTGGGTATAAAAATCTAAAGGATACTGTATTCCCTTCACCTGTTCTGGTACGGCAACCATCATGTGCATATCGAAGAAGACCTTGGGAAGCCTGGGCCGCAAACATTTGACCACAGGATGACCAAACGTCAGGTTGGGAACGAACTGACCGTCCATCACATCCAAATGTAGATAATCTGACCCACTGTCCATCATACGCTGACATTCGGAGGCTAACATGGATAAATCCGCATTCAAAATCGATGGACCGATTTTGCAAGTTCTACCACCAGTAGGTGCGGCCATCTTGGTTTGTGTCAAATAAACGCACAACAGCAAACATAAATATTGCACAGAAGCAAAAACACATATTTTCTCTATATGACATTCATGGCATAGATACGTTATTTTGCCATTTATGAAGCATGTTTGATTATGACATGACACCCTTAATTATTCATTATGTATATGAATTTTCTGTAAAAAGGCAAAGTTTAATAGGGTGAAGTAAATCTGTGTTGATAATCAATTAATCAGTAAACTTGATAGCAACTTTCCGGAAGATTTTCGTTTATTATAATAAATTAGTTTGGTTACTTTTAAATGTTCTAATAATTAAAGTTCAATATAAGCATCTATATGTGTGCATTGTAAAGAATGGGTGTATGAAAGGAGAGAGAGAGAGAGAGAGAGAGAGAGAGAGAGAGAGAGAGAGAGAGAGAGAGAGAGGATGGAGGGGGGAGAGACAGAATGCAAATTTTCAATGTTTTAGTTTAAACGTATTTTATTGCAATAAATGTTAACAAATGGGGTCGGGCTACAAGTAACTACCGCCCAGCAGCCCGGGGCCCACTCCTAATGTTTGCGGGGTGGGGCACAATTTTAAGTTACTCCACTGGAATAAGCCCTTCCCCTACAATCAATAAGAAATTTACATGGATAGCGACACTATATTAATATGATTTCATACAATTACATGTAAGTATACATGTTTCGGGGAAAATGAGAGAGAGAGAGAGAGAGAGAGAGAGAGAGAGAGAGAGAGAGAGAGAGAGAGAGAGAGAGAGTGAGAGAGAGAGAGAGAGAGATTACTAAATCAATGATCGTGGCGGACATTGGACAAGATTATATACACCAAAATGAATAAAAGCTAAAAATTAAGAACAGCATGTCTTTCTTTATCAAAATGGCAATAATGAGTAGAGAAATCAATTTTGTATACTCCTTAATTATATAAAGCGTTTCGTGTCTTTAATATATATTTGGAACAAATCAAATAAGCGAATATTAACGTTCGCTGTAAAATCAGATGATCCGTATAACAAATTATTTGTAGTTGCTGGTATATAGAGATGAGTGAGATTTTGAACCAATTTCCTACGCTGTTCACACTTTCGCCCTTTGTACAGAGAGAGCTTTTCACCATAAGAGTTTATATTTATTCAGCTTTCAGACTGTGAAGAAGAAGATGGACAAATCAAAATATATCGCCCTTCTCGTCAGAGATTTACAGACAGTCATTCTAAAGTATACTTCAGATAAGACTACGGACTACTCCACTCGAGATAAATTAAAAGTCAAGATACTTGCTATGTCTGTCAAGAGAAAGAAAAAATTAGGCTCCAGAATGTCCACAACGTCAAAGAAATGGAAAGACATGAGAAAAGAGAGACAAAGGTAACGATACCTGTTATCATTGTCAGAACAAAGGACATTGGTCTTCAGAGTGTCCCAAGAAAAATGAGAACAAACAGGAGGAGAAGGAGAAGCAAGAGCGTTCTTCAGAAACAGATATAGAAACCATACCCGTCAGAAAATTCAATAAGGCAAGACAACTAGAAGACACTGAAGAGGAAGAACCCATACCAGTGAAGAAATTTTTAAAAAAGGGGCAGACAGTGAAAGAAAGAAGAAGAAAATGTACATTTGGGATGTGTTATAAATTGTCATTGTGATTCTTATTCAAAGAGAATATACCAAAGAAAAAGAAACTTAAGTGTCTCTTTGTCTTGATTTTTTAACTTTTCGTATGGACAAGATACTTAAACACACTCACCCACGCACACCATTGAATCATGGGGAAGGGCTTTAAGTTTTACTTGATTTGGCAATCATGGAGTAGTATGTCTTTTCTTAGAGAGATCAGTGGTCCTGAAAAGGACCGTTGGCTTTTTTCTGAATCACAACAAATTTAAGGATTTGACATCATCAGCTTTAACTGTTCTAATCCTTTTCCACTGACAAGTCCTCCTCATCATCTTCCTGATGTTGCTGCTTTGGTAGTGGTAGTACCTAGTGCTGTTGGCTTCTCATTGGCAGTGAGAGAGGATGCAGTGATAGAAGGTTGTTTAGAAGCCTCGGATCGTGAAGGTCTCTTGTACTTAGGTTGAGCTAAAGAAGTCTAACACATTTCTCCCAGATACTTTAACTAGGCCAAAATGTCTTGTAACGAACTAAACGTTTAGTTTTCATTCCCTTCCTTCTGCTATTCACGTTTCAAAGTTTCAAAGTTTTCGTTTTCTCTTCTTGTTTTTTTTTTTTTTTTTTCCTCTTCTTGCTGTTATTGTTGAACAAATGCTTTTTCTTCTTCTTTGTGACGTTGCACAAAATTCTCCAATTCTTCCTTTTGATTCTTTCTGAAATCATCCACCACTGGTAATGATGGAGAAGAAGGTGAAGGTAGTACTACCGTCGCAGGAAACAATTCTTACGGAGACGAGAGGAAATCAGTCAAAGCTAAATTGAAGTCATCCTCTTCTGGAAGAAAAATACTGGTTACAGCCGCCGTAGTAGTCGTAGTCAATGTACTATCACTCCGAATATACAAGGTATCCGCAGCAGGCGCACCCTAATACATTGTCTTCGTATTTTCAGCCATAGGTATTGAACTTAAACTGTTCCGCAATGGTAAACCGTAGGAACGCTGGTGCGCTTATATATTGAAAGTGACGTCACGCGTCCGGTCTCTTCTGATTGGAAGAGAGACCACAAGCTCTAACTGAATTTTGTAAGGCGCGTTTTGATTGGTGGAAGATTTAAATCCGTTTCGATTGGGTCTTAGGCTTTGTATACAAGGACATTCTCCTATGCTATCACCTCTTCTCAAAACAACTCAAGCAAGATGTGGATTTATCTTGAATGAGAAGATAAATCGTAAAAAAGGCTTATAAACGTGATGAAACAGTAACATCTGTTATAATCAAGTTGGGGAACTCTTGTCATTGTTTGCATACTGCTTTGTGTGATCCATTTCGCAAAAAAATATTTTGGAATTACCTAATATCAATAACTTATGGAGGCTAGGGCTCTAGGGCTCCCATTATGACTTTGACTCCGAAGCAGGTCAAAACATACCCAAATCAAAACGTCCTCAAATCAAAACGTACCCGTACTCAAGTCAAAACATGCCCAAATCAAAACGCCCTCAAATCAAAACGTACCCGTACTCAAGTCAAAGCGTACCTAAACTGAAACGTAACCAACTCAGTGAAAACGAATCCAAGTAAAAAAGTACCCAAATAGAAGCAAATCCCATCATGTTGAGGTTTGGAAATTTACTGTTTTAATTTTGGATGTTGCAAGTTCCGTATATCAGTAGATACTACTTCTCCGTAAGTTGTGAATAGGCATGGCTGGTTTAAGCTTGATTTTCTTTGATCTGTGTACAAAAGATACCAGAAACAATATAAGCGAAATTATATAAACTTGAAGTACTTGCTTATTTTCTTTGCATATTTCTTTTCCTGTGTGTGTTTATACTATATTTTTATATACATTGGGCTTTATACGAAATGTCTTACATGTTGAAAACCTTCTCGTTCATCAGTTGACAAGGGTGGTGTACTGTAAGCCAAGCTGTCAATATCCATCTCCTTTTCCCTGTCATCACTGTCATCAGCAGCAGTAGTATTCTCTGCGAGTGACTATAAACACACACACACACACACACACACACACACACACACACACACACACACAACAATAACAACAAAATTAAACATAAATTAAACTTTAAAGGTGTCATTTATGCTCTTACATAAAGTTGTAATAAAATTGTCTATTTCAAATATAAATTAAAAACTTTGTTGATAGATATAATTTATGATTTATAAAATCTTGTTGAATTAGCATCCAGAAGGATCAAAAATATATCATAAATGTAATCTTATAAAAATACAGGTAATGAATTAAAAAACGTATTACCTTTGCTGTGTGTCTTTTACGGAGCTCACAAATGAACTCTGGTGTCATTTCTTCATGCCTCATCTTTCCATATATGTATTTTGATATGCCTAGAAATAAAATGGCACCTTTAAAAATAACTGGTAAAGTACAATGTACATTGAATATTTGTCTTAAATCAATGCAAACCCCCCCCCCCAAAAAAAAAAAAAAACAACAACAAAAAACAAACCCGTAATTAATATTTAGATATCAGATAAGAAATGAAATAATACTTTTGTATTGTCATGTGACTAAATTATCATTTCTAAAAGATATTTAAACTAATACTGTAATCATAATATTCAATTAACTGAATGTATTATTATTAGTATTATTGCTCTCAGCTAATAGCAAACGTGTTGCAGCATATCAAACATTTAATAAATAGTATATGTTGTTTTAATTCTTCTGTCTTTTTATTAAATAAAGAAATAAATAAATAAACTTACCCGTGTTTCCACATGCTCTTTGTTGCCATAGGCCACACACACACACACACACACACACACACACACACACATATATATATATATATATATATATATATATATATATATATCACAATTTATTGCATATGTTCTACAGTCTATACACGAAGACATGCTTGGTGTATTGAGTTTTCAGTATGAAGCCCATGAGGTAAAAATAGTTTATAGCTTTTTAGCCTCTTCAATATCCATTGTTACTCTTTTACCCTGGTTTAAATTGTGGGGTATCCCTGAAGGTTGCCATTTTCTCTCATCCTTACCTTGACATAATTTTTTTTTTCCAACTTAATTTTAAGTTCTTCTGATGACACCTCTAACGGTAAGCCATTTATGTGTACTTCGACTACTTTGCTTTCGACAGTTCTTTCTATTGGTGGGAAAGGGTGTCTCCCTCCACTTCTATTTTCTTCCCTTTGATCTCTTTTTGGTCCATCTGGGACTAGCGGTATCTCACCCTTTGCGTACAAGATGTATCGTCCCTTGCCCCCCCCCCCCCCATTTTTAAGAGTCAAAACATCGCCTGCGGCAATCCGTCGCGCAACAAGTAGGCTGAGGACTTCTGCCGGTCTAGGGAGCTCATCCACTGCAACATGTTCGCAATTGATAAGCTGCCTTTCTAGTTTTCTATCAGGAGCCTGTCTTAACCTGTTGTTATAATTTCGGTTTCAAAATACGCGTTTAGGTTTTTCTCATTCATTCTACAAAGTTGGTGTTGAGAAAAGACGTGGAGGATTGAAGACCGGTAGAATATAATACAAGAGAAAAGAAAAGATACAAAAGGTCAGGAAAAGTGAAATATAAATTTAAAAACTAACCTTTTCCATGGCACGAGATGTCCGTGGTAAGAAAAAATGCTACATAAGCCTTGTCTAATTGAATCTTCCTCTTTACTTTTAAATGTACATATAATGGATTTCACATATGAACACAAATGTACGCAGTGAGTCAGAGCTGTTCACTTTCCAGACATTGTGAGTACTTACTGCTTGGCTTCACAAGACATTGAAACGGTGTATTGAGGTATTCGAAATAAAAACTTCCAAAAAAAAAAAAAAAAAAAAAGAGTCGATGTTTCGTATGCAAGTATGCGATTTATATATCCTTGTTATGACAAATAGCCTTTCCGCAAAGATCACGGCAATGCACGTGGAGAAGTTATGATATTGACAACATCATGTTTTCTCGCAGCTCGGTTACCGTGACAATTAATCTAAAATTGCCCAAAAGACCGAGAACAGAGAAATAGCTACAAGTTTAAATTTAATTTATGCGGCTTTTTGCAGGTTTGTTATTATATTTCTCAAGTTCACTTGTCGCTAAGCGCTAAATCTGCAAACAGCTGCAGGAGCTCCTATCGCAAGACAAATTGTCGGCCAGTACGCTTTTTAAAACGATAATTAGCCTTCCCAAAGATCACACCAATGAACATGGAGAAGTTATAATATTGACTACATCATGTAATCGATGTTCATTTACTATGATAATTAAGTGCTCATGATAAAAAGTTACCGAAAAGATTGAGAACAGAGAAAGCGCTAGAAGTTAATTTTGATTTTCGGTGGATTATTACAGGTGTGTAATCATATTTTTACAGTTCATTTGACGCTTAGCGCTGATCTGATTAATGTCAACCAAAAAAAAAAAAAAATTCGTAGGAATAAGTTGATTTTAATGTAGCTAAATATTTTATTTTACTCCTTAAATTCGCTAGTATTTAACAAAAAGGGACGCAGAAGAAAATTATCACTGATGATTCAAGCTGATCAGCTGCATAGATCATTGGACCAAAGTCGCATGGACTCAAATTATCCTAGTTTATTTTATGACTGTGATAATATACATTGATTTTTTAATTTGGTGGATGAACTGCAAAATAATATGTTATAATTTATTTTGTAATAAATAACAGAAATCGGGTACGCTTTGATATGGTAACATTTTGGCTTCATTAATACGTTTTGGCTTGGGACGTTTCACCATTCATAGGTAAGTTTTGACTTTGGTACTTTTTGGCTCGAGTAAGTTTTGACTTTAGTAGATTTCGGTCAAGGTACGTTTTGACTTGGGTTGACTTGGGAACGTTTTGCCTGTAAAACTTTTGATCCTGAGTACCAGGATCCAGCCAATTACATTAGCACCCTCTGTTCAAAACCCTGAATACGTGGCTGTTTCTGTCAGCCATATTTTGAGGGTTACCAGAAAACCACATTGCATTAGTTGCGAAATACCAAAAGCGCATGTATGTGACTAGAGAGGAATCCAATCAGTGCACGGATATTTCACGATATTGGGATTTCCATAGTCCTAGAAATCCAATTACGCTGAACAATGACATTAGATTAAAAAATCTCGCCTTAAAGTTATCTGACACCAACTCAAGATGAAAATGTATACCTGGCCTAGTTCTTGTGCCCCTTGCCACATCTTTTTTCTATTTGATTTTTTTTCTTTACACGGCAAACAACGAATTGAATACACAGTCAGCCGAATAAGGGACATTTCGCCCCATGGACGTTTCGGCCCAAGACATTTCGCCCCACTTCAATGGACATTTCGCCCCACTTAAAAAAAAAGAATGGACATTTCGCCTCACTTGAATGGTCGTTTCGGACCATGACATCGTTTAATAAATAATTATGTTCGTTTAAAACGGTGTTCTTTTGAAATTATAATTATGTTTGAAACATGTCTTTTCTCCATGTATCGTGATGAAGAGTATAGAAAATAAGAGATAGTAAGACAAGTTATCCTCATATCAGAATAAGATAGTAATAATGATAATAATACTAAGAAGAAGAATAGGCTTATACTTAGACTATTTGACAGACCCATTTCAATTTGTTTGATTTACATTCAGCCTGTCATTATATCTGACAATATTTTCCCCTTTCTCTTCGTTTATGTACTAAGACTGATCAGAAAATGAATCTATCGTTTACAGTGATCATTATTTTCTATACTGCGATATTTTTATTTTCGCAGTTACGAAAACTGATGAAAGTCCTTTTTTGGTGATGGTCATTTGCAAAAAAGGAGTTCAATGTTTTCTTCTTTGTTTGATTTACAATTCTGATATTATAGTTTAAAATAAGTGCAGAAGAGTTCAAAGGCATAATCTTTTATTCAAGTAAGAAACAAATGGCATGTACTTGGTGTGTAATAGAAAAAGATGAGGTCTCAGTCCAGCTTTAATGTTGATCGGTCTAACATGGGCCATACATTCTGGCACAGCATTTCAGTAAGGTGTTGGTGCTGAATTTCAAAAACGAACTTCAAGGAAATGCCGGGTACTTACGCGAGTAAGTTTCTCAACCAGCGACACGTTCTTTAATCTCGCCGACAGAAGTCTCAGAATAATTCAAGATGACAACTAGTATGAGCGAAGATCAAACGAAATGCCGCTTAACTACACGCACTTTAATATGAAGGGTAAACATATTTGTTGGGAATGATAGTTAAGAAATGTAGAAATGTACACTGAATGTGGGCCGAAACGTCCATTGAAGTGGGGCGAAATGTCTTGGGCCGAAACGTCTCGGTACCCAGTCAGCTGTATTCTTTTTGAAAATCTAATACTTGTGTAAATTATGAACGCCGTGTTACTCTTCAACTTGAAGATTCAAAGATGAAATAAAAGGCGGGAACAGGGTTTCTTTGGTGGCCTGAACAAAAAAAAGTAACGAAGAAGGCACAGCCTCTAGACTTGGCTTAACATTACAGCCTGCCTCTAATCGAATACCCAAAATAACTGTTTTTACCCCTTTAACTTAACTGGTTTTGTTGCTAGTTGATACAATATAACCTGTCATCTAATTTCATATACCGGCTGTTGACTGAGGTTTTGCTGTACTTGACACGTCGATTTGAATCTAACCCAGTTTATTCTTCGACATATACGCAGTAATATCAAAATAATACATTTATGCCGAGTGGAACGTATTAATGGAATATTAGTCTCGAATATGGTTACTTAGTGTTGACAAGGAGACGCCTGTACCCTATTTTCAACTATTAGTTTTCATGAATTACCAACATCGGCGGTGCCTAGAAACAGCGAAACACCGAGACACCGTGGAAACACCCAAAAGCACTTAAATTATAGTGTATATACCATAGTGTATCATTGGTTGTGTATGTATAATTAATCACTTTGATAATTGTGTTTCTAATGACAAAATTTAATAACATGTTAAATACAGACAAACCACAAGTGATACATGAAAAGCTTAAGAAGAAGTACTAACGAAGTGTTGCGTCGGACTGGACTGCAAGAAATACATGACAAAAAGAACATAGTGACATACTACTGGACATAGAAAAAATGTTGCAGATCATATTCGGGAACTTGAGAACACAATTAATCACAACCATCCTTTGGTATGAGTTCTGATATGAACAAACAGAAAAATGCCATGCATTGTACTGTATAACAGCAAACAGAGAACCGACACCAAGAATATGTTCTGCACAGGGCAGAATGTTTTAAGAGTGGACAAGACACTTAACCACTGCAACATGCATGTGACACTGACTTGTTATAAACAACTTTGTGTTAACAGACGGTGGGCAGGGCAGTCACTAAGTTTTATAGGAACTTTGAAAGTTGCTGCAACTTTTTCCATCATTTGACTTGACTAAACTTGTGATTGGGACCAATGATGAAAGGGCAGCGGTCAAAGCCATAATGACCACATATCCAGAATCTACACATGTACCGGAGATATTCGTGAAAAAACTTAAGGACGATGGTGTTGACAAAATATAGCAAAATATTTAGACTTGGCGAATTTTGGATGCTGATGACACTATTAGTTGTGAAGAGAAAAGCGATGAATTGGAGTCTTTCTGTGGGGAAGTTTCAGCAAAATTTATTGACTATTTTTAGTCAAGACAGAAAAATCAGTTGCTGACCAAGGTAAATGGACCAGTATGACAGGACTTGATCGACAATGAATGGATGAAAAACAACTGTGAATCAGTTAACCACATTTTAACGAAGATTTTAGAGTGGAAATCAAAGCCTTTGTACAGAATTTGTATCTCTTAAATGACCTGGCAGATGGACAGTTAAAAGACTTGGGAACTGCATTACTAGGGACTGATGAATACTGACTCACTGACAGCCACATACAGTTTCAAATTTGAAGGCGGAATGGGTGACACAAATTAATGAACGAAGACAAGGACTGTACAAAAAATTCAGAAGCTTCATTCTGAAAGATAATAAATGACATCAACAAATAAAACAGTTGGAAATCGTGGCACAGAGCACACACAGAAAGAAACCAGGACAAAGAAAATGGAAATTACACAAATGGATAGTGACAAGCAAAAAGACTAAGACAAAAATAATCTTTTAAGTGTAAATAAATTAGTTTTGACTCTGGAATACAGCATGGTTTATCGCCATCGCTACAACTACGTAGACTTGCACAGTCCGACCTTCTTTCGTTTCAGTATAACTCAAGCGTTAGATTTTGTGCACTTTTGTGCAATATATACGTACAATTGCTGTCAGACCTTCTTTTCTTACAGTATAACTCGATTTTTGTTTGCATTTTTGTGCAATTCATTTTTCATAAAGTCTGCTACTTTCTTCTCTGGTTTGCGTTCATTAATTTATGTTGGGAATCGAGTCTATGTGGGCAACCTATATGGAAACAAATTAGTAATTATGATCAGTTAATAACTAATAATTTTAATACATATAATTTTTTAAATTATTATTTCCAATATATGAAGAAATTGGTGTTGACAATGATATGATGTTGTATGTAACACAAATAGAAAACATAGTTTCTTACTCAAAAAAAGAAAACACTTTTTGTATGTGCATGAATATGACATGAATGCTGTACCTTCATGTGGGGACTAACCTTTTTTAGCTGAGGATTATTATATTTTCAGTAAACCATAAAATAAAATCTAATGTTGATTTTTTAGGATTTTCTCAATAAAAAATATTGATTTAAAAAGTCGCTGTGATCCAAAATATTACTAGCCGTTTACAATATATAACTTTTTGATGAAGTGTGATATTTATTACTTTTACAACAATTTGTTTTTTAAAATTTTTTCACACAATCAGTCTTGTATGTTTAATACATAATATTTTCTTCACAACTACATATTTACATTGTGCTAACTTGTTATAAATGATGAATAATTTACACCATCCCAAAATACATAATTCTTCCATGGGAAATTGAAACGAGACATGAAAAGTAAGATAAAATTGTTAGAAAAAACAATGTAATGTAAGTATAAATGTTGATTTTTTCATGGTTCCAGTATTTTCTAGGGGAAACAATACACCTCTGCCGCGTATCGATATGATTCACGATACACAGTCTACAATACGATACATTATTGATACACATATCTACTTGATGGTCTTTTCATCTTTAGAAGGTCTGTCAGCGGTAGGGTGCTGTTTTTTTTGTTGACATATTGGTTATTTTCCCAGTGTGTGAATTACAGACAGACATAGACTTATCATCTGTTCATATGCCATTGTCATCCTTGATAAGATTTAAAAAAAAAAAATACTTCCAAACAGACTACCTGTTGTCAGTGATTTTATTTCAACCTTTTAGGCCATTTCACGCTGCTTCATTGGATCAGATCCAGGACTCGTCTTGGTTACCACGTCCTTTGTTTCGCACTGCATGAATGCTGTAAAAACATCTTATTACCACTTTCATGTCTTCTCTTAAATTTGGAAGGCATTATGGTGTTCTCTTCAAAACAGAAGAAATAGTGCAATTTCCTCTTGCAAGGAAAATCTTATCTAGAACAAGTCCGAGTGTGGGAGCGGAGATGACTAACAACAAAATTCTTCACAATATACTTCCTGCAGATGCAAAAAACAATGGGCACTCGTTTCTGTCAGTGAAAAGGGAAATTAGTAACAACACCCATTCCCCTTCAACAAATTAACAAGGTGACTATAACTAGTGTGGTTTTTTATCTGCCCCATTGCCGATTCTATGCTAATTTTTTTGTTATCTCGTTGCCAAATTCAGTTGCTGATTACATATATCGGCGTAAAAGGAGACATTTCAAACTTGTTCCCCATGTACGACTTAAGTGCTTTAAAGATCATTTAATAGCCACTTTTGTGTGAAGTTTCTATGTTGCTTTGTATCTATTTGGATTGATTTTGGATGCAAATACTTCTGGTGTGTCATGCAGGGAATAAGCTACAGTTCTGATTGGTGATTATTGTTTTACTCTGGATTTAAACAAATCAATAACCACCAATCAGAATTGAATGTAACGTATTTCGCTGCGTGACACCTGAAGTGTAGCCTTCAAATTTGATCCAAGTAGACAATATGCGAAGCAACAGAAAAACTTTGCATAAAATAGGTTATTAAATGATCAGTAAATACTTAAATCATACATGGGGAACAAATCTGGAATGTCTTCTTTACGTTTATATATGTAATCAGTGGCTGAACATGCTGAGATTATAATATAATTACCATGGAATTGGGGGGGGGGGCAGATTTTGAACCATATGAGTTAGTCACCTTGTGGTGATCAGTAGAAGACGAGTGGGTGTTGTCAGTAGTTTTTCTTTTTTACTGACAGAAATGAGTGCATGTGCCTGCTGCAGCTGTCTCAGATGAATGCTCAATTTAAAGAATAAAAAGGCAAATGACTAGTAATTATTCATGACTATTGAAAATTAAAGTAACTTTTATAGGGTAAGTATCTTTTTGTATTGATTCTTCACCTCTTGTATCGATATGGGTATACTGGTAGATATGGAAAAAGTATCGATATATCGATTAATCATTTTACTTCTAGTATTTTCTTTTTTTTGTTCTGGTAATTACATTTGTTTTGGTTCTGGTAAATATAGATACCCCCACCACTGTGTATAAAAAAATTTCAGTAATTTCTAATATTAAACTTTAAACTTTTCTTTTCTTTTTTTCTCAATTTGCTCTCCAATTCTTGCCTTTAAAATTTGCTTTTGCATCACTTTTCATCAGTAATGAAAAAGTACACGTTACTTTGTTATATAATTAATGTTAAATTATCAAAGCTATGAATTATACATACATAACCAGTGATATGCATTGGTATATACAACATAATTTAAGTGTGTTTTGTTCAGTGGCAGTGCAAGGGGAGTCGGGGGGGGGGGCAATTGCCCCCGGGTGCTGGGCAAGGAGGGCAGCGGTGTTGGGAGCTTTTTTTTCCACCCCCACCACCATGCAAGCCCCTGGTTTCAAGGCTTAGATGGGGGGGGGGGGGGTAGGCATATATAGCATTTAATGGCATTCACATTTAAAATACTCTTCGCACACAGTTTACTTCACATGATATTTCTATTAGCCTTAACAGCCCAGCTAACACAACTTCCATTTATTATAACATCATAAGATTGTTACAATCCCAATGAGGATGAGTACCAATAAGCACGTAAGTGGGTCCAACCAAAAGTCTTACTGGAGATGTAAATGACCCAACACAGAATTATAATTCCAGGAAGATTTTTTTTTATTTGTTTAAAAAGATCTTTAATTTTTCTTTTCATTAAATCAGTAAATTTATGTTTTCATGTGTTTGTTTTCAAATCCAAATACTTTTCAGGAACTACTGAGCATTTTCAAGCACTTTTACAGTACTTTTTGGAGCTGACCTCATATTCAAGCACTTTTCAAGGCAGCTACCACAATTGAAGCACTTTTCAAGATTGGGCAAACCCTTTTATATGTCTGTATTGGAATTAGTGTTCTCACACTGATCAAGTACTATCATTTGAAACATGCAAGAAAACATCTGGAACTTCAAATGTTTATATTGATTGAACACCCAACATACAACATAGACTCCACTTACAGCAGGAATAATACGCTGTCAACTTCGGTCTAAGTGCATAAATTAAATTGTTTTGCATTATTGGAATGCATTAAAAAAATGTCTTTATGCATTGTTAGTTGAATTGTCTGTATAAAATATGCAAATATATTTATTATCTAGAGCTCTGTAATCAGATTGCTCATACATTAACTTAGGAAGATAGTTGGGAATAATCATTGCACCTCTATAGACAATGCCACATGTGTGTCAGTTTCTCTGATTTAAATCATTCATAGGCAAGCTGTTTTTATTCAAGTCGTGGCATATAAAAGGAAGTTGTCATTGAATACGTAACGGATGTAACTAGCTCATTGGTTGATTTTACTCGACATGGGAAGTAACTCTTTAATCCACTTTTGTTCAAAATACTGTTTTGGCTAGCTACATAGGGCTAGGGTCAGTGAGGAACAAAGTGGATCAATATCCCTTGTTCAACGAAGATGCACAAATCCCAGCTTGGAACATCTTTCTCAGCAATGAATTGTGCCTGTTCAAATACAAAAGTACAATGCTGAGTCAGTGCAACAATGTAACAAAAAATGTTAATCTTACAAAAATAGAGATGGCTGCAGTGTTCCAATTTGCAGAGTGGAAGTTTTTAAGCCAGCTGTCAACTGCTAATGGGGACTTGGATGCTGTTTTTATAATGAGCAAAATACAATTTTCTTTGTCAGGGATGGAAAGTTCTGATTTTTGACGATGTCCTCAAATTGAAGACATCTTTGAAAATGATGCCAATTTTTGCTCTCGCAAGAAATGCAAGACAAAGGGAGGAAACTTTGGTGTGCCTGACAACCATTCATATAGAATTAACCAATCAGAATGTCCAATCAGAACTACTGTGCGTGTAACTACTTGTCATACCCTAATAGTGGCTTTTGAAAAGTGATATTCAAGTTTAATTTGTAGTTTACTGGACAAAATTTGCATTAATCTCCTATGGATCACATCATTTCAGGTTTTAAAACTATTTAGATACAACCAAGGTAAGAATTGATTAACCTCTTATGATAAGTGTGTGTATTTCTGATATTTAGTCCATCCATTTATGGGGGCCCCACGTGGCTGAATGGTCTAAGGTGCTTGCCTTTACAGATCACTCACGCATCTCATCTCTGTCTGTGTGAGTTCAAGCCTTGGCACAACCAACGTAGGTGTGTAAGAAAGCTTGCCAGTAGCTTCCTGTGGGTTGGTGGTGGTTTTTGGGGTCTTTCTGGGTTCTTCCTCCAGCAAATATACTGGCCACCATGTATAGCCTATTGTGCGCTGAAAAATGGTGCTTAACCCCACAAAACCAAACCAAACCATCCAATTATTCCAGAAGTTTACAAAATATAATGAGGCATAACATCTTCTGTATAATAACATTTTTTGCTACAATGTACAAAATGTTGAAGGTCATGTCCATCATGCAGGAGTGCTGAATGTTATCAATCTTTCGTTGTAGGCTTGTGTTGCAGAATATTTGCAGAACTTGGCACTACTAGGTAGCAGGGGTTGAAACTTTTCTCACCAAATTCGAAATGGTGGGTGAACATTTTTGGAGGTCAAGTGAATTGTCCATTTACTTGCACATTAGGGCAAGTGCTGAATCAGGGCTGATCATTGTTTTTCTTTAATGAAAAGGATATTGTGTTGAGAATATTGCCAACTCTGTTCATTGGAAGTCAGTACTTTCTACTGGAAGATTGTTTTCCATTTGTTTTATTCAAACTTGTACAAGTTCATCGCTCTCACTCTTCAGTACTAATGAATTTATACCAGAGGAAGTTCAGACTGGTTTCAGTTTGTAATTAGTTACAACTGGTGTTATAAGCATCACAGAATAAGTTCTGGTTAACACCCTTTGTCATGATACAAGTCAGGTTTTTGTTAACATCATGAACTTGTATATTTCTATGATAGTTGGTTGAGTAAGAGTTTTTTCTGGTCGAGTAAATCTTTTAGTATTTGTCAGACCTGTTGAGTACATTTTTTAGTGATTTTTCAGCCAATGGGTCATGAGTGGCAGGATAACAGTGTCCTGTTTAGCATGTGGAACAAATTAACAGCAACAACAATATCTTTAATCTCAGACCCCTGGAAACAATGTTTTTTTTTGTTTTTTTCCTAATTCTATATTTTAATAATTACTATAAATTCATTTATTTTGGGTATCAATGTTTGCGCTGTTTCAGAAAATTACATTTTGACCTAAACATAAATTCATGGATTGGGGACAAGATCCTATTGTTTCCATGGAAGACTCATTGTTCACTGGATCCATGAAGATTTGGTACTCCATGAAAAATTTTAATTTCACAATATGCATATTAAACTTAATTGCAAAAGATTTTTAAATCTCCTGTAAGTGTTAGGTGGTGTAGTGGCACAAAAAATGGACTCTAGACATTTTGTTGTATATATTTGCTTTTAATTTAAAGTCTGTAAGACAAACATTTTTTACATTTCAAATGCATCTCATTACAGCTGATATACTTACATACAACTCAGACCAGATAAAGGTATGAAGGGTCGAAAGTCCAAGTCAGGAGGGAGATTGATAGAGGTGGAGGAGGTGAAAGAGGAGGAGGTTATTAACCCAGTCAGTAAGATGCAGGAAATCTTGAGGTTACGACTCAGTCAGAGACATATACCATCAGAAATATTTAGCCTTCAGAAGGAACAGAGGTTTACAAATATTTATTGTCTCACCTAGATCAGCTAATGGTGAGACAAAAGGTATCACAGTATTGTCTCACCTGGATCAGCTAATAGTGAGACAGAAGGTATCACTATTTATTGTCTCACCTGGATCAGCTAATGGTAAGACAAAAGGTATCACAATATTTATTGTTCACTAGGATGAACTAATGGTGAAACAAAAAATATCACAATATTTATTGTTTCACAAGGATGAGCTAATGGTGCGACAAAAGGTACCACAATATTTATTGTCTCACCTGGAACAGCTAATGGTGAGACAAAAGGTAATATTTATTGTCTTGCCAGGATCAGCTAGTGGTGAGATGAAAGGTATTGGAATATTTATGATCTCACCAGGATTAGCAAATAGTGAATAAAAAAGGATCATAATAGTTTTTGTTTCATCAGGATTAGCTAAAATGGTGAGACAGAAAGTATCACAATATGTATGTTCTCACCAGGATTAGTTAATGGTGAGACAAAATGTATCACTTTTCCATCAGCAATGATATCATAATCAGAATTAATATTCTGTGTTAAAAGTTTTTGAAAGATACAGTGGTGGTATGAAAAGTGGACTCCAGTGGTGGTACATTATAGTAAGGTGAGCAATCATGTCACATTGGTGGTACAGTATATCACGGTGAGCAGGCCTGACACATTAGTGGTACATTATATCAGGGTGAGAAGGCCAGACACCATGGTGATACTTTATATCATGGTGATCAGGCATGACACATTGGTGGTACATTATATCATGGTGAGCAGCCATGTCACAGTGATGGCACATTATATCACTGTGAGCAGCCATGTCACAGTGGTGGTACATTATATTGTGAAGAGCAACCATGTCATGGTGGTACATTATATCATGATAAGCAGCCATATCTCAGTGACGAGATGTGTATAGTGAGCAACCATGTCACATGGATGGTACATTAAATCACTATGAGCAACCATGTCTTAGAGATATTACATTATATCACAATGAGCAATAATACCACAGTGGTAGTACATTATATCACAGTAAGCAGGTATGACCGCATTCTGCCAAACTCTTGTACAGTAGAGCTTGCTCTTAAAGTATTTTCTTTTGTCTATATCTGCGATGACAAGTAGCAGGACATAAGTTTTTTGGTACTTTAAGGCACTGTAACATTTTTAGGGTTATATTGTGCTGAGGTAAGTAGAGTAAATTGCCTTGCCCAAGGACACACCACGGTAGTCGATCTGGGCTGATCCAGTGGTGGGACTAGAACTCGCACAGCAGTATAACATTTTGACCAGAAAATCCGGTTTATCAATGATGTTAAGATTTTGTATTCAAATTTCTGAAAGTCATGCATCATAACAACTGTTCACAGTTAAATTAGAGACTTAATATCCCCATGTTTCAGTGGGAGATATAGAGGATATCTTTATTTTTTGAAGAGATATAAGGAAATATTTCATGAGCTAAGTGGAAATATTGTATGGTCATGAGTGACAATACACAATGTTTCAGTTTCACAAGTGAAATTTCAAAATAATGTAGATTTTCTCTTCATTATATATTTAAAGGCAAAAACTGTTTATTTTCAGGGAATGTTTTCTCCATTCTGTACCAGTGTGTTTAAGGCTGCATTACTACATTGGGAAAAAGCAGTTTATAATAATTTTAGGGCATTGATTTTTTTTTACAAATTTAGTTCCTACATATAATGCTTCAAATTGCATATTTTGTCAAATGACTGACAGTTTTCATATGAAAATGAAGAGATTTTTGTTTTTGTTAAAACATTTCATGCATGGATTGATACAGTGAACATTGTTGGGGTGGTGGTAGTGTAGAAACATCACCGAGCAGTCCTATCTAACAGACTCCAGAGTGTAATGTCTTTAAACAAAAGATTTGAATGATTGTGAGTTTACCTGTAAGGATTTGGTTCTTTATTTTGTGTCTTTCTGTGTTCAGATGTGAATTTTGTGGCCTTGACAAGTTTGCTGTCTAATATGGTAACAGATGGTGCATCCAAATTTTGATTGTCACATAATTTCAGTTTGCAATCAACACTCATCTATCTTTAATTTTTCAATCATTTTTAGGCATGATTATGATTATGAGAGTTAAAATCACTACTTAAACAATTATATTACTACATTTAATCAAGAGTTTTTCAATAAAAACTTGTACCGTTTGTCATAGAGTGTAACAAGAACTGTATGTGTGACACTGAATATCGAATAGAAGCAGGTTATGTAAGTTCAGTCACTGACAATTTGCAAGATTCATGTGAAAAACTACCATTAAAAAGTTAAACTTATACTTGAAGCCTACTTTTGTTGTTTGGAGGCTGGTTTTAGACATTTTTTTGATGGCACCTCATTGATTACATAAATATATACTGCAGTCTTGACATTTTGAGAGAGAGAGAGAGAGAGAGGGAGGGGAAGGGAGGAAGAGAGAAAAAAAGAGGAAGATAAATGAAATAGGTTAAAATATGGAAATACAAGTTTGAATGACATAAGAGCCGATATATTTCCTAAATGAGAAAAATAAAGTAGTTCCAGAAGTGCTATCGTGACTGTGGTGATAAAAGTGGTATTGCCACTGTGGCGATATTATTTTATCCCACAGATACATTTCAGTATCTCATTATGAAATATATAATAAATTGTGATATCCTCCATCTGTCTGTTCATCTGTTCATTGATTGCCTGTCTGTTTTTTCAATTGTTCATCAATTGCTCATCTGTCTGTTCATCAATTGCCCATCTGTCTGTTCATCTGTTCATTGATTGCCCATTTGTCTGTTACCATATCTAAACCTAAACTGATGAGTGGAAATTCACAAAATTAGTTATGTTGCAAGGGGGGTGGGAGTCATCACTGGTGTCACTGGAAGAAGATCCGAGATCAGGTATAAAAAAATTTAAAATTACAACATTTTCAAATATTTTATGATAAAACTATATATGCAGTCATAGCAGGAAGATGTATCATATGTGTGATTGATTTTGCGTTATGACCTTGGATAACTGTCTGGAGATGGGGAAGAAGGTGGGATGGTTGGAATATGTAATAAAAAGCATGGGAATCTGCGATGGTGAGCCATTCCAGTTCCCCTGGTTCTATCGCACCCATATGTAAAATGCCCCTGGAAATTTCCTCAAATATTGGACCAAAAGTTTATGAAATTGTTGCCAGTGGACCTGTTCATTATTAATTTTGATATTAGCTCATCTGGCCATAAGGCTAAGCGTGCTTATCATGTGTCCCTGTGTCTGCCATGTGTCATCTGGCAAGATGCATTTCAGAGATGCTGCCAGGGCGCCTGAGTGCGCAAATCGTGCACAATTTGTACAAATTCGCATACTTGGAAATCAGTAATGTGTGACAACTCCCGCAAATTAGTTTAAAGTCACGCATATAAAAATGTACTCTGTGCAGTATACAATTTTTATTTAACTGTTAAACCTTAAAGTGCTTGTTGCGAGAAAAGTCGTGCTGTCAGTAGGGCGTCTTTTTTCAGGTAGGCAATTGTTGATACATCTGAGTACTTCGGCTTGACATGAATGGTTGTTAAACTACATTCGATTGGTGCATTGGGCACTGGAACATGCATTCTGTCGTGTTTGAACCTTGCATTCATCAAGGAAGTTTTATAAATACTTGTTTAAAATAAATGCCACCTAGAAAACCCAAAATGGCTGACTCCCAACATGGTTCATCTTCAGATGACAATTTTGATCAGCAAATACTGGCTGATGATAGTGATGATGACAATGATTTTGAAAGTTTTTAAGTATATACAATTATTTGAGCTTGGAAAGTTTTACTGGAGATACCAGTGAGTGACTTTTAACCCGAAAATAATGTTGAATATGAGTCCGATGTACATGCTGGATGGACAAAAACAGATGGCATTCCGATCAGCCCCCAATTCTGGGGTATTTCGAAATTTTCATTCCTGAAACAATTCAGCCCTGAGTGATATTGTGCTACAAAACTATATAGTACTCTAAGAGTTAACATAAAAATTGAATAAATAAGAATCTAGAAAGAAATGAAAAAGTAAGGATATTTATTTGATCAAAATATCTCTGTCTGAACAAGCAGACTGGCATTGATGGATTTAAAACTGTTATACAGCATTATGGAACAGATAAGAAATCTGGCATAGTTGTCATCAAAGGACTGATTTAAGAAAGTGAAACTTTGGCAGAGCTCCTGATACTGTTAGTAAAAAATCTTATTTTGGAGTGACAATACTTATGATCTGTGGGAAATTGTGCATAACAACCATAAAGAACAGTTTCCCAACTTGTTCAGGCTGGCTTAGCTAGCTATGCATATGTCCCTTCAGAAAACAGATTGTGAAAGAGAGTTCTCAGCACAGAACAATATTCATACACAGATATAGAACAGATTAAGCTAAGAAACTCTCGAAAGAGCAATGCTTGAGACATCTTTTGAGGATTTTGATTTTAATAGAGCTCTAACAGAGTGGAGCAGGAAGAAAGAAAGAGATGGTTATTTATGTGCTAGGTAAATATTGAACTATGGTCGTGTCCTCCTCCCCCTCTTTTTTTCCTACTCCCCTCTTTTTTTTGGTGACAAGGGGGGGAGCTCCCCCTTTTAGATAAAATCCTGGCAGCAACTCTGGCATTGTTTATTCTCCAAAACTGATGCACAGAATTCTACCAAATTTGACTGTAAGCATCTTACCTTGAAGGCACTTAAAATTTATACAAATGATGCTGATCCTCCATCAAATTTAGCTATGTTACAAAAACAGGAAAACATTTCAACAACTTTATCTAAACAGAAATGCTGAATTCTACCACTGTTGACAGAAAGTGTCCTGTCTTGAAGCCTTTCATTATTCGACAAATGATGCTGATGTGCCATCAAATAAGGATGAAGATACAAACTATAGAGAAACCTTTAAACAAGTGTTTTCATCACATATGCAATCAACAGCATTGACAGAAATTATGACAGAAAATATCCTGCCGACCCATATGTCTTGGCCAACTGCTGTTGGATATGGCTGTAAGGCAGATGTTAGTCAGTTGAGCAATCTCAGTCCACTTGGGCCTTTTGTATTACTTATATTACTCTAAACTGATTACCATAGGACTACTGACATTTTAAAAAATATCTCGAACCACTTGTAGGACCCAAACAGGGTTGATTATTTTTCCTTTATGTTTGACATTTCAGTTATCATGAATTCTCCAGCCTGACTTTAGTGTGTATTTTCTCCTCTAAACAGGCAGTTGAAAGACCTAATCCGACGAACTGGAGTGTTTGGAGAAAGTAACTCTGTACTAATTATTGGACCTAGAGGAAGTGGGAAATCTGCGGTAGTATTTTTAATTAAATAATCATATATGTCCTATTAATAAACGATAAATAAAAATGGTAGATTTTTGAGGTAATTTGTCATTATGATCAATGCAGTCTTATATGAGGCATGTTGATATCAAGAGTGTACAGTACTCGAGTTGAACTTGTTTTTACCCGATATTAAGTACCTCAACGGTTGATATGTGACCACTTTCTGATTTGCTTTTGTGAGCTTTGAATTAAAATAGCTTCATCAGGGGTGGAAAATCTGAAAATGTTCTAGTTGCCTCCGAATAAAGATTGTCTTAAAATTGCACCAAAATCTGGATTTTTCTTTAATATTCTTTTCAAAATACTGGGCAAAAGTAACAGAAAATGTTACTTGCCCAGGAAAATGTTTAACTTGTCTGAAACTACTGGACAAGTGATTTTTCCATCCCATCTTCATTTCTATTTGCATTAGTGAAATGTTAATATTAAAGTTATTATCAGTTCACCAGAAGACATAGCAGGTTTAAAATGATGAAGTAGTCAATAGACAAGTCAGAGTAATGGGGCAAAGGTCAGTATGGATGGGAGAATCATTGACATTTTATTCCTTGGTTTGGAACTGATTGCATTTATTTCAATTTGAGGGTTATTTTGCGAAAACCACAAAACAGAAACTTAAGACACAAAGTGGGTCTTAATCATTAAAATGTTAATCATGCCTTTTAGAATGCCTAAAATGGTTTAGTGACCAAGACTGATTCAGAGTGTATTCAATTATATGGTTCTGTTCGACAGTCATCAAGTACTCTTATTTCAAATGTGCATGAAACATCCACATAGCATAGTTTATATTGTTCAAATGTGCCATAATAAATTTAGGACTGCTTAACAGCAGGAGCAGCAAGGTAATAGCTTTGGACTAAATGCCTAAAATTAAATTGTTTTGTGTAATTTTAACACATTAAAAATATCTTTTTGCATTTTCAGTGAGTTTGTGAAAAATATGCAAAAAAACCTTCCTATCTAGAGGTCGGTTTCATTGTCAGTTTAATACGTAAATTTGGTCAATATATAATTCCGTTTTTGGAATTTGAATTATTATATTGCTTGTTTTATTTTTAGATTATCCAGAGGGTACTTGTAGAGCTTGCAGAAGAGGAAGAGATACATCAGAACCTGTTGCAAGTTCATTTGAATGGTTGGTTGTTGTTGTTGTTAGTTTAACGCCATTTTTCAGCACATGATAGGCTATACATGGCGGCCAGTTTTATCTGGTGGAGGAAGAACCCGGGAAAACTTCGGGAAGAACCACCGTCCCACGGGAAGCTACTGGCAAGCATTCTCACATATCCACATTGGCCGAGCCCAAGACTCGAACCCATGCAGACAGAGGTGAGATGGCAGTGATCGGTAAAGGCGAGCGCCTTAGACCACTCGGCCACCCGGGGCCCCAATGGTTGGTTGAATATAACCCCTATTGCAGCAATTTGTATGTACTATAGTATTCGCACACCCTCCCATTTCTTTGTACCCCCATACCGATTTTAAAAACAAAAAGCATTAAGGATATAAAAAATGCTCAAAACTTAGTCATTTCATTCATCAATTTATAATTTCAAACCTGATCGTCGTCAGACGGTCCCTAACACTGTCATCTTATTGGCGTTTCAAACCAAACGGAAGCTCTCAATGTAAACAAGCAGACAGACTGCTCACTGTCCATTTCTGGTTTCTAGAACAGTTCATTTCAGTAAAAACTATGTTGTCTGTGTCCAATATTTGCAATGTCTAGTTTTAATATTTCTAAAAACAATTGAACAAATAAAAAGGAGGAACTCTTATATACATGTGTTCATAGAGATGTAACTCCTAAATTTACGGAATTATTGAGATCATCAAAGACTGAACTACATCGCATCTATTGCTTGAAAACATAGACTCGCCCATGCAAATATGGCGACAGTTTTACTAAAGAAACTTCTGTTTGATTTGAAACGCCAACAAGTTGACAGTGTTAGGGACCCACTGGCGACAATGGGTTAGAAATTATAAATTGATGAATGAAATGACCCAAGTTTTGTGCATTTTTTATATCCTTGATGCTTTTTGTTTTAAAATCAGTAGGGGGGTACAAACAAAGGGGAGGGTGTGTGAATACTATAACTACCTGTGTACAGAGACCAGCTACAAGACACCTTTTTACCTTAGAATTCATTTCTAACACAAGGAAAATGTGTATGTCAGGACTTAATTGAAATCCTGTGAACCTCCTTTTAATATCCCCCAGTGTTTGAAATGGGGCATCTTGATTTGATCCCATCTGTCCATCCCCAAAAATTTGGCTTATCTGTATGTGTATGTAATTAGATTTTCACGTCATTTCAGCGATTTTTGTTTGCACACCATAAGGCAGAATGCATTATGTTGTGATGTTCTCTATACATCTGTCTGTATGTTGCCAATTTTGTTTCTGCACCATAAATTGCATTTTCCACCATCTACAGTTATCAAACTTTGTGGATGGCTTATACTTGGGGGAAAAAAAGAACCCTATTGATTTTGTGGCCAAAAGCTCAAAAGTTAACTACACTGTGACTGAAAGAAGAAAATAGTTTCTGCACAATAACTTGAGTTTTCCATCATCTGCAGTTACCATACTTAGTGAATGACTTGCACTTGGGGCAAAGAAGAAGGATATTGATATTGAGGTCCAAGGTCACTGTGACTGAGGGAAGAATTTTTTTTTTTTTTTTTACACAATGACTCGAGCTTTCCACTCGCTACAGTTACCAAACTTTGTGCATTTTTTGCACTTGGGGCAAGTAAAAATGCTATCAATTTTGGGATCAAAAGGTCAAAGGTCAAGGTCACTGTGACTGAAAGAAAAAAATAGTTTCCACAAAATAACATTAATTCTATATCACATACATGGACCAAACTTTGTGGATGCTTTACACTTGGAGTAAGGAAGAAACTTACTGATTTTGGAGTCAGAAGGTCCAATGTCAGGTTCACTTGTGACTGAAAGAAGAAAAGTGGTTTTGCACACTTAGTTATCTACACAGAGGACTGTTAAACATGGGGCGAGTGTATAATGTGCCATTTATGGTACTCTTCAATTGTTTTTACACATTTTTTAACAATTTGGACATGGATATTTTTTTACCAAAACCTTGGATTATATAAGAGATTGTTCTGTTTACAAATGATTCATTTTTTTCTTTTATCAAAATTTAGGCCTCTTGCAAACAGATGACAAGATCGCACTGAAAGAAATTACTCGACAGCTTCACCTCGAGAACACAGTGGGGGATAGAGTATTTGTAAGTAGCAGGAATGTAATGTGGAGGTGAAATTCATGGGTAGGATGATGATCTTATATGCTGACATCTCATCCTGTAGTAAACTCTAGATTAGCTAATACCAGTGTTTTTCTATGATAATTGTGGATATGAGCTATTTTATTTAAAATAATAAATATAACGTGCATGAATAACATCAACTATTCAATCAGTTTGCAAATTAATGACTTGGAAAAGCTCATTTTTTTATAGTAGATGAGAAAAACTGTAATGACAGATTGCATCCATGTTCGACTACATAAGGTGTTCTGATTGCACTGCATGCACTATGACATGTTGTTGGTCTTGCGACCTGCTGGGACAATCCCTGCAAGTCTCTTAACTGGCCACCATTTTTGTGCCAGAATCCATGGTAAATCTTTGTATACCGTAACCATTTCCCAGGATGGACTTGTTCAAATTATGCATATTATCTCTTATTGTGGTCATTATATTGGAAAATACTCAGATTTAAGGTTTGTACAGTTAGTTTCCAAGCTGGAATTATGGTTTTCAATAAAAATAGCAAAAATGCTAGTATAAATCTGCTGGTATTAGCTCATCATGTGCATACTCTAGTTGCCATTGTGGCCAGAGTTTAGAAGACAGGAGCCTATCTCATGCAGCTTGCACTCGTCCACATGTAAGAATGTTTCTCCATCAAATACATTACCTGATCACATTACCATTTGGAGATTACTCTCTGCTACCTATGAATCCAGACCTCCCTAAAAAACAAAAATACGTCTTTCCATCTGTATATCACATAGACAAAGGGAAGCAGCTCTTAAAGGTTAACTCTCCTTTCTACCAGCTAGGTGGCTACTGTTGTGCCCACATGTAATCAGTTTTCACTTTCACTTAATGCTGTAAGCATGGACCTCCAGGAATCCAGTTTATTCTGTATTTGAATTCAACCATCCACTTTTTTATTTCGGTGATATAATAAGTAAAAAAATTGTTTTGTATAGTGCATACAGCATTTTTGTGAATTCCGGTGAATTTATTCATATTTTTGCAACTAACGTACTGTTCGTTATTGTCACATGTGATATTGATTGGTAACATACAATTTCACTGTTGAAATTTTGTGGGTGCTGTACTTATAAATTATTACACTGTTAACTCATTTTGATAACAATTATATATATTTGTTGTATGCACTTGTTTGTTCTCTTCTTCATGACAGAGATGAAAACCAAGTGCAAAAGGTGTGCACTTTGGTCAGAAATACTTGGTCCAACATCTTGAAAAAGCAGCTCAAGGGCCGTAAAAATTAACACACTCCAATACATCAAAAGCAGGAATTTTTAAACCTACACTCCACGTCCGAATCATTGATTAGTCTTGGGGGATGTCGAGATGCCCTCTCCACCCCCATGAAGATGCAGAAACAGTGCCAGAACATACTGTATCCTTGAATACAGTGGAATTGTTGATTAGTCTCATGGGTGATGTTGAGATGCCCCCCACCATGAAGATGCAGAACAGTGCCAGAACATTCTGTATCCACGAATACAGCCCTCTCCAACCCCCATCCCCCCATAATGACGCATAAACAGTGCCAGAATATACTGTATCCATGAATATAGTAGAAACCACGGGTGCTTCCAATCAATTGTTGGAATCGCATATGATAAGACTAGTATAAATGACAATTATATATTGCAATCCCACTGGGGATAAACCTAGGACACCACAATGAGGCGTGAGGGCTCACAAACAAGTAGGACCATGGCCATAAGGCATGAGGGCTTGCAATCAAATAGCACCCCGCCTATGAGATATGAGGGTTTACAGTCAAACTTGTCCCCTGCCCATGTGGCATGAGCATGGACAAGTATCATTTAACCCTGTCTATGCATGAAAATATTAAGAAATAAGTTTGACGTGAAGGTTTGCTATTTGACCAATATGGCTGGCCAGACCACAAGGCATATATCGATCTTTCATACACTATTCCAACTGCCAACAAGCTAGTCCAGCCATACAAACGAGCTATGTATAATTAAAGTGGTCAGGAGTCGTCTCTGACTAGTGAGCCGGTCGGTATCCATGTCTTCCGACAGCAACAGTGTATTGTGTCAAACAGACCGCACAGCTAGCTGGCTGGCCGACCAATTGACCGGATTTACATTTCCTATGAAATTCATAGCGAACCAGCATTACTTATGGAGCTGTCCAACTGAGCTGAACCGGCTGTACTGGACCAGGATTCTATAATGCGATCACTACCGATGTGATATCCAATGGACAAAATGCTGATGCATACTGATGTTACTTCATCATCATTACCATATGGAAGGCTGTATCCCTGGACTCGGTGTGTACAGGAGGTGGTCATCCCCCACATTGATGAAGGGTATGAAACAGAAATGCTGAAACATGCCGATCAGACAGTGGAACTGACAGAATTTTGTTCAAGGCAGCAGTAGAGGAAATTTATATGGATATTTTTCTCTGTTGGAATACCTGCCTCCACCTTCAGTCAAGTCTGCCTACAAGGTCAATACCTTTATGGATGTAGACAATGACGGTGACAGTTCATCATTCAGAATCTTTCCAAAGTTGTTAAAGATTGCATAAATTACCGGGCATCTCATGGAGCATTTGTGATCCCTGTAATGCAAGAGCTTTCTTTATGGTGAGTCAGTTGCCTGCAATTTTCTCACCCCACTGCTAAAAGAGTCGCATACAGAAATATTTTATCCAGACATACCTTGTCTAGATGTTGATAAAGGGCTCAGTCAGATCTTTAATGCCATGTCAAAGTTAGTCAGGAACATTGTGTAGACTTTCTCCCTACTTGACTTCGCGCATGTGACATTTTTCCATCTAGCTAAAAAGGCCGCTAACGATCATACCTGTTTTTTGATGCGCTCCCTCCCTTTGGTTCTCCACTACTGTTAGGGTGTTGAATTGAGGCGGGAAGTAAGCAAGAGGCACAAGAGTTGCCCCTGTAGCTTTCAGTGCAAGCTTCTATCTCTGCAAAACCCTATCAGGGAACATTCTAGAGAAGGGACGATTGTCACCAGAGAAATAACAGGGTCGATTCTCAACAGTGGTAGTTTTTTTCTTGTGGCCAAGCGAATTATAGGCGGTCATGCCCCTATTTTCCCAGGCAGGCAGGGAGGGGAGAGATTCAGTGACACACCGTCACCCACGCCCTCTGGCGACCCACCTGGGACGCCAGACTACTCCTTTTTGGTCAGATTTGGATCAACCATTCTCAGGAAAACAAAGGGTGATCCAAGCCATGTCAGAGGGTCTCCAGATTTGGCACCTGACCCTCTCCAGTTTCATCGTCGTACCTGCATGGCCAAACTCTGAAGCAATCCCGTAAAGGTGGATGTTTTACAGAGGAAAATCTAGTTTTTGCTTGTAAAGGGCGGTGGAAATAGTATGAAAACCACATATACAGGGCTTCTACTCCAGAACATTTCTGGTTACAAAGTGCAATGGTAAATTGAGACCTGCATTAGATCTAAGCAGGCTCAACCAATTTAATTCTGCCCCATTTCAAGATGGAGATGGCAGGTCCTTTCATCTTTCAGTGCTGCGTGACGAGTACACGATCAGTCTTGAAATGTCCGCAAATATCTTAGCTTTGCATACTGGGGGGTAGTATACCATTTCCACACCCTTCCATTTGGCCCCAATCTTAGCCCTTGGCCTGAACTAAGAGTTCATGACGTCTGCCGCAGAGATGGCAACGTTCCTGGATGACACACTACAAAACATCCACCTTGAGAACATACGAGGGAAATCATGTGTTATCAATGACTAGTGTCACATCCATGACGTCACACCACTCTCAGCACTCATTCCTCGATGGAAAACTACCTTCTCTATCTCTTTGAAGACAAAAAGCTAGCCCCATCACAATCAAGGGATACAGTTCCATGATCTCAGACACGTTCAGACTTCAGGGATGAGACGATGTTGTCCGCAACAAGGAAATCTCTGACTTGTGATCCAATTTTGATATATCCAGACCACGTTCGCTCACATTATTCCCAAATGGAATCTCTTCTGGGTTTTGACATGGTTAAACTTACCTAAGTTTGAACCGCTGTCTTCCACCTCGCTAAAGCAGCTATCATACAAGACTTGCAACTGTTGATAATGCTATCTTCAACATTCAGAGGAGTGAGCTACATACGATATCCGTAGATCCTAACTAGATGCAGTTCTGAAGGTTCAGTCATTCTAATGACCCTACCTGGTTTCATTCTTATAGGTTGCCGTCTCTAGTCAACCAACAAATAACTATTCGCTCCCTCTCCTCGATTGATATGTTGAGAGAAGCAAAGCTGCAGGACCCTGTATGTGCCCTTGGATGCTACCTGAGATGCATGGACAATATTAGCATCAACTGTAAAAGACTATTCCTACCCCTGAAGGTAGGAAAGCAAGACATAACCCTACAAGCGATGGCCGCTTGGCTAAAGGGAATTATTAAATCTGCATACTCTGAACTCTCACAGGATCAGGAACACTAATGAAGATTTCAACTCATGAAATATGATCGACTTCCATGAGCCTGGCCTTGAATGTAATGTCTCAGTTTGGGATATAGGAGAGTCAGCTGACTGGCATTCCCAGTCTACCCTCTCTAGCTTTCATTTGCATGATATGGTCTTGTTAAGGAGAGAAAGGAATCTCGTTGGGCTAGTGGAAAGCACAACCTTAGATCCATGCATGAATTTACCACTTTTGCTGGATTTGCCTTGGAAACTTTTGATTGTGAGACAATCATCAAGTGTGGAATCCCGCAGGGACCTCCCTCGCATGTGTATAAACAAATTGTCTCTTGCTGTGGTAAACTAACATTAGAAGAAGTTCATCCTATTCATAGAGCAATCATGCGCTCCTACTGGGTGACACAGGTAGAGGTAGGCTGCTCAGCATTTCCTCCTAATGTTAATATGATCAGGTTATGTATTTGATGGAGAAAGCAAATTTTGTAGTATATTATGTTTCTCCGATAATACTTGATCACATTACTAAAAATCAATCCCACCCTTGCCTGCAATGTGAGCATCCTATTATAGGTTTCGCTTAAGTGAAAACTGGTTACATATGGACCATACCACCGAGCAGGTGGGCCCCAGGTTGACGATTGGTCCATGGTGCTCGCCTTCTAAGATCACTCACTCATCTCACCTCTGTCCGTGTCAGTTCGAGTCTTGGCTCGACCAACGTGGGTATGTGAGAAAGCTTCCCAGTAGCTTCACGTGGGTCGGTGGGTCTTCCCGTGTTCTTCCTCCACCAGATATACTGGCCGCTCTATATAGCCTATCATTTGCTGAAAAATGGCATTAAACCCCACAAAACCAAATCACCGAGCGGGTAGAAGGGGAGTTAATCTGTAAGAGTTGCTTCCCTTTGTCTATCTGATCTATACACAGAAAGATGTTTTTTTCCTTTATCTATCAGGGAGGGCTCAATTCGGAGGTAGCAGAGAATAAAACCCTAATGTTAACGTGATCAGGTAAGTATTATTTGAGAAACATAATTTCCTAAAAGTTTGCTTTCCTAATCATTGTTCACTTGAGGAGATTGAAAAGAAATTTTTTAAGTTAAATGAAGCTTTGACTTCTAGTTCATTCTTTAATACTATTTGCACTTTCTACAGATTTTCGCAATATATTGCAGTATGTATTGCAATATACTGTCCTGTATTGCAGAATATTGCAATACAACAATTCTAGCGATGCCCAGGAACTGTGATGGCTCTTGTTGGTGTGCTTGACTTTCAAGAAAAACACACAAAAAACCCACACTGGTGATACCCATCCCTATCTACTCCACCGCAACTTCAGACTATTTCAGTGCAGACAAAATTTTAAATTATTGATAAGGTCAAACGTTGTCAGTAGTCAGAATCTCAATCTTCATAATATTGTTCAATTATATCAAGTGTAATCACTGCATTTTTCATACGCCTGCTATAAGGTGCAGTGTATTGTCATGATATCTGTTCCTCTGTGTGTCTGTCCATCTCCATACATCTGTTACTAGTTTTGTTTCTTCACAGTAACTCATGTGGTCCACCATCTACAGTTACCAAACTTTGTGGATTGCTTGCACTCGGTGTAAGGAAGAACCCTATTGATTTCAGGTTCTAAAGTTCAAAGGTCAAGGTCATTGTGCCTGAAATAAGAAAATGGTTTTTGCACAATAGCTCAAGTTCTCCACCTTCAAACTTAGTGAATGGCTTGCACTTGGGGTAATGAAGAAGCCTATTGATTTTGGGGTCAAAAGGTCAAAGATCAAGGTCACTGTTACTGAAAGAAGAAAAATGGTGTATGCACATAAATGTCATTTATTTACATAGAGGACTATTAGACACAGTGCATGTGTATAATGTGCTGTTTGCAGTACTCTTATTTTTTAATTCATTTAATGTAAGTTAATAAATCAACTAATGCATCATTTGTTACTTGTACTTTATTTATATATTAACATAATTGACTTTCTTTACCTTCAGATGACACTTCAAGTGATTTTTGTTGCATCTGTGTTAGCACTGATATTACCAGTGTACAATGTTTTTATGGCCCCGATAAGAGAGTCAGGATTTTATAGTAATAGCTATTCCATCGAATAGTCCATCTGTCTGTCTGTTTATACTTCTTACCATCAGCATGGTTTTGCAACCCTTACACTTAATTGGAACCCATTTGGTAGGTGATTTGCATATTTCATGTAGATGTGCCTTTTTATGTTTCATCTTTTTCAGGTCCAATTTTGACAGAGTTATTGCCATGTTTCTGTCTATATTACATCTGCTCGGGAACCATTCAACATATTCTGATGCAATTTAGTGTTTTCCATATCTCAGAGTACTAGATGTGTCTTTTATTTCTTTTATCTTGTCAACTCCATTTTGGCTAGAGTTATGGCTTGTAACCAGCATGATTCTGCAACCCATACACATAGTTTCATGCCATTTATAAATTGCCTAATACATGTAGATGTGCCTTTTAAATGTGTCTTCTTTTCAGGTCCAATTTTGATGGAGTTATTGCCCTTTACCATCGATATTAATCTCAGCTAGAGCAGATCCTTGTAATCAGCATAGCTCAAGAACTATTCAGCATATTCAGATGCAATTTGATGTATATAATGCCTCAAGAGATGTACTTTTATGGCTTGTCTTGTCAACTCCATTTTATATAAAGTTATGGCCCTTGACAATTAACTGCATATCTTTACATGGATTTTCCTTGCAACCATATTCTGGTGCAGTTGTTTTAAACATTGTTATCTAGACTTACATGCACCTTGTATGGTTTTTGTCTTGTGTAAAAGAGTTATGGCCCCCTGATTGCTTGTCATCCTGACTTTGATTTCTGCTAGATAATTTCACCAAAATATATGTTGGATTCCATCCTGACTTTCATTTCCTCAGTTTAAATCCACTAAGCTTTGTTGCATTTCAGCCAGTCTGGTACACAGCTTTATATTGACAAGAACTTTAATGAGTTTAATTTCAATCGTTCAATATTTTCACTTAGAAGAGTTATATCCCATAATTGACTATCATTGTAACTTTGCTTTCTGCATGGCAACTTTGCTAAGGAATATTGCATTTCAGCCAAAGTTACTATGCACAGTTATATTGATGAAACCTTGAATGAATTGGATTTCCAGCATTCCAAATCATCGCTTAGAACAGTTATGGGCCCTGAATGCCCATCTTCTCCAAACTTTGGTTTTCCAACAGAAGTTCTTCAGTAACAATTTAAGGCCCAGCAAAGCAAATTCTGGAGAGTGGGGAACTTTGTGATACATGCATTGCTACTATCTAGAGTGTTACAGTTTTCATGCTCCACCATAAATGTGGAAGTGGCATTTAGTGTACCCTTGTCTGTCTATCCTTCCATCTGTTTGTCCTTCACACCTGGGTTTTTGTGTGTGCTTCTGTCCATGCTTTTTATGCCCTAGCACAAGACAGTAGTAGGAGTATATAGTGTTACCCTTCTCTATACATCTGTCACACGGTGATTAGGATTTGTGTTTTGTCTTTTCAGCCAATTTTGTGGGTCTTCCATGTTCCAAGAACACATTTCTAGTTGGATTTATTCTCTCCAGGTCAAAGGGCTTATGCAATGGTCCTGCATTCATCATCAGTTAGCAGTTGTGTGTTATCTCTACTCCTCTTAAGCTACTTGGAGGAAAGTCATGAAAGTTGGCTCACAATGTTATCCTGAGGTCTAGTTGGTCCTAACTGAAAATGGTTCTTCTTGGACTGCAATGGCCCTTTTGAAAATATAGTTATTAATGCTTCACCTGGATGGATGGTCATATTGACTTAGGGTTTTTATTCAAATACTTATGAGATTTATATAGTCCTAACTGAAAATGGTTCTTCTTGGACTGCAATGGTCCTCTTGAAAATATAGCTATTAATGCTTCACCTGGATGGATGGTCATATTGACTTAGGGTTTTTATTCAAATACTTATGAGATTTATATAGTCCTAAATGAAAATGGTGCCTATCTGATATCCAACATGGCTACCCTGGTGGCCATCTTGAAAATCTTGTTACTATGACTCCTCTTGAATAGATGGACATATCGACATAGGGTTTCATTAAAAGACTTCTTATGACTTAGATGGCCCTAAATGAAAATGGTGGCGATATGAGATCCAACATGGCAATCAGATAATATTGACATTGGGTTTTCACTAAAAGATGTCTTACAAAATCTCATTTTCTTCAGAATGCCCCACCACAACAGTGTTTGAGGGCATATAGTGTTTGTTACATTTGTCCACCTGTCTATTCATCCATCACACCTTGGTTAAGTTCTGCCTTTTAGGTCATTTCAGGCATCCATGGTCCTTGGACATTACATTTTCCATCTTGAAAATCTTGTTATTGCTACTCTTCCTGAACAGATTGTCATATTCACATGGGATTTTCACTGAAAGACTTCTTATAACATGTTGATGTTACTAAATGAAAATGGTGTAGATCTGATTACAAACATGGCCACCATGTCAGCCAGTTTGAAAATTGTATTGATGCTTCTACTGAATAGATGGTCATATCAGCATAGAGTTTTTTAAAGGCCTTCTTATGATATGTAGATGATCCTGAATTGAAAATGGTGCCGATATGGTCAGCGCATTGGCCATCTTGAAAATCTTGTTATGGATACTCCTTCTGAATGGATGGTCATATTGACATCGGGTTTTCACAACAATTCTTCTTGCAACACGTAGTTGTCTATATTAAAATCATGCTGATAAGACCTTTAAAATGGCTGCCATTGCAGTTATCTTGAAATTATGTTATGGCTGCTTGTCCAGAATGGATGTATGTATCTACATGTGGTTTCAACTTAAACACTGTAACAATACTGTATGTAACTGGTCCTGAATGAAAATATCAACACAAGTTAGTTTGGTGTTAGAATGAGACACCTGGGTCATACCCTGTAGGGATACATTTGTGCTTCCTGGGTCATAACTTAGAAACCATTGAGATCCCCACTCTGCAACTGTAGTTATATATATATATATATATATATATATATATATATATATATATACGTGCCTGCCATCCTTCAAGACAGTGTTGGAAAAAGGGGTCAGTACATGTGACAAAAATAGGCAACATTGTACAGTTACGAAAAAGTTGACAAAAATAAGCAACATTGTTACAGTTAAGACAAAGTTATCTCTTTGTTTAATGAAAATGACAGGAAATTCATATTTGTACATTAAGAAAATAAAATATATGTTTTCCTTGAAGCATTTAATATCTTTCCAAACAAAAAAAAAATTAGCTGGTAGTGGAATTAACATTGTCATATATCATCACCACACACACACATACATATGTATATGCACACATTCACATAATCACAACCACACCAAAATTAAATAAAAAACCACAACTTTTCTGTCTTTATAATCCATTGTACGGGGAATACAGTATTAATTTGTAGTTGCTGACTTTTTGCTGCTCTCAACAGTTAATTGGGAGGTTTGAAGGTGATGCATTCATCATTAGTGTTCATCTTTGCACTCATTAGAGACTGGATGATACAGTTGTTCAGACTTCCCCAAAGATCTTGTTGAATTGTTCTCAATATTGAAAATGGTTTTTCTGGGGAAGAATAAGAATTCTTTCACAACTAAATTGTACAGTGATATCCCTTTCCAGGAACATTTCCTTACACAGGTCTGGAAATGATCCACATCTGCAAACACCAGATTGTGCTCTGGAATGAAATAGCAGAATAACACTTCAGCTCTTATGACTTAGTCTGTCAGTGATTGTTTAAACATGTTGGTTACTTTTGGAAGTGACCTCTGCAGATGTGCATTATCCCGATGCAGGGTGGTATTACTAAGTGGCTATTGACAGATTTTATATGCTTCAGAATGACTAGTGTCGATATGATGTTTGCAGTATGTGGAATGTATAAAATGCCTCCCTTTGCTGCTGCCATTCACAAAGTTAAACTCTGTCAAGTAGGAGTTCTGAAATTTAGTTTTTCTGGGCTTTGCAAATGGTTCATCCTTCACTGAATCACAGCTGTGTTTCTACGTTTTGCCTTCAAAAATAAATCACACCTCCACGCTGTTCTTTATCATTCAAACTACCAAAATAATCACATTTTACATTATGTGTATGTAGTAAAATGTTGCCACTTATCATGAACCAGCCAGTGATCTTTAACAGAGATGGCGTAAACATTCTTATTTAAGCCAATGAAGTGTAATAACATTTTTTTCATCAGCATTAATCTCGGATTTACCTAACTTTACCAAAATAATCACATTTTACATTATGTGTATGTAGTAAAATGTTGCCACTTATCATGAACCAGCCAGTGATCTTTAACAGAGATGGCGTAAACATTCTTATTTAAGCCAATGAAGTGTAATAACATTTTTTTCATCAGCATTAATCTCGGATTTACCTAACTTTAAAAAAATTGGATTGTTCCACATCGTGTACTTTACCTTTGTAAATTAGCCTAATGGGCTCTCCCATTGCAAGTCTCAAATGACTGTCAAACACAAAATCACCGTAACTATTGTCAGTCAGTAGAATGGTGGTTATTTATCTCTGAATGCCTTTACATTTTAATTGCCCGTATAACTTATTCACTGTATAATTTGCCCAGTGGTGATAGTTTGCCATGATCATAGAGCATGAAGTAATACAGATTACGACTGTTTACTGTTTACAGGCTACAGGTTAAGGACTTATACCACGGTGTTGAGAAAGGTCTCTCTCTCTCTCTCTTTTCATAAGATTTATTGGAAATTGTGTTTATTAAACACAACCTGTGTTGCAGGGTTTTGGAGCCAGAAATCATGTTTTTTACGTGACACACTGTGACATGGCAGATATGGAAACAGTTGAGATCCCCACCCTTAACCATATATACACTTATTGGTCATGAAAAGACAAATTTATACATGTAGCTGACATTGGCCCCATGTTTTTCTCTAGCCCCAGGGATTTAGCCCCTAAGTCATAACTTGGAACCTTTTGAGATCCTCACCCTGTACCCATATATATGCTTATTTGGCTTGAAAAGATGAATTCAGATATGCAACTAAAATTGGTCCCCTGAGAATATTCTTAGCCCTCTGTGACTTGATTCTGTGGGCAGATTTTGAGGGGTGGTTGGACAAAGCAAGGGAGTGGGCAGATATGTCTTGTACAAAAACTTTTATTTTTTAATAATTTAGGCCACCCAAACATGTATGGTAAATACAGTATATCTAAAGTTTGTACACAGATAAATAAAGAGTTCTTGCAGAAAACTGGATCATAATACTGTTCCATGGCAAGACATTCCATTCTGTGGAACACTTGTTCTTCACATGCAGACTTTGCAAACATCAGTTTTATGCACAAGTTTCTTTGTTTCCATTCTTGTTATCCCCTAGAGGAGAGTTAATACTTTTATGTTTTCACTATCCTTTCCTTTTCAGGGGTCTTTTGCTGAAACATTACAGTTTCTACTTGAAGCATTAAAGAGTGGTAAGTCTTTCAAAAAAGCAAGTTTGTCAGTTTAATAAATTTGATTTTCGTTGTAGTCTCATTCAGTCAGAGTCTTGCGTGGTGGTTCTGTGAGATTTCCACCATGCAAGGGTTTGGCATAATGCTTCAGTAATCTCGGTCACCGATAGAAGGCACATTGGTAAAACTTTGTTGAAACAAAACTGCAAAGCTATTTCTCCCAATCTCAGAATTTATAAAGTCTTTACTTTCTGCAATCAGTCGAGTCAAAATCCTTTTGCAGGCTTAAAATGATATCACTGAATACCGCTTTGTAATTGGATGCTGATGTGTGTATGAATCAGTCCGCAACACTGGCCATGTTTATGCGGAATATGACATCATGTCCTCAGCACAATGACATATATCATCATCTCACTTCATCAGCCAATCAGATCACTTTTAAAAATTTCGGGAAAGCCTCATTCTGACATTACAAGGAAAACTCTGATTTGTTGTGTAATGTCATTGGCTAGGCTTGTTTTCTTAACCATGATTAAAATTTTCTTCAGTGCAAAGTTTTTGGAGTAGCCTATGAATTAATGATGCTGTATTTCCAATTCAGTACACTTTTGGTTACCTGGCATCTTATCATTGGAGAAATATGCTCAGTTCGTTTGTTTTATTTATTTAACAATGGAAAGTATGTGTGTCTGTGTTTGATATGAAATGTGTGGTCAGGTAAATTTTGGCTTTGGTCAGGAAAAAGTAAGGGAATTTTGATTCCAGTAACACGTGGAACCCTGAATAAGGAAAATCATGCTGCAAAAAAGTACACCAGAGTGAGAAAAAAAAAGTGGGAGTCCAGGGATTATCCATTCCCACTGGGCAGGCAAGATAAGATGTAAATAAGATATGGTGTTTTACAGTATATTGTTCATCATGCGTACTTAAACAAACCTGCAAAAATGCCAGCATGGCAAATGCAACTGTACACAGCCAACTCATAAGAGAGAGCGAAACCAAGTGTAGAGCACCTACTTTTTATGTCCCAATGTCATTACCAAATAATCTGTGCCTGACTTGCAAATTGTTCTTTTTCAAAAAATGTAGTAGACCCAATTGAAGTAAAAAAAACAATGGTCTGCAAATAGTGCATGTTTAAAACCTTGGGAAAGTAAGTCAGGTTTTCAAAACCTCCAGGGTACAGTGTGTAATCAATACTACTTTTAGCCCACAACAGTGGGGTTTTGCAAAAACTAAACAAGCTGACTGGGACAATCTGGTTCTGTCATTTTACATAGTTAAGAGCTACAAAGTATACCCTTGTCAAATAAGTCTAAAATTGTTTTTAGCTCTACTGGTCATAGACCAGAAGAGCTTATAATATGGTCTTTTGGCCATTTTCCATCCATCTGTTAGCACAAGTTCGTTATCGCTACTCCTAAACTACTTGGAGGATTGCCATATAACTTTACACACACATTTATCCCATGGTCTGGTTGCACCTTAATAAAAATGGAGCCTTTCGCACATCTAATATGGCTGCCACTGCTTGCCATCTTGAGAATCTTATTGCTACTCCTCCTGAATGGATGGTTGTATCAACATGTGTTATTTGCTAAAAGACTTATTATGATGTCTGGTTGGTTTTAAATAAAATGGTGCCGTTCAGACATCCAATATGGCCACCACAGTGGCCATCTTGAAAATCTTGTTATCTCTACTTCTCCTGAATTAATGATCATATCAGCATGGATTTTTCACTGAAAGACTTCTTGTGATGTCTAGTTGGTCGTAAATGAAAATGGTGCCAATATGGCCACCACAGTGGCCATTTGGAAAATCTTATGATCGCTACTTCTCCTGGATGGCTGGTCATATCGACATAGTGCTTTCACCAGAGGACTTCTTATGATGTGTAGTTGGTCCTAAATATAAAAGGTGTGCATCTGATAACCAGTATGGCCACCATGGCAACCATCTTGAAAATCTTATTAGTCATCAATGACAGAAAGTCATACCAACATGGGATTTTCACCAGAAGAAGGCTTATAATGTCTTGTTGGTCCCAAATTAAAATGGTACTGATCTGACGTCCAATATGGTCACCATGGTGGCCATCTTGAAAACCTTTTTATTGCTACTCCTCTTAATGGAAAGTCATTTTGACATGGGGTTTTCATCAGAAGAGTTCTTATAACGTCTAGTTCGTCCTGAATGAAAATGATGCAAATTGACCCTCAATATGGCCACCATGGTGGCCAGCTTTAAAATATTGTTTATTCTACTCCTCCTAAATGTATGGCTATATCAACATTGGGTTTTCACCAGTAGACTTCTTATGATACCTGAAGAAGGTACTGCCTGAAGGAATGTGGCAGTACCTTCTTCTAGTTTTAACTTAATCGGAAGTGAAGGCAACCCTCTGCGGCATACCAATCTAATAGATACCAAATAAACCAAAAGCATACTGAGTCTCCACGGGAGTGCATTTCTATCTAGCTCTTCTACTAAAAACAGTCATTAGCAGAGATGTTGCTAAGAACTGGACGACCCAGTTAGTGAACCCCAAAGTTAAAGCATATACAACTTTCTAAACACTTACTCCCCTTGTTACAAAACACTAGGAAAATACTGTCCAGATGTGTCAAGTAAGAAAAGATAACTGACTACCTTCAACAGTGCAGCCTTAAAGGCAAAATAACAAGAAGTCTTGAGATCAATTTATACCCAAGGTTTAAAAATTGCCCAGATTTTGAGCCACATGGAACAAGATCTCATGTATAACCTCGAAATAACTAACCAGTCTGACCTTTACCTGTACACTCAACAGAGCAGATGAGTATGAAATGGCTTTTTAACATGCCAGTACAACTCAGTTTCATGGATGAATCATTCTCAAATAAAGTGCTGAATTGTAGTATAAGTTGCACTATTTGCGTTAAAATGGAAAAATCCAAAATTGTTAAAAGCACTTATACATATTTCAAATATATGTCAAATCAAGTGGTCATTTTACCAAACGTAACATTGTTTATTTACTCACCTGCTACACATGCGGCACATAATATGTAGGGTGAGACCAAAATGGAATTTCAAGTGAAAATAGAGGAACACCTATGGGACATCTGCAAAAAGAAGGATACCCCATTTTCAAAACAAATGGTGTTCAATATCAGATGATAGAAATTATTTTCGCTGACTTGGAGTTCTAATGTAGCAGCATAAAGCTTATAGATAGATGATATTTTTGGATACACCAGTAGCACACTGCAATTCGGATATTTTTAAATGGGAGTGCAGGCATTATATTTTAATTTTTTTTCTTATGATGCCTGCTTGGTCCTAAATGAAAATGATGCCAATCATACATATAATATGGCTGCCATGACAGCTGTCTTAAAAATCTTGCTGTCACTACTCACCCAGAATGCATGGTTATGTTGACATAGAATTTTCACAAAAAGATCTCTAATGATGTCTGCTTGGTTCCAAATGAAAATGGTACCAATCTGACATCCAATATGTCCACCACAGCAGCTAATTTGAAAATCTTGTTATTGCTGAAGAATATCAGAGATGGTTTCAGCACTCGGCAGTTAAAAGGAAGATATAATCTTATCTTAAATTCCTGGAAATTCTTTTTGCCCATTAGATCATTAGTCCCTTCGAGGGGCTCTTGTTTTTTTTTGTTGTTGTGGGGGGGGGGGGGGAAATGTAGCTTAAATCCACAAATGTGATCCTGGGTTTGTGACATACGTGTTTCTATTACACAGGTTGTCATTTTTCTCTTTTTTCCTTCATCTGTGTGTGTGTGTTGTCAGTCCCATGTCTGCATTGTTTTTCTAGACAACCTGTCATTAACCCCATATAATCAAGTTATTTTGATGCTTATTTACAATTTTAATTTTGCAGCAAGAGTTGGTTTGATTGCGATATTCATAAGACTTACAACACTTGAGTTTTATAAGTTGTTTTAGAAATGCGTGAAACATGAAACACTCAACAAGTTTGCATACTCCTCATCCTTCTAAGAGACTTTTCGCCAGTGTTGACTGTTTTGCACTTCAGACATCTCATTGGGCATTCCTCTGACACTACTGCCACAGCAATATGAGTGCTTTCCCCACAGACCTGATCTTGAAAGTGAACAAATACCTTGGGACAAACACTTTATAAGCAGTCAGCCTTGCAGTCAACCATATTGAGTTTGTTGTAGTGATTATAGTGCTTACCGGTTGCACTTACCATAGAAGTAGAAGTATTTAATCAGAATGTCTCATTCAGACTAAGATTAGGACTTCAAATACTATAGAATGCTCATGGTGACTAAATAGTAAAAAAGAACTTTTTTGTGATGATATAGTTTTCTTTTGGCATAGATCAAAAATATAAGAGTAATAAAGGAAAATATGAAAGTTTCATAAAATGTACTTAGTCAGGCATTGTGTAAGTTGTTGTGTCACCAGCAAAGCATATATGTGACATATGGATCATTTTTCTGACAGTGTTGTTGTTGTTGGCTTAGATGTCACTGTTAAGTTTTTACATTTAGCTCAGTGTCTTTGACACTGTTGTATGTACAGTCATTAGACTTACAGCAGAGCAAAATACGTACTAGTAGTTATTTACTGCCACGGCAATTGGACTACAGTGCCTTGTCAAAATTGATTGGTGTATGCATTGTGGAAGGTGCTGAACATCACATTTCATTTACTGTGCTGGGTATTCTGAATATGCCTCAACATTGCATTCTGATGAATTCTTGCATTATAAGAAAGAAACTATTTTATAAAGATGAAATATTATTATACATGAGTAATTTTGTTTTTCATAGGTAATCAATCCAGCAAGCCTATTCTGTTTATACTTGATGAGTTTGACCTCTTTGCACAGCATAGGAATCAGACATTGTTGTACAACCTGTTTGACATTGCCCAGTCAGCTCAGGCACCAATCTGTGTTGTGGGAATAACCTGTCGCTTGGTAAGTAAGAGTAAGTATTTATCTTGCCACATCTACAAATGTAACACACTCTCAGATGGGGCATAATTTGTGTTGTGTGAATAACCTGTTGCTTATGAAGTAAGAATAAGTATTTATCCTAACACATCTACAAATGTAACACACTCTCAGATGGGTCACAATTTGTGTTGTGGGAATAACCTGTTGCTTATGAAGTGAGAATAAGTATTTATCCTAACACATCTACAAATGTAACACACTCTCAGATGGGTCACAGTTTGTGTTGTGGGAATAACCTGTTGCTTATGAAGTGAGAATAAGTATTTATCCAAACACATCTACAAATGTAACACACTCTCAGATGGGGCATAATTTGTGTTGTGGGAATAACCTGTTGCTTATGAAGTGAGAATAAGTATTTATCCTAACACATCTACAAATGTAACACTCTCAGATGGGGCATAATTTGTGTTGTGGGAATAACCTGTTGCTTATGAAGTAAGAATAAGTATTTATCCTAACACATCTACAAATGTAACACACTCAGATGGGTCACAATTTGTGTTGTGGGAATAACCTGTTGCTTATGAAGTAAGAATAAGTATTTGTAATAACACATCTACAAATGTAACACTCTCAGATGGGTCACAATTTGTGTTGTGGGAATAACCTGTTGCTTATGAAGTAAGAATAAGTAATTATTCTAACACATCTACAAATGTAACACACTCTCAGATATGTCACAGTTTGTGTTGTGGGAATAACCTGTTGCTTATGAAGTAAGAATAAGTATTTACCCTAGCACATCTACAAATGTAACACACTCTCAGATAGGGCATAATTTGTTTTGTGGGAATAACATGTTGCTTGTGAAGTAAGAATAAGTATTTATCCTAACACATCTACAAATGTAACACACTCTCAGATGGGGCATAATTTGTGTTGTGGGAATAACCTGTTGCTTATGAAGTAAGAATAAGTATTTATCCTAGCACATCTACAAATGTAACACACTCTCAGATGGGGCATAATTTGTGTTGTGGGAATAACCTGTTGCTTATGAAGTAAGAATAAGTATTTATCCTAGCACATCTACAAATGTAACACACTCTCAGATGGGGCATAATTTGTGTTGTGGGAATAACCTGTTGCTTATGAAGTAAGAATAAGTATTTATCCTAACACATCTACAAATGTAACACTCTCATATGGGTCACAGTTTGTGTTGTGGGAATAACCTGTTGCTTATGAAGTAAGTAAGAATAAGTATTTATCCTAACACATCTACAAATGTAACACACTCTCAGATGGGGCATAATTTGTGTTGTGGGAATAACCTGTTGCTTATGAAGTAAGAATAAGTATTTATCCTAACACATCTACAAATGTAACACACTCTCAGATGGGTCACAATTTGTGTTGTGGGAATAACCTGTTGCTTATGAAGTGAGAATAAGTATTTATCCTAACACATCTACAAATATAACACACTCTCAGATATGTCACAGTTTGTGTTGTGGGAATAACCTGTTGCTTATGAAGTGAGAATAAGTATTTATCCTAACACATCAACAAATGTAACACACTCTTACATGGGTCACAATCTGTGTTGTGGGAATAACCAGTCACTTGGTAAGTACCATATATACTCACGTATAAACCTTGTCCAAATGCAAACAACACAGATCCTGATCTGTTGTCGCATAATGCACTGGCAGATCAGGGTCTGTGTTGTTTGTTATACTGATTAGTCCTTACAAACTGCATAGACCCAGATCTGCGGGCACATTATGCAACAGCAGAGCTGTGTCTGTGCAGTTTGCAGTTGGTATCGGCTTATACCCGAGAATATACGGTAAGAGTAAGTATTTATCCAAACACGTCTACAAAATATAACACACTTTCAGATGGGTCAAACATCAAAACATTCAGCAGTAAAATTCATGATACACTGTTGGAAAACGTGGATGCATTTATGATGTAATGACTCTCATCATGACATAGTGCCATAAAGAATTATATTTCACCTGTTTTTCAAGAAAGTTTTCCAAAGTTTGTTAGAATATGGATAAAAGTCATGTGTTTGAGTATTTGGGGGATATTAATGGTGGATTTACTGTGGCAAATTGATTCTGCTGATGTGGCAACACTAGAACTCAGTTTTTCAATATTACAACCACCACTGACTATTATTCCACAATTCAAGTCTTCCCTAGCTTTTTTGTGTCTCATAGGACTACAGATGTACCAACCCTTACAATTTGACCATATGGCTTACTGAAATGACCTTTAAATTACAGATTTATGGAATAATGACAACAAATACGAAACTACAATCTTTGCGGTCAAATCTGAATATTAGTCTGGGTCCAGTTTTTCATTTTAGATTTAGTGGAGCTGGTCCGGGAACCAGACTTATTTTGCAGGAGTACCTGAGACTGTTTAATCTGCCAATAATTTTCATGCAAAATGCCTGCATGATCAAGCTTTTTGCTTTTATGTTACAGCATTATCTAGAAATGTCATCCAACGAATGAAAACATGTTGAATGCGGAATGGACAATCAGCCCATTTAAAAAGTTCAAACACTCAAAATAGAAGCATTAAAAGGAATATTCAGATACTTGGCCATGCTTGGAAAAAAGCTGGGTAGAAAATGATTACATTTTTTAGACATTATGTCATGTCAGTTTGAGTATTGTTCACAGCAGGAGAGATGACTGCTGCCACCATGTGAAATTAAAAAATCAAAGATTACATGTGGTGATATATCTAGCACTGAGCCATTGACTTCCATGGGGTTTGGAACTGCAGTTTCTGGAATTGTACTGATGGTCATTAAGGCCTAAATGTCCTTTACAAACTTTTTTGTTGAACATAATGTTGTCTTCGCTGCATCAGATCACACATCTGAACTTTTCAAAGGCATGTTTTCCAAGTCTTCATTTAGCAGTGCATATTTTTTCATTACAACTTACTGAAAAATGGTCTCATTTATGGACAAATATTGACTGTCCTACTGAGGTCCTTGTAGGGTTGGCAGGTCAGGAACCTTAGCTTATTCTGTTTCTGTGACATTAGTGATTGGTAAAATCAGTGCTTACCATGCAGTTCAAATTGATGTGATTATTACATTAGAACATCATCAAAATGATGTGATTATTACATCAGGGATTTTGTAAAATCAGTGCTCACTGTGCAGCTCAAAATGATGGGATTATTATATTATGGATTTTGTAAAATCAAAGCTCACTGTGCAGTTCAAAATGATGTGATTATTACATTAGGGATTTTGTAAGATCAATGCTCACTGTGCAACTCAGAATGATGTGATTATTACATTAGGATGTCATCAATATAATTTATGTCACTTTCTATCTAAGCATATTGTACTGCTATGTACTCTGTGGGAAACGACATAAATGATGTAGTTGCAACTTTTGTCTCTTATTAAAAAATAACAAAGAAGAATGCTGATACAATTTTAATGATTGCAATAGTAGTCATGTAGTAGAAAATGATAAAGTCAATGACAAGTATTTGAGATGTTGTCAAATCTTTAGTAATTTATGACTGGCCATAAATCAGCCATGCCATTTATCTGTTACAGCAAATATGTGACTTCAATAATCATGCCATCCTGAAAAATTGCACTCACTGACATAAACTTTCTTTGTGTATTTGTAAGAGGATTATATAATCTTTAACTCGTTATTCCTAACTGTCATGGTAACTCATCGTACTTTACTTACCTAGTCTTCTGTATGCCATGATAAGGTGGTGTGGTTAACCTTGTATGTGAGTGGTTTTATTAGTATAAACCTTTATCCCACACAATGATTTAATACAGCACACACCCATTGGTTTATTTTCCACCATATACAAATGCGTGCAATTCATCCAATTAAATTTTAGCTTACACATGCAAAGGAAACTTTGGACAATGAAGAAAATAAAATTTGATATCTGTAGTGCCCTAATGGAGGAATTATTTTAAAATAAAAATGATGGTAATCAAAGGAATTAGCTGCCAGGAGGAGAAATTGCCTGACACATTTTGGTGGAGAATTCTCAGAATTTACATTGGCTGATATTTATAGTGACCTTGAAATATCCATGGAAGAGAAAGTGGGAGTGAATACAATGCGAGTGAAGAAATAGAAAAAGAAAAACTGATGTAAGAGGGGATTGATGAATCATAAAATGATAGAAACTATGTCAACAAGAGACCATTTACCAGAATCAGAACCACAATCAAAAATGAATTTAGACTCAAATGCAAATCAATTAGATTTTTTTTTCCAGTATATATGGTTATATCTTTTGATGGTTATATTTTAATATGTGGGAATTCACAGTGAATTTCATGGAGTTTTATATAGATTATTGGATTATTTATGATGAGAACCAAAATTAGAAACTCCGAAAGTAAATCAACTTTTTTTACCTTTCTGCGTGAACTTTTTAGTTCCGCATGTTGCATGAAATTTATAACATTATGTAGATAATTGTATTGTGATAGCTTTACCAAATTTCAGCTTAATTGAACAAATACACAGGACAAAATAACCAAATTCTTGCAAGTAACCCCTGCTACATATCAGTCAGATATTGTCAGTGAGACTCAAGGATACAGGCACTGATTAGGCTTTCACTGCTGATGGTGATTCCTCTACCTGCATGCTGTAGGGAGATCACTATCTGCTTGACTCGGGGGATAATGAGTTCATCTGTGCAAATTGGGTTAGTTTTTAAATATTCATTCAGTTATTATTTGATGGGCAGTTGGTGACGACTATTTTCCATACTTTTGTATGAAATTACTTTTACTTGACATATATTCAGCTAAGATTGGCTCAAGAAAATGCACACCATCCTAAATATTTTAAATGAGTTTAGATTTCTTGGACCCTTAGCTGTGTAAAAATATCATTTTTTCAAAAGTTTATTACTGCAACATTTCAGAAGCAGTTATCCTTAAGTGACAGAAAGTACAATCAACTTTGTCTTGAGAGACAACCCAAAGTAGTGATCTTTCAAGACAGCTTTTACTATACACAATATACCCTGCATAGGATGTCAGTCCATTTCAGGTTAACATTTCAGAAGCTAATATACGTTTGCAGTAATGTTTATAACCAGTGGTTAATGATTCAGGTAGTGGAGGTTGAGGAGTAGGCAGTATGTGATAAGGTGGAGATGGGAACTGCAAACCACTGAAGTTTGATTTTATTAAGAGACAATAATATATAAAATATTTAAGCCATTCATGTTGCTTTTTAAAGGCTTTGTAAAATAAAATGTTAAAGCCTGGTGCCAGAAACAAGGTTAATCTCACTGTTAATGTACTATTTTCAGGATGTGCTTGAGTTGTTGGAAAAACGAGTTAAGTCACGATTCTCTCATCGGCAGATCCACCTGTTCAGTAACATGACATTTGAGGATTATGTCATGTTCTTCAAACAGCTTCTAAAACTGGGGGATGATTTTCCAGACAGAAGATTTCAGACAAACTGGAACAAATCCATAGAGGTACAGAATACTTGCATATTAAAATATCTGCATTGGAGAGTAAGCTCTCTTTGCTTCACCGGGATGTTTTATCGGAGAAAACTTGGTATTCAGTCAGTATTGTATGGTCAAGTCATTTTTTAAGGTAGCCCATATTTTTTTCTGAACTTATAATTATTCTTTGAGAATATCTTTAACTACCGTATATACTCACTTATAAGTTGATGTTTTTTACTTAAAATTCGATTCATGCAGAGTAGGGGTCGTCTTATAAGTGCGACATTAAAAAAAATAGAAATCTTGGGGTAATGTTGGAAACTCTAGATGTTTGCAGTACATACAAATAATGTCAATTCATATATTTTTATGTTTTCATGCCACTATTCCTATGCAGTAATGCATATATGGTGTGCACTGTGTTTATGCGTTTCATGACGGTATTCATTACACAATACATGTATCCTCAGTTATTTGGATTTTAATAATTTGAAAATATTACCGGTAAATTAAATACTACCTACCGCAAAATGAAGTGTCTGTCAATGTTTACCATGGGTGTTTACTAGTAAGTATATTGCCTCCATTTTCATGCCAGTCTGAACAACCTGTATTTGTATTAATATTTGTGTTTTGATGTATAAAGATTGTGCTTGATGCAATAAAAGTTTTAATTTAATTTGTATTTTCCTTTTCCACAAGTCAGATTTAATTCCCAAGTGATATTTCCCAAGTTATCTGCCAGTGCACATGGGCCGAGCTTTTGGCTTGTAAAGGACTCACTTTGTTTTCAAGTTGACAATCCTTTTGATCGAGCCGCGAATCTATACTTGTTCAGTGCCAAGTAGAGTTCTACAACTTCCTGTGCATATACTTTGACCTTAATCCCTTTGCTTGTAAAGGCACCACACTTTTTGTTTTCCCACGTGACAACCCTTTGATCAAGCCACGAGTTTGATACTTGTTCAGTGCCAAGTAACACAGGGTGGTTATTTGAACTCCCTGTGATCTTGCACCACAATTGACATATGTTCAGTTGCAGTCTTTAATAGATTTCTGACTTTATGATCAAAGTGTTGCTCACAAAGCCCAAGCTCAGTCTCTGCATAAGCACCTGCATATGACAGTAAAGCCGAGGAATCGGAGTCGGACGAGATTTACGATGACTAGATGACGACTATTTACAATGACTAGATGACGATGTAGGATTTCAGAACTTTATCAGACAATGAGGATTAATTCTTGGACTTTGTACCAGATGACATTTATAGGATACCGTGAATAAAAAAAAAGTGGACTTAATTTTCATTGTTTATTTGTACGAAGTGTGGAATTAACATATCACGGGATATTGTGAATCGGATCATTCTGAACTTCTATTTTTATACCGGTATGTGACCTATAATTGAATTCGTTGATTTATCATATAAATAGATTTAAAACGTCAAGCATTATGGATTTCAATGGACTTTATTACACAAAGATGGACAAATTGTATGTTGTCAATTTATTTGTGACTCAATAATATAATTGTATTTTACACTGGTTTTGTCTTTATTTTTCTTATCTATCTATCCAGTTTGGCTTGTTTATATTTCCAAAGTGCATTTCTGACTCACTAAGAAGTCACCCCTTCAGACGGATCTGACTTGCAAAATACACCCCAACTTATAGGAGGGTCAAAGAGAAATTCACTTTTTGCAGCCCTAAAAAAAAGGGTGGGGGTCGACTTATAATCGAGTATATACGGTACATGTGTTTTCAACTATATAACATATGTAATCCCAAAACGTCAACTTATTTGTGATGAACATTTGAACTATTTTCACCTTTTTTTTAAAACTGAGTTTTTTTTTCTTTCTGGAACTTCTTTTGTTATGTTTCTTATCATCTTCGTTTGTTATAATCAATTCAGAACCTATTATTCTGTGAAGACAAATCATGTAACTTATGGCATGTGTTTCTCGCTTTATTAAAGAGCAAAAATGTGATAATCTGAACTGAGAAGAAAACATTTGAATTTTATAGAGATATAATAAATTACAGTTTCATTGTGATCCGTTGCGTCGAGTGAAACATTTTTGTTTACAAGTTTGTATCTATCTGCCTATCTGTCTATCTAGTGATTTGAGAAATAACTGGTTTAAAAGTTTTTCCTGTCTATCTCGCTCTCATATAAGTTTTTTCTATAGTTCATGACCTGTTTTTTTGTGTGTGAGGTAGTTCATGCTAGATCTTCTGTTCATTTGTTTTTAACTGTGATAGTAATAATCTTGAACTTTTTTTTATCTATGTGATTTTTAGCAGTTTGATTTTAGATGTGTTATTAAAGTGATGGATGGAATGTTGTCCAGGTTCTTTCTGAACCATCATACATGATCAGTTTTTCTTGATCACTCAATCAGTGCAGATGGAGTTTAAATTACAAGGAAGCGTCCATATTACTTGTGAAAATGTGACCTTTGGCCCCATCCCCTCCTTTCTTGGTGGCTGCATCCAGGATCCATGATTGTCATTTTCACCAACTTGTCCACCTAAAACATCAAATATAATCACTCTCAGTCAGTGTAGATGAAGTTCAGGTTACAAGGATAACATGTTGATGGACAGACAGATGGCTATGACCTGACAGTATACAGTTTTTTTGCGGGACACTTAGTTGATTGAATCCTTGATAAATTTCATGAATTTCCTCCTTAAAAATGAGCGAGTTCATGAAAATTGCATACATTGCCATGAACCTAAAGAAACTGTTAACTTCATTATTAGTAATAGCTCGGTCTGATTATGTCAGTGCTTCTATATCAAATGCCAAAAACAAGCACTTATTTAGTGACATTTTGAAATTGAACAGTGAGATACTTGAAGTGAATATCTAGGTATCAAAAGCATTCTGCCAACTGCACTTGGTGAGGTTGTATGATGGTGTACATGTAGTTTCAGTATTTGGTGGTAATGTCTCTGCTTCACATGCAGTTCTAATGCATAATGATGTTGTGACATTGTGATAATGCTCTATCATTTCCACTGTGCTGCAAGTTTTTTGTTTTTTTTATTGAAAGTTATTTAGCACAAACTTTTGTTGAAACATACTGTAAGATGTCTTATATAAAAATGCACCCTCCCCCGTGAACATCCTAATAGAAATGCTACAGTGCCAGTGATAGATTGATAGTTCACCCTCTGAGTGAAACTCCTGTAGAAATCACTGGATAAATGGTTGTTTAATTTAGGTTTATATCTAGTATAATTTGGTGTAAGGTGCCTGGAAAAGGTAGCTATGGAAGATAGGTTTTATCTTCATAGAGGTAACCTTTAAGGCAGGCTTGATTGTAATTAAGATTTAACCATTTCAGGACCTTTCAGAGGCCCCAAGTGTTGTAGACCTGCTGAAGAGGCAGTTTTCCTTCAATCAAGACATTTGTGCTCTCAAACAAATAATGGTAAGATATTTTTGTTACTTCATTGATCTACACAAATTGCACAACAAGTTTAAATTACTAAAATATACAACATCTTCTTAACAGTTTAGATACTTGATTTAAGGTTTTCTTAGAGGTGGAGAAACCAGACCACCAGCATGTGATTGGTAACCTCTCATCTTTGTATATATTGAAATCAGAGATCAATCATTGGACTGTATAGATGAAGAGTGATTAAATTATCTGATTAAGGTCCTGTTCTTTATGAGCATGGTCATCTATTATTCATCATGGTCATCTATTATTCATCATTTCATATATTATTCATCATCCTATGCAAGTACAAGATTGTTCCCCTTGAAAACATTGCTTAATGGGGGAGAATGAGTCTTTTATTTACAATTATGTATGCTTTCAGTTGGCGTGCACATAAATAACAGTAGAGCTCATGACTTACCTCAATGTTATAATCATTGTAGTTTTTATTGCAATTGGCTTTAACATTGTTAAGTTTTTAGGTTTTGTCTTTCTATATGATTTTAGATTTAAAAAAAACAAAGGTCAGGTTCACTTTGATTGCAAAAAGAAAAATGGTTTTCGCACAAAAATGTCAGTTTTAGACATCTATGGTTACCAATCTATGTGGATTCCTTGCACTTGGGGTGAGGAAAAAGTCTGTATATTTTGGGGTCAAAAGGCCAAAGGTCAAGGTAAATGACTGAAGAAAACAAATAGTTTCCACACAATAATATTGGTACTGCAACACATACCTGGACCAAACTTTGTTGCTAGCTTGCACATGGGCAGAAGCCTATTGATTGTGAGGTCAAAAGGTGAAAGGTCAAGGTCACTGACTGAAAAAGGCAAATGGTTTCTGCACAATAACATTAGTTCTGTATCACATATGTGGACTAAACTTTGTGGATAACTTTCACTTGGGGTAAGGAAGAAGCATGTTTATGTTGGGCTCAAAAGGTCAAAGGTCAAGGCAGTTGTTACTGAAGGAAGCAAAATTGTTTTGGCAAAATATCATTAGTTGAACAACACGGATCTGGACTAAACTTTGTGGATGGCTGGCACTTGGGGTAGGAAGAACCCTATTGATTTTGATGTCAAAAGGTCAAGATCACTGACTGAAAAGAGAAAAATTGTTTCTGAGCATAAATTTCAGTTATTGACAGTGTATCTTCAACAAAGTTTGTGGATGACTTACACGTTTTGCAAGAAAGAAGCCTGTTAATTTTGGGGGTCAAAGGTCCAGGTAACTTGGAAAGGAGAAAAATACTTTTTGCATTATTAACTTAACCAATGTTTGTGGAGGGCTTGCACTTAAGATATGGAAGAGGCCTATTGAGTTTGTGGTCAAAATGTCAAAGGTCTGGGTAATTGTGACTCGTAGAAAATTGGGTTTTGCAAAATAACTTTGACGAAACTTTGTGTCCTGTGATGATGTTCCAGCTAAGATGGTCATGGACTGTTTAAAAAAGTATGGTTTATAACCTAAGTTGGATTTTGTATTTTAAAGATTTTTATCCTTTTGGGCTTGGAGTGATTTCTCCATGCTTATGGCATAATTTCTGTTGTCTTTTACCAAATATGATTTGTGTTACTATTAATTGTAACAACAAAGTATAGATCCAGTGGCCTGTCATTACGGTTTTTTAATGTTAATGGAGGCAACACATTTTTTATCTCTCCTGGATTTTGTTCCAGCCGATGTTATTACTTGAAATAATAGTAGAAATTGCTTTTAAAAGGAAAAGGAAATCACAGTCATTTCTCAAATAATATTTCAAATGTTAATATAAATTCTCTGGTGATATGTAAAGAAAAGAAAATTTTGAAAGATTTTATTATAAAGATTATTTATATCAGTAAGTTTATGATAGTAAAAGGGACCATGTCTATTAATATCTCAATAGTTACATTCCTTCTGACCTTATGTAAATTAGAATCACTATAATCCTCCAAACCATCAGTATTCTCAATACTTTGATTTGGCTATATCTTGACATACATACATACATACATACATACATACATACATACATACATACATACATACATACATACATACATACATACATACATACATACATACATACATACATACATACATACATACATACATACATAGATAGATACATACATAGATAGATAGATAGATAGATAGATAGATAGATACATACATAGATAGATAGATACATACATACATACATACATACATACATACATACATACATACATACATACATACATACATACATAGATAGATACATAGATAGATACATACATACATACATACATACATACATACATACATACATACATACATACATACATACATACATACATTGTGTTGGATACATTTTTGTAAGCATTTGTATTTTAACAAGCTTTGCTATCTACTGTGTCCCAAACTTTTTATTAATATGGCAGTGAGAAACTATATCTTAATTTTTATCTGACTCCTATTTGTTGCTTTTAGTTTTATCCTGTGTGCAACTTGAATGAGATGGATAATCCCAGACTCACGCCTGCCATGTTTGTAGATTCCATGAAGATTTCTACCAGTGATTCAAAGTCTGCTATGTTACATGGTGAGTAGACAATATTCATCTTTGGATGTAAGCATTAATTATTTCCTTGCCAAAGTAGTTCTCAATCCCCCTATAAGGCAGGCAAGGGTACATGGTTGTACAGTTTTGGGGACATTGCATACATGTAAAAGTGTGCTTACGTGAAGTTAAGCTGAAGTTATACATATTGCTTCAGTTTGTACAACTCCATTACTGTTAATGCCAAAGTCACAAATTGTTTAGGAGATGTTTCTGTACAGGTACAGTTTCATGACCTACTAATTTGCTTCAGTTAACTTTTGTGTTGATGTCCAATCTTCTGGCTGTACATTTTCTGCCTTTTACAGTAATATTTATTTTTGTCTAAACTTAGTTAAGGGATACTCAGTAAGTACAGGATTCTTAAATCCCAACTAAGTCCCAGTGACCTATATTTCATGTGTTGTATGTACTTTAGTTTTCAAATGTGATTGCTACTGGACACATGTCCTTTGTATTTAGCTCTGCTGGTGGCCTTTTGTCAATCTGTTGTATGGTGTCCATTAGCACAAGTTTGTTTTCACTACTACTCCTAAAATGTTGGGAGGTTTGCCATGAAACTTTACATGCACATTCATCTCAGGGTCAAGTTAGTTGAAATGAAAACGGTGCCACTTCAAAATCCAGTATGGCCATCACAGTGGCCATATTGCAAAATCTTGTTATCACTATTCTTCCTGAATGGATGGTCATATATATATATATATATATATATATATATATATATGAATATATTAAGTTTTCGCTAAAAGATTTCACATGATGTCTAGTTCGTCTAAAGTAAAAATGGTGCCAAGATGACATTCAATATGGCCACCTTGATATTATTGCTACTCGTCCTGAAGGAAAGTTGTATCAACACAGGGTTTTCACCAAATATATATACATGTATGAAGTTTTCACTAAAAGACTTCTTATGATGTCTTTTTGGTTCTAAATAAAAATGGTGCCAATCTGACATCTAGTATGGCCACCATGGTATATATCGTGAAAATCTTATTGCTACTCCTAAATGGAAAGTGATATTGACATGGGGTTTTCATACCTGCCATAACACGTTTTTATTTCCAAACCACAGTTGTGTAATGCAGTTATCTGAAGAAAAAAATAAGTAAATGGAGAGAGATTTTTTGACCACCACTATACATGTACATGTCCCTAGCATGTAATCTGTATAAACAGTAAACAGTTCTGCTTAGAGCCCATGTAAAACTATCCTCAGAGCATTTTATCATAGAAGCAATTAAAAGGTAAGGTGGTCACATATAAGCAACCGCCATTTCACTGATTACTTAATTGGTATGAGGGAGAATAGCTCAGGTGAAGCCATGTTAAATCCTTTGAAGACTGCTGTGGGACAGTCCATGAAGCTAATTTGCATAAGTAAAGTGGGACAACCCAATTTGTTTGAAGTTATAGATAAATCAAAAAGATGCATGTCAAAGTACAAGTTATTACACATCAGTGCCTTGAATGAGAATGTTTAAGCCATCTTTATTTAAGATTATTGGCAAGTTCTTGATTAGCAGCAATGTTTCTTTGAACTCTGATTTCACTCCATATATAAATTGCAAAACACGATTATTTCAGTAGTTGGAATAGTGCACAATTTTGATTCATTTTCTAAGGCAAAATGTTGAAATGCAGCTGTGATTCAGGAAATAATGAGCCACCTGCAAAGCAATCAGAGCCCAGCAAAACTAAATAAAAACTCCTATACGGAGTTTTACTATGTAAAGCGCTACAGCAAGGGGGAGCATTTTGTATTTTGCACACACTGCCAAGACCATATTGACGTCAAGTCATTCTGGAGTGTCTGACATCCGTTGAAATAGCAACACCACCCAGCATATTTGACACTTCCTCACATCAATGTAGATGCAGAAAGATTATTTTCTATGCTGAGGAAAATTCAACAAGATCTTTAGGGAAGTTTGAACAACAGTACCATCCATCTTAAATGAGTACAAAGATGAACACAAATGATGCTTACTTTACCTTTAACCTCTCCCCTCCCAAACGCTGAACTATTGAGAGCAGTAAAGATTGCATCTAATGAAGGAAATATTACACTGTCCAATGGATTTTAAAGATAGTAGAAACTTGGTATATTTTTAATTTATTTCATGTCAGTCTGGTTCTGATTATGTGAGTGTTGGTACATGTGTGTGGTGTTGGTATTGGATAAGGCTAAATCTACCAACTATTTTTTGTTTGTAAGTGTATTAAATGCTCCAAAGAAAACAGAGATGTTATTTTCCTTTTTTTTATCAAATTGGAATTTCCAGTAATTTTCTGTAATCATGTATGGAAAGATAACTTACAGTATTTCATGGAATTTTTCGTACCCTTTAATTTTTCATACACCATCTAGCAATAAAAATAATTATTAATTAAATGTATTATATTTTTTCGTACATAGCACTTTGTATTTTTCATGAAATCCTTTAAATTTTTGTACATAAAAGTTCTACTAAGAAAATTTATATGGAATTATCAATATGCTTAAATTTTGACACTATTATTTTCTTTATTTTCTTAAAAGTCAGAAATCAGATGTCAGCTTCATATCACTAAGATTTACATGGGCCAGTTGAGGTGGCTTTTGGACAGAACAATACAAGTTGCAATGGTTGAGCAGTTTGCTGTTACAGTAAAGCTTGCAACATTCTGTTTTTGCAGTGCATTAGGACAAAGCTATAGTTATCAGTATATGTTTTGTTTGTGCTGGGATTATTTCACTCTTTCTTTCCTATACCTTTTTGAAAATCTGAACTGTTTGTTTGGAATCCCTCTTAATCCATGAAACCGAATGGTCTACTCCCAAACTGGCTTGAGGAAGGTAACTAGTTCCCAGGTACGTGGCCCTGTTAGAGGTTACATTATACTGTTTACAGAAGTCCCAAGGCCATTTCACACCTGTTGCTATGTACATCTTAGGTAAATGATGAGGTCAATACCTATCTATGGGTTTCACGTGAAACAGTTATTTATCAAATCTGAATAGGAGTTTCTTGTGGCTTAGGAAAAATTCCCAATATCCAGTTTGGGCATTTTATAGTCAGTCAGGAAGTCAGTTCCATCAGACATGTCCGACTTATAGGACAAATTCCAGAGACCTGCAATCAAGATATCTGAATTTATTTAATTAAATTGAGTACATGTTGGTTTAATTTTGATTATGAACAGATCACTTCCAGAGAAATTGTTAAATGATCTGGTAATCATTTTTCTGCCATTTATAACTGCCTGCCTTCAGCACTAAAGTAATGTTTACAGTTGTATGGAGTATGAAGATAAACAGGAAAATAACACCTAAACTCATTGGATTTTAAGTCTGAATGGTCAAAAAAAGTTACTCAAGACCCCATAATGTAATTTAATTGGGATTTGATGACTGAGTTGACAATGTTTTAAATGTGGTTTGGTGGGCAATGGAGATGTAAATCAACACCAAAGTAGATTTTATACCTTGATTAACATCAATGAATATTCTAATCTTATCCGAATACATTTAGCAAATATTCAAACATGAAAATTGGGTATTTGTTCACGCTCTAATGTTGGGTCACTACTGCTAAAAATGAGTGCCCTGCACAGGTACCTAAGGTATGCAGATGGTACAAATATTTCTCAGCTAAAAACATGCCGTTTTAGTGAATACGCTCTCTGCAAAATGAGATTTTGTGGTGTTAGTAGCTCAGATATGTGATAATGTTAGATTGGATTTCCTAATTTCCAAGTTCTCCATGTCGCTTGCCAGAAAAAACTTTCATTTGGGGTAACTTCAGATCAAACTCTAGTTCTCACCTGATTCAAGTTGCAGTCAAACAGGCAAGATCTTATATCCTTACTACTCTGCCTACCATTAGTTGGGGTAGAGTAAAACTTTGGTAACAAAAAGTCTTAGGTTCAATACCTAGTAGTCAATCCTTGGATGTATGACCTATTTTTGATAGGTTGTTTTTACTGGCAGTAAGATAACAATGAATGGGACAGTTACCCTTGTAAAACAAGAGTTCCATTTGAAGTCACCTTTGAATGTTTTATTTTTCCAGGTGTTTCAATTCTTGAGTTGTGCTTGATCATAGCCATGAAGCATCTTACAGATATTTATGATGGAGAGCCATTCAATTTTGAAATGGTCTATAATGGTAAGTCAGCCATTCAATTTTGAAATGGTCTATAATGGTAAGTCAGCCATTCAATTTTGAAATGGTCTATAATGGTAAGTCAGCCTGAATCACACTAGTCTAAAAATTATGTTCAGGTGTTCCACTTGTGAGTTTCTGTTTATGCATCAGATATGCATAATTTTTCACATGTCTTTATGGACAAAATTTATCACATGACTGCCAAAATAATGCAAATTTCAAAAGATCTAACAAAATATAAGTGATTTTCATTTTGTTGTGAGTGTAATATAATTTATTAGGGCTAATTTGAAATGAAATTTATGAAAATTATTGAATATTTCCATCTTTTTCTCATCAAATCATGCAAAAGATAGAAATCATTTAGCTTATTGTATAAATTTCATTTTAAATGAACACCCACACGATTTACATGCTGTCTGAAAGCAAAATCAGCAGTTTTCAACTTGTGGTCAATAGAATCTAATACATTTGTGCTGATTTCAAATAAAATATATGAAACTCATTGAATGTTTTCCATCTTTTGCTTGCTTGGGCTCATGACAGAAATAATTCAACTCATTTTATAGATTTCATAGATTTAATTTGAATTGAGCACTCATGTAATTATGGCCCCATATTAAGATGTGGGAACCATAGCATGAAGATGTGGATGTCCTGTAGTAATTACCATTTCCTTCCATCTTGAGTTGTGCTTGATCATAGCCATGAAGCAAATTACAGACATTTATGAATGAGAGCCATTCAATTTTGAAATGTTCTGTAATGGTAAACCTGTCTGAATCAATCCAATCTAAAAACATATGGTCAAATGTTCCACTTTTGAGTTTCTGTTTAACCTCAGATATCCAAAATGTATCTTATCACTTTCTGGGCAAAAATTATCACATGACTTTCTGGGCAAAAAATTTATCACATGACTTTATGGACAAAATTTATCACATGACTTTATGCTTAACATGTGAAATGTTGCATATAAGGTTTTAGTGCTTGTGTATCTTATCTTAACAATACTGTTGGTAGCAATGTAATATTAGAAGTGTCCAATTGAATTTCGGGAAAAAACCATGAAAATTTTAAAAGATCTGTCAAAATATAAGTGCTTTTCATCATGTTATGAGTGTCATCTAATTTATGTGTGCTACCTTTTCCCTACGTTTTTTTAAAAAGTAGCCCTGCTTTATCCCTACTTTTTCATAAAGGTTTGCTTAAAAGACTGCATATCAAGATGCGGGAACTATAGCATAAAGTTGTGGGAGTACTATAATAATCACCTTTTCCTTTCCTTCCATCTGTCTACAGAGATGCCAGCCTTTCTGATTTTGATAGAATCATTCTTATTTATTTCCTCAGATTAAGCCATTACAATCACTTCTCTCAGATTATGCCATTACTATCGCATCTCTCAGATTATGCCATTACAATCACGTCTCAGATTATGCCATTATAACCACTTCTCTCAGATTCTGATTTTCTGGTTACAATTTTGTTTAAATAGGTGAACCAGAACTTTAACACTGGTATATCTAGAAAAACCAAAATGTTTGTAATCTCTGATTTAAATCATTTGTGACAGCTTACTTAATCACTTATATAACAAAAGCAATTAACTGTTGACCAATCAAAATTCACATTAACTTAGTGCACTTGTTCATCTGGGAAAGTTCAAGACTTATCATGAAATGAAAGGCAACCAATATGGAGTATTGCTCAATGTAAAAACATACTATATAAATTCAGAATGTGATTTGCAAGGCATCATGACTGGTTATATAGCAGTCTTTTCTTTATATACACTTTAATGTGGCACATGATGGAAAAAGAAAACTATAGGAAGCACATTTTTTGAGCAAAAATCACTTTGAATCAGTAGGGTTAAATGTGTAAAATAAATTGTTGGATACAAATTTGAAGTATCCTGTTTTTATCTTTAGATTCCGATGCTGTCCTTTCACATTTCTTGTAACCACCATAGCTTAGCAACCCTTACACTTCATTGGGTGCCATTTAGTAGGTGACTTGCCTATTACAAGTAGATGTGTATTTTAAAGGCTTTGTCTCTTTGGGTCCAATTATGACTGGGTTGTTGCCATTTTTCAATCAGTTTTGAATCCCCACTACAATGGATCATTGTAACCAGCATAGCCCAGGAACCATTAAACATAATTTGGTGCAATTTGGTGCGTGCATTGTCTCTTACACCTAGATGTGCCTTTTAAGGGTTTTGTCTCGTGTACAAGTGTTATGCCCCCTAATTGTCTGTTCTCCTGACTTTGGTTTCTGCAGTATAATATTATGTAGGTTTGTTGGATTTCAGTCAGAATTGACATGCTGTTTCATGTTGATAAGAACTTGTATGAGTTTGAATTCCATTATTCCAGGACATTATTTTTAGGAGTTATACCTCCTGATTTTTCATCTGTTTCATACCTGCCAACCATTACGCTTTTGGCATAATCAATCTGCTTTTTTCCCCCTAATTATGTCTTTTGCTTGCCTGTATATGGATTACGCTTTTTTGGTACATTAAAAAAAAATAAAAATAAAGCAATAAAAAGTTGTGTTTGTCAGTTTTATTATCATCTCTTTAATCCCACACATCATATAAATCTGAGAATATTCTAAAAAAAAGACTAATGCTTAAGAATATCGTAATAGTACATTTGTCATAGACCTCCATGTACTTTCCTTAGTTTCTATTTATAGCAGCTGTATATGACACATTTCCAAGAAAACAGACTGGTTTCTTCAATTTGAAAACTTGTCTCACAGATTCATTATATTAATTCACAGAATTTGTTAGTAGACCAGTCTATACTTAAAAAAATGACGGCAGATGTTATGTGAAACAGGCTTTATCGACGTGACACTAGGATGTTATATGACTGAGAAACGTTACAGAAGAGAGATCTTTTTAAACTTTAAAACGTGTCAGGTCAGAAAAAAGACAAATCAATAGTGCTTTACAGATTTAGAAAGAAGAACATGAGAGGGGTAATACAGCACTCATGTTGAGCACATGGTAATGATTGTTGCAGAATTTGTGGAGTTGACTTTGTGATCACTCAGTGAAAGTTAGATATGTAGACTAGTTAAAGTGAGTGCTGTGTATATATAATTTGTCAATATGTTTTGTGTTTGTATTCTGGTACTAATCCACATGGATTTTGCTCATTTGTGACAAGATTTTTAACCAGCTGCAGATCCAGATTAGTAGCAAAACTAAACATACATTTTTCATACAGTTTATTTAAATTATGGCATGTAATATATAGATTACTCTTTGTATGCTCAGATTACACTTTGTTGCCACTTTGGTTATGCTTATACCTCTGTGTCCGTTGGCAGGTATGCTGTTTGACTTTGTTATCTGCAGAATAACTTTATGAAGCTTTGTTGATTTCAATTGGATTTGGAATGCAACTTTATAAGACCTGGAAAGACTTTGATTTCAGGTATTCCATCACATTATTTTCGTTTTTTCACCACCGATTGTCCATCCTCCTGACTTGGTTTCTGCAGTGTTGCAGTAGCTCATGATTACTCATCTTCCTAACTTGAATTTCCACAGCATTACTTTACTAAGGAATGTTGGATTTCAACCAAATTTATCATACACCTTTATATTGATAAGAGCTTGAATGAGTTGGATTTCCAGCATTTCATGTCATCATTAAGAGGAGTTAAGGCCCCTGAAATACCAGTTTTTCTAACTTTGATTGCCCAACACAGGTTCCCATGCTTAAGGCACTACCTAGCAAATTGTAATGAGCAGGATCTTTTTACATGCACCATCAGTACGAGGTCTAGTTTTCATTCTGTATAAAGGCAATATTTACTGTAAGTTCAAACACTTGTTTAGCTTTTTTGGTACAAAAATTAGAGCGTAGTCTTAAGATCTAATATTTGAATACTACCACAGTTATGAGAAAGACTTGAAAAATAGTTTTTTTGGGTGGAATTCTTGTTAGATTAAAGTTGAAAGAAGTAATAGTGTATATTATGTTAAAGATGTTGAATACTTTTATACTAAATGAAGTCAATGTCATCTTCAGATCCAAATACCAAACCTTGCATGACTTGGTTGCCTAGTCATGTTGGTAGTAAGGTTATGAAAGGGCAGATAAAGAAGCAAAAGCTGCCCTGCAGTCACCTGTTTCTGAATGGAAGATTTCACATGCTGACTTCAAATATTATCCTAATTGGCATGTTCCATATACTTGGCCAAATATTTGGAATGAAAACTCCATGAACAAGCTTTGGAACATCAAACCCATCATTGGAGATCAATACCCCGCATATAGAACAAATCACAGAGATGATGTGGCATTGTACTACTCGTACATAGAACACACCTGACTCATGCATACCTTTTGAAGGGTGAAGCTGGACCAAAGTGCATACTTTACCAGTGTCTATTGACAGTAAAACTCGTTCTTGTCAGGTTTATTGACATTCGCCTTGTGAGACAAGTTTTTCTTCATGTGAATTCAATTAGGAAGCTTTTAGATTGTGTACCACAAGAGAATACTTAGATCTTTTGAAAGACTGTAGTATTGTATAAAATGTTTCGACCATATAACTCAGGGATTGTTTTAAATTTACCATCTTTTATTTGATATACCTTTTAAATAATATTCATACATTTACCTTTTATCTGTTATCCTGTAGGACTATATGTTTATGTTTAATTAGAATGGTTTTTCTCCCAATTTCCACCTTTACTTAAGTTTGAATTGGCACCATATAGCCAGGATTGTGCTGACATGCTGTTAAAGCATTTACATTCATACATACACACACACAAACACATATGCACAGATATTTACATGCATTATGTACAGATGAAAGAAAGTAAAAATAATGTGTTATGAAAGTGTGCAGCGCTATGCCAAGTATTTGTAGCAGCTGTAGCTCCAAAGGTCCTAGGTTTGATACCCACCCAGGTTAGCCCAGATCAGCTGCCTCTGTGTTTCTTTGGGAAAGGCACTTGGCTTTCATTTCCTCAGCATGATATAGCCAGTAATGTATTAAAAGTGCTGTTAAAACCAACAACAACAACAAAAAGTTATTGTGTCCTTTTTGCAGAGTATCAGAAATTTTCACAGTGCCGTTCATCGATGCAAGTATTTGAGAAGGCAGTTGTCCTAAAGGTACATGAAAATATTTAATTTTTTATATCCTTAAAAAAATTGCAAAGATAACTAATTTGTATGGTGAAACCTGTCATAGAAGACACTTCCATTTAAAGGAAACCTGGTAATAATGGACTGTTTTTGGTTCCATTTGTTAATTCTCATATCACTTTTATCTATAGAAAGAACACCTGCTCACAAGGTCAGGTTTGTATGGTCCCTTGAGTGTCCTTTATAGACAGGTTTTAATGAACAGTTTTAAACTGTACTATTCAGTTTTGATAAATATACCCATTTCTACTATGTCTTGTCTACAGTGAATGTTATGGAAGGCGAGAAAGGGGTCACAATGTCTTTTCATCCATCCATTTTCTGTTATCTATCCAGTACTTGGTTACTGTTTTTTGTAAGGTCAATATCTCTGGTTTGTATCATGGGATTATCATTATCCTTTGCTCACAAGTACATTAGAGTTACGTGGGATGGTGAAAATAACATCTGTTAAGATTAAAGGCCAATAAGGTTCATGATCAAAGTCATGGTGGGGCAGTAGTTTAAAATTTAGATGGCTGGTTGAACTGTTAAAACTTTTGGGATATAGCAGTATCTGCTGTTGCTATGTGTCACTTGTTATCTGACATTGCAAAAAAGTATGTCTAGAGATTTAAAGGTCAAAAGGTTAAGGGCCAGTTTACAGTGTTATGTTGCCTAAAGATATTTTTGAGAAGAAAAAAATGTAAATGGATAGGCATCAGACTTTGAACCAGTTCACCATTTGCATAGATTTATCTTTAGGGATGTTCACAGGTTCAAAGATTAAGGTCATAGGGTGAATTGGTTTTAAATTTGGGGTTGAATTGTTTCAAGTTTTATCAAGTGGGCACAGCATCTGCTACCTAAAAAGATTCTTATCTGACTTGCCACATAAGTTTAACAGATGAAATGAAACACCCCTGGCAACTGTAGATCAGAAGGTCAAAAGTTAAGGTCACAGGGATGGCTTTGTTAGTGTGTTACTAAGGCCACAACAATATTGTCACAGGCTAGACAATACATTTATGTACTTTCTTGTTCATTGATTCACCAGAATAACCTACAAATAGCTGAGTATTTAGTCTAGATGAAACATGAAATATTGTAATGCAAATAATCATATTGAACTAATTGTCAATATTAATTGGATGAGTTTAATAACTGCATTTTATGTATGTAAACATTTCTCAATGTTGATAGTATTGTTTGATGTTGAACAATTTATTTTTGTCCAATTTTACAGTAGTTATACCTTGGACAAGATTAAAGGTCAGAATTTCACATCAATATATGTTATAACTTTGTCCTTGATTGATATGGTCATGAACACACAAAAATTTTGTTTAGAAATTGATATTCAAATTATTTACCAAACTTTTGTGGAAATTTATGCTAGTGCATTTGTACAGAGAAGAATACACAGTCATATTCAGGCTCTGTTTTTATAAAACTTTGAGTAAAAAAGTCTCAGATTAACTTTGGATGCTTATTATTTTGTAAACTATTACAAAACTATGCATGCTAATTTCATTTGAAATGATCAGGCTGTTTATTTTGGATGCTTAGCATTTTGATAGGACCTTAAATTTGACTTCTATAAATGTTATGAAGAAACAAAATATTGACTTGAGTATATAGTAAGTTCAAGAAGATTTGTGAAATGAGGGCCTTGGTCCTGCTTGCATGAAGCATCTTGCCCATGTGAATATCCTCAACATTTCAAACCCTTTTGTTTGAATATATACTGTATCTGAATTGTTATTCTTTAAAGCAAAGTAGTCATTAAAAGTCATACATTTTATAAATTTTCCTTGATTTGACTATTAAAAAAATGGACATCATTTTGAGTTGCAAATGCACTGGAGAAGTTTTATGAAAATAAAGCCAGATCATATTCCCAGGTGAAGCTTCTTCAATCATAGGACTCCTGATAATTACAATGAAGACCAGACTCAGAATGTGTTGGAGTATTTTCTTGTTATATGTGTTAAATAGGTTTAACTTTTACAGTGATGGTAGGAATGGTGGCATTAGCAGCATCAACAATATTAATCAACTGTAATACATTTTTTTAAACTCTTATATTTTTACATCAGTTGCTGCATTTAACTGAAACGTTGTGTATAATATTACTTTCAGCTTAATGTTTGTACTATAGTCCATTTCAGAAAGCTCTAATAGTTATACTTCTCTAGTTTTTCTGACAGAATACTTTACTAAAAAGTTTAAATTTTAACTACAAACAATGGCAATGCAAAAGCTGTTATTTTTAGCAGGAAAATGAATGTCAATTTCACTTAAAAATATAATGTATAGCAGACAGTGGTAGATGCGAGAATTCCTGTATAAATCAGCCATTGTTGCAAGTCATTGTCAGTAATTTTTTGCAAGGCGTTGTGGATAAAAACTGTTACAGTGTTATACTTTAACTAGTTCACCCCCTATAGCAATCAGAATTTTTGCAAAGGAGAACCTAATCCCCACTCGTACTCATAATACCTTGCAGAAAATTACCCAGAATGACTTGCAAAAATTTTTAACAGAATTTCAGTCTCCTGTCAGCTGCTATAAATTATGCTTCTAATTGAAATTGACATTCTCATACCTGCCAACCATTACGCTTTTGGCGTAATCATAACGCTATTTTTCACTGAATTGCGTCTTACGCTCACATGTATATAGATTAGCTTTTGCGTTTAAAAAGAAATTTTAAAAATAATATACAAATAAAGCAATAAAAAGTTTTATTCTCGTTTTTATTAACAGCTCATTAATCTCACACATCATATTCCAGAAAAGAAGGCTTCTGCATAACTATCGTATAAGAGTACACGTGACCATCTTAGATCTACATGCACTTTCCAAAAGTACACTATCATTATGTTTATATTTATAGCAGCTGTCACATTTCCAATAAAACACACTGGTTATATACTTTTAAAACCCATTCCGTCAGATTCATTGTTCTGATTTATATACGGTATAGAACCAGTCCATAGCTAGTGTGCTGAAAGTCAGTACAGTTGTCCACGGTTGACCTACATGCACATTTTCTTTCCTAACATACATTCTATTTATAGCAGCTTGTAGGGCATATTTCCAAGAAAACAGACTGGTTTTCTACTTTGAAACTTTGGTCTAAGATTTATTGTTGCGATTTATATTCACACAGAACAGTCTATAGTTATTTGGCGCTAAAAGTCAAGTCGAATTGATTCTGTTCAGTGTGTAGGAGAGGAGAAATTTTAAAAATAATTTTAACAAGATGGAACAGAAAAAGGACAAAAACCAGAATCCTCCAGAATCCTCCAAAGATTCAAAGATGAATACATGGATGACGTAATACAGCGCTCCAGTCTGGGGGCAGCATCATGGCCTGATGCATGCTCTGTGGAACGGATTTTTATGATCGGTCATGGTGGTAAATTTGATGTGGAAAAACACTTGAAAACAAAGAGCACATCGAATTAGCCAATATCACTAATTCGAATTCTAAAGTAACTGCCTTTTTACAGCAAACTTCCAGTACAGACACGAGTGTAATAAATGCAGAGGTGTTATTTACTGAGTTCTTAATAGAACATGGACTTCCCCTAGCAGTAGCAGACCATGCTGGTCCTTTATTTAAACGGATGTTCCCAGATTCTGAAATTGCAGAAAAATATGCATGTGCAAGAAACAAACACATCTCATATTTGTTCAGTGTTTATCAAAATATACTTCACAGAAAATAGCAGTGGCCATGAAAATTGGACCATTTAGTGTTACTACAGACGGGAATAGTGATACGATGACAATAAGTTGTACCCTATCTGTGTTAGTTACTTTGATAATGAAAAAAGGCAAAATCATGAGTGTTCTTCTTTCCTTACCAGAATTGACAGTAGCTTCCACTGGAGAAAACATTTTGATTTGCTTGACAATGTGTTGAAAAATCATAACATAAGTTGGCAGAACTGCATGGGGTTTTCTGCTGATAATGCATCAGTTATGACTGGAATTCATAAAGGAGTTGCATCCTACATTTTGAAAACATCTCCATCAGTTCATGTAACAGGTTGTCCCTGTCATTTGATGCACCTTGCTGCAGGAAAGGGCTGCAGATAAATTAGAAGTAGATATTGGTAGTCTGTTGATTGACATATACTATTATTTGGAGAGAAGTAGTAAAAGGAAACAGGCACTCAAGCTGTTGCAAGATGAGTTTGACCTTGAAGATTATAAAGTATGTGTGTACAAGATGGTTATCTCTTGGGCAAATGTATTGGCCGTTTTTCTTCAGCTTTGGACAGCTCTACTAGCTTCTTTCAAAAGGAAAGTGAGTCTTGCAGAGAGAAACAGGGAAAAAAGATTGAAGAAGAGTAACACTAAAGCAAAGTCTGTTAGAAGTCAGAAGAGAAAAGGAGATGAATGTAAAGGTAGAAGTAATGAACAGGTTGGGTCATCAGAAAGAAAGAAATTTAAATCTATGGAATTCTTATTTGAGAAGCCATTATCTATCCAGCCTGAGGGCCTCCAAGCTCAGTCTGACTTTGTGACAGATAAATATTGTGACAGAAAATTCCAATCCTTTGTTAGTAACTAAAGCAGACAACTGGTTCTAGTTCTTCAAAGGATAAGTGTAGTACAAATGAAGTTGGTAAGAAAGCATACTGGATCTTCTCATTCTTCTAAAGGAAAACTCTAGGACAGTGGATTACAAGGAAGTCACAGAAGCAAGCAGAATCTGTTAATTGTTCAGAAAAATCAAATAAAAAAAACTCATGATCCAGTTACAAAGCTATATTGCTTGTTTTTGAAGAGTGCCATTCCATTGTTTGATGCAGCAAATATTGTCTTGCAGCAAGATGAACCATGCATTCATATTATGCATACAATTTTATCAGGCCAGTTGTCAGAGATTTGCTTATGAGGTTTATTAAACCAGAAATTATTTCATCAACCCAAGTTTTGACTGACATAGACTTTCATGACAGAGAAAACCAGAAAAATGATGACGATCTAGCTATTGGTTCAGAAACAAGAGACTTCTTAGAACAGAATTAGAACAGAATTCTACTCTGCTGTGAAAGTGTTCTATGATAATGTTTGAGATTATTATGCTACAGCATGTGATTACATGCTGCAGAAATTCCCATAAGGAGATGAAGTGCTTTTAAATGCTTCAGTTGCTGATGTAAATGAGAGACAGTCAAAAAGCTTTAAGAGTGGTCAGCTTCTTTGTTAAGAGATATCCCCTTTATATTGCCATCCTTCACCTACTTTGGATCATCTGGAAGAGAGAATTCTTAAAGTATCAAGTTGACATTCCTACCTGACAGGGTACTTCATGCAGACAGAGTTGATGTACAATGGCACCTTATTTCCCAGGCTAAGACATAAATTTCCTCTTCTGTGTCAGGTTATGAAAGGAATATTGGTTCTTTACCATTCTAATGCTGACTGTGAGAGATTGTTCAGTATTGTCAAGAAAACTAAAACTGAATTTAGATCCAGTCTCAGTAACCCAGTGCTTAGTGCTCTGCTGGTGTGCAAAACATTCATTGGCAGCAGCTGGTAAGAAGTGTTTTGAATTGCAGCATGACAGTCTGTTGCTTTCTAAAGCTAAAAGTGCTACATATGAAAACTTAAAGCAGTAAATTTTGAGAAAAGAACAAGACCAGAGGATAAATAAACACTTGTAAATATGTTTAACATTTGTTTTAATATGTACTGATCCATTTATATTTGTGTCCTTTTTGGTACAAGGACTGGAACTTTCAGCTGATTCAGGTTAGTAGAAAATAAATCATGTTCATTTTTCTTAAATTTCATAAAATTTATAGCATATTATATGTAGATTACTCTTTTTTTGCTCGGATTACTCTTTTTGTCCACTTGGATTACACTTTTGCCTCTCGGGGGGTTGGCAGGTATGCATTCTGCTCAAAATAAATGAGCTTTCATGTTGTCCAAGGATTGTAGTTATTATATGCACTCCAAAACGTAGAGTATATTATGTTTGTTCATCTGTGTGTCTGTTCCTTAGTTAATTTCTGCACAGATTAACTCAAACTCTCCACCATCGACCATTACCAAACTTGGTAAATAGCTTGTATTTAGGGCAGGCCATGTTCAACCGATGCAACTTGGTTTTATCCAGTTACAGTTTACATCATATACAAATCATTATTCTGCCCATGCCCTGGAGGAAGTTGCACATGCCTGATTTAGGGGTAAGGAAGAAGCCTACAGTTTTGGGAGTTGAAGGTAAAGGTCCGTGTTATTGAAAGAATAAAAATGGTTCTGCACAAAGACATTAGTTTTTTAATCACAGACCTGGACTAAACTTTGTGTATGGCTTGAAAATTGAATATGGAAGAAGCCTGTCCAATTTTGAGGTTAAAAGGTCAAAGGTCTAGGTCACTGTTGCTGAAAATTGAAAGTGATTTCATGCAAACAGTTCAGTTCTCAACCATATTCCATCACCAATGTTTGTGGATTGCTCACACTTTGGCTAAGAAAGAAGCATATTTTTGGGGGGTTGTCAAAAATGTCCATGGTCAAGGTCACTGTTACTGAAAAATGGATTTTGCATAATAACTTTAGTTATAGACCACTTTGACTTCATTTTATGGGGGGCTTGCACTTGAGCCAAGTAAAAAGGCCAATTGAATTTGGGATTAGAGGTCAAAGGGCATGGTGACCCATAGTAAAATTGGTTTGCACAGTAACTTTTGTTTTAGAGTAAGTTCCTTGACCAAATTGTGTGGACAGCTTGCACTTAGGGCTATAAAGAGACCAGTATATTTGGGGGTCTAAAGGTCAAAGGTCATGTAAGTTTGATAAGAAAATAATGGTTTCTGCACAACAAGCTTAACCAAAGGCCACATACCTGGGACCATAGTGTCAAGGTTATTGAATACCAACAATGCCCTACTAGTGCCTAAATAGCAGAATAAAAAACAGTGCAGTCGCATATTGTGCCATTCACAAGTACTTCTCCAGATTTAATTTGCTGAAGTATCTTTTTTAACAGAACTGGAGTAGGTTAATTACTATTAGACCATATTGAAATGCACTTCAGATATGTAATGGATTCAGTCTCACCTGTGTGTGCATAATACTGTCTCTCACTGGAGACGACGATGTTTCGCAGAACATTTTTATATCAATTACATCGTGCTTACTTGAACCTTTGTATAATTTCAGCTTTTGAGCAATCTAGTGGCCCTTAGAACTTGAAAGCCAGTTGAAAGTGAGGAAGTACCAAGATACAGAAGGAGTATCGCCTCATGCTCTCATTTTTGATACACAAACACACAGATCAATGGATGCACAGCAAAAATATCCGCAGTTGTCCCCCACAGATGATTAGAAATTGGGCCCACTTTATCCATTTCAATAGCATCTGGGGTAGTATTGGGAAAGTTTATAATGTAGCATGCTTGGGTTATAGATATTTGTTTCATGGTGCCTGCAGATAATATGTGAACAAGTGGACTAACAAGGACAGTCCATTGATGATACTTACAGACATATAGACGTTGCACTGAAACATCTGTAATAAATTATGCAGACACTAGAAAACTGAGAACAGCAATAAACAGTTTCATAGCAACATGGCAGTTAGTATGTGGTTTAGCAAGTCTATCACAATAACAATACTAATGGTCTAACAGAAATTTTCATAGCACATGCATTTAGGCATGTGGTTTAGCAGTCTATCACAATACAATGCTAATGGTCTTATAGAAATTTCATAGCACATGCAGATTAAACATGTTGTTTAGAGCAGTCTTTTCACAATACAATACTAAACGTGCTACAGAAATTTCATAGCACATGCAGTTAGCATGTGGTTTTAAGCAGTCTATCACAATAACGATACTAATGGTCTACCGGAAAATTTTTCATAGCACATGCAGTTAGCCGATGTGGTTTAGCAGTCTATCACAATACAATACTAATTGTGTCTACAGAAGTACCATAATATTGTTAATTATCATTAAATTGTATCCAATACTCGAACTCAGCATATTAGTGACAGACAGCTTTTAATGAAATACCACTGAAAGCATAGTTATTACTGAAAAATGTCCAAATAATCTGTTCCATTGTCCATTTCCAGACATTTGTTGGTGTCACTAATGATTTTAACAGGTATCATAATGCGATTGTGCCAGTTTAGATGATGATCAGATGAAAAACAGTCACAATGTATGCAATATATAAGCTATCCAAAAAAAAAATGCTTTGCAGTTATGCCTGTATGAAAACGATGGAAAATATATTGTCCCCACTTAGCTGGAGTTATTTTTCAGCTACCTTCATTTCTTAGAACACTGGCTGTTATGACTATGCTAAATAGATGTACAGTGAAACCTCGCTAAAACAACACTACATTATAACACGAAATTTGGATATAGCATGGTTTTGTGGGACATAGGCATGCCGAAATTTTTACAATAAATTTCACCAAATTGCTGTGAAGTGCTACAAAAGCTTTATTGCATTGCCAAAAATAAACAAGTTTGATTTAATAAAGTGGTCATTGCAATCCTTCAGTTACATGTATCAAACCATACTTAGTACTTTGTTGACCTTTGACTGAAAACAGAAGACATTTAAGTTGTAGGTGGTGGATGGATCTGCTTATTTTATTCAAAGAAACTACCTCCACTGTTTTTTGCCTCATGCAGTGGTTGCAAAGTTATAGTTATAACATAAGTTTCAATAAATATAGGGTTTTCCTTTGCCTTTTAGAGAATGACTAACAGTTTTTATGGAGATCACTCTTTACCCATGAAATAAAATGTTTACTCCCAGACTTCGTACAGGGCAGTTTTAACACACTTGCAAAATTGTTCATCTCAAGTACATTACGAAGTCAGTACCCTTTACCTCCTGTATGAATTCCAATTAAAGTATCTTTCAAGGCCTAAATACAAGTTTCTTTTTAGAAATTCCCAGTGTCTGATTTTATGCATTTTATTGTCAGTAAAAAATCACTCTTTGGACATGTCCGGTAAATATGAATGTTTTCGGAAAATAGTGGTTTCATAAGATAGTGTGAGTGTATTACCAAGAAATTAATACCTGGATTTGAATGGAATCTAGCAGAAAATATCTAGAAATTGTGTTTTCTTGTGCACATTTTCTGATGGAATTACTATTATTGAATACAATGAGATTTGGCTGGTGAGTAAATGTATTCTAGTTACACTTCAGTTGCCAATTTTCGATATACGTGTATATTGTATGTACCAGTGAAAGGCTTTTCTGCCCCCTAAAAATAATATTAAATGTGTTATAACTGTTTAAAGTATTTCTTCTTTTAGATATGCATCAAGCTGGTAACATGTGGTCAATGAAGTCTGCAGTTTTTGCGCACACATACATCGCATCCCCAACCCGCCAACCAGCATTTTGTAATGCTAAAAGTATACACATGCGAATAGATTCTTCAGTGAACTGACTTTATTTATTGGATATTGCACAATATGGTACATAGCATGATGGTACTTTGTAGACCCTGACCATTGGTGCTATAGCATGGTTTCACTATTTATCAAGGGGATTAATATTGTCCGGCATCTGAAGATGGATCATAGTGACCCATATTTAAAGTTTCCAGTGACTATATATATAATAATATTTGATCTTTTTATCAAACATTTTGTGACCAAGTTTAGACGAAACAACACCACAGATACTGTATCTGGTCTATTGCATGAAGGTATTTGCTTGGTATTACTGAAAGAAAAAAAAAAGCGAAAGAAATAGAGTTGTATGCTTGGAGCATGACTTCACAAAGGTCAAGTGTTATGTTGTATGTCATGGCAATTTTAATAAAAAGATTAAATAAACTCTCTGTAAATTTTGTGTTTCCTTTTTATTACCAAATTAGAATTTTTTTGTACAATTCATAGAAACTTGATTGTGTACTTATTGTGAGGGGTATTACTGACTAGCATAAAGAGTTCACAGTAACCTAACCTCCATTTTTGGCATTTATCTCCTATTCTCAGTCATGAAATTTTGCCACTCAGTCTTTAGAGATACTACAGCCAACCACAGTTACAAAGTAGGTCAACAGTGACTTTTATTAAGGCCTCCTAGTTAACCATTTACCTCCTTGCTGTTCTAGTTACTGTGCAGGCTTGTTGATATACATGTGTTCAAAAACCACAGACTACAGTGTGCGATAAATAGAACACCTATTTACTTAAATGATTCTATGTGAATAAGCCTGCCTGTAAAATTTATATCCCCACGCAGTGAAGAAAATGTTGAGTTCAACAATAGATTTAAACCGACGATTATACCCTTTTTGGAACAATAATTTATTATCAATAGAATAGGTTTAAGAGTAAAATCTGATCTTTATTGCCATATAAATTATTTTTCCACTGAAGAATTTTGTATATACTTTAAAATCTTGAGAAAATTATATTTTACCCTGACAAGTTGGCGAAACTGTGTGACCAGCTGTTAGGTGACCTTTCTCAACCTCTAAATCTACAGTGTTCATTGTCGTAGTCTGTATCACTAAATTATCCAAATTTTGATAAATTATCAAAAATCAATTGTTTGCCTACATCAATATTGGGAGGCATTATCTGACTAATTGAAGCCCTCCATAGTCCCATACTTCTAAATCATCAAAACTCATAAAGTGCTTGAATGAAATCCGTGGCTTCCGTTTTGGAATGAGAGAGAATCCAACCCAGTTTACGTTAAAATAGCAGATTACGACCAATAATGTTAAATAGCAAACCACACAGAGACGTAATGGTGTCATTTACATCATTGCCTAAAGTTTCTAACTGGGGGGTTTTCCCCAGAAGGTTAAGCACTACAAAGAACGGGCTCAAAATGGCTGATGTTTTACTGTAGGCGTTGAAATGTCTCATTCTATGCAGATTGTGCACAGGTTATCCAAAAATTGTGCAGTGTATGTCAAATCGGACCAAGGTGTGTGAAAAGGTGGCTATCCATTGTGAATGCAGTAGAGGTGTCCAAAAAAGCGCTTATGTTTTTGAGGTAAAGGGTTTAAACGTTTAGCGCTGCTGTTATGTAAGGCAAAGGGAGCTTATGGTATGTTCCTTCGTTCTGAAGTGGCATTGTCCATTCACAGTCGTTTATTTACAACATCTCAGAAAAAAAAAAACTACTTGACTAATTTTGCATATTGAATTTATTCAGTGAGCATTCTGGCATCTATTCCAAAATATTTCTATGGAAGCCCATCCATCCTCAAATATGGCCAACAATTACTCGAAAGAGAAATTAACCTTTATACAACTTGTTCTCAAAGACCTGTGCTCATGAGAATATGAAACAAATGTTATATAGACAAGGCATCCTGGAATTGAGGACTTTTCAAATGTGTTCAAATGGTGCTAATCTGCCATCAAAATACAGTCAAACTTTTGTTCAGCCAGTTTACCCATAGGCCATAAGGGCCAAAGATGGCCGTTGAAGACAGGTGAGCCTCCTGAAGGCAGGTTCAGCTCTCAAACTTTGGTTCATGACAAAATACATGTACTATGTACCAAATACATTAGCATTAGTTTTGTAGTAGTAGTAGTAATGCTATCAAGATACATAATTTAGTTTTAGCTATTTAGCCAACAAAAAAAGAAAAAGAAAAATAAAAAAAGATAAAGTTTCCACAATAAACCATCATGTTACATTAAATCAATCACTTATCATTAGAAACAGCGTCTAAATAAAATTAATTGAACAAGTTACCAAGTGATCTGTCAAACAGCAGGACTGACCTTTTGTTAGGCCAGTATGGTATAATTTAGTCATGAAAACAGATGTTCACACACTTCAAACAATTGATGGATTAAGCCAGTTACTCAAACTCAACCGAGATCAAAAGAACAGCCCTGGTCTTTTGTGCGAGAATCATTTCATGATTATGGAATGAAAAGAATCTTCATGGTGGCCCATTGTTAGTTTGCATATCACACCGTAAAGGATATCACAAGTGGCCAGTGTACATGAATCTCTACTCATTTTGTGTTGATTGAATCCTTTTATCTCTTACACTCTTGTCATTAATTAAAAAAATGGCCATAATATCTCGGCTTATGCTTAATTAAAACCTTGGATCTGAGTTCGCCCCAACTCCCAAATTTCTGCTGGAACTACATGACTACTGTGTCCACTATCCAGGAAACGAATTGCTTCGATTCTCTCATGTAAAGTACAAAAACCGCTTTGCTTTCGTAAGTCGACATGTTGACAACCTTATAGTTTGACTGACAGTGTGATTGGAGTACGTTAAGTGCAATCGAGATAATGAAATGCTTAAAAACATCGATTTCAGATGATATACCTTTATCTGAACAATGCCTTGCTCATCAAACAAAAGAAGTGTTTAATTTATATTGGCACACATGTACTTAGGATTGGGTCCACTGCTGATATGCTCCAGTGACCGCTTAAGGCGGGGTGAAACCATGGTTTGGTTAAGAAACACCTGGCTGCGGACCGCTGAAAGCAGGTGACCAATAAATACAGGGCATATATATAGGAAATTTGCCAGAGGGAAATTAGAATGACTGCTGAACACAGGTGACCGCTTGGACAGGTTTGACTTTTAGAATTTCTAAAAATTCAAAAAATCTGACCGATATGGCCACCATGTATTATATATAGAACAAACATGTAAACCATGTTCTCCGACAAAAAAAGGCTTCAACAGAAAAAAACATGTTCTCACAAAATGGCGTTCAACAGAATTTGAAGTTATCCTGGCTAATGAGGATCTCAATTTTTTTACAAAAAAAAAAAATTATGCTAGTCCATCATCAAATTATGGCCACTGTGACTAAAAATAGAAAAACATTTAAATGACTTTTTTCTCAAAAAATGGGGGGGGGGGGGGGGGGGGGGGGCTGGGGGGGGCTCAAAATAATTTTGAATCAAAAGTTTTGAGCAAAATGCGGATTCTGACATAAAGTGCCTTCAGAGTCATTCAAATTGATGCTGATCCACCATATGGCCACCATTACTAATAATATAAAAACATTTAAATGACTTTCTCAAATATCTCTAAACAGAATTTGACTAAATTTGACAAAAAAAACCTGGTATGAAGTCATTTCAGCTTTGTACAAATAATGCTGATCTGCTATCAAACGTTGGCCATTAGATACTAAACATAAAAAAATAACATTTACACCACCAAAAACATGCTACATCATTAAAGAAATGAACTGCTGATAACAAAGGGTTCATTAGAAACAAAATTAAGGACTCTGTAAAATGGATATAGCACGATTTAGATTCCCAATCCCTGTATCCATTTACTGATAGTAGTAATTTGATGATTATAACACGTCCCTGTGACATAGTACACAAGTTGTACATTATAAATTGGCTCTATTTGTCATTGACCACGAAGAGATGGGATGACCTGTTGTCCATCTGGTGTCAGGTCGAGCAGCATCCACAAGTGTTGTTATTGTTACTCCCCCCTAAACTACTTGGAGAATAGCAGTGTAACTTTACATTCATCCCAAGGTGTAGTTGGTCCTAAATAAAAATGGTGCAGTGCCCATCTTGAAAATCTTATCTCATTATCTGGAGAAGATCAAATAATAATATCAATATGGGAATGTTCATTGGAAAACTTTTATTGATGTCGAGTTGGTCCTAAATGAAAATGGGTCAGAACTGGACACCTAGTAGCCCAGTGTGGCGCAAAATGGAATACATCCTGAAAACCTAATTATTGCTACTCCTCATGAAAGAAGTGTAATAGGCGATGTGGTTTTCTTCATAAGTCTACATATGATGTCTAGTTGGTCCTAAATGAAAATGGTTACACCAGAGACATCCAGTATGTCTGTCAAAGTGGCTCATCTTGAAAATCTTGTCATTAATATCAGTAATGCAATATCCTACTACAATTGAATATGATGTAACTTTCCTACCTTGATGCAAAGTCCACCATCCCAAGATTTAGAAATTCCATGCTCCCAATTAATATTGGTGCTCTGGAAGGTTCTAGAGGCAGAGAGAACTAAAACCAGTCCAGACTGCTACCTCACTGAGCTCATATATGGAATACCAATCCTCTTTTTCCTTGGATGCAAGTATGTGGTACCCATGTACATTCGATTTCCCGTGCTCTGCCTTCGTTTTTGAGGTATAAATGTATTTATCGGCAAATAATTAAATTAATTGATTAAGTCAAGAATTAGTCCTCCATTCCCACGAGAGTTCTGGATCCCTTTCAACCATTGCTGGAAGATATGTGCCCTTAAAGGCGCATAATGTATCCTGATACCGTGCGTGTGCAGCAGAGATCGTAAAAGACCACCTGAATCCCCGACGTCATCGCAGAGGTCAATCAGTGGCCTAATAGGGTTTGATCTGAGGTCCCTCTCCCAAGGGAGGATCTAACTGGAGTTTGATTTGCACCCTCCTCTTTAGGGCAGAAGCTGTCCTAGCGAGAGTGAGAGAAGAATCATGGCTCTTCTGATAAGAAGGAAGTAGATCTCGTCACCATAGATCTGATTGGAACTCTGCCATCAGATCAGTCACTTGACTGGTCATTGCCCGGTAACTGGTCACTGGCTGCTGGTCACCTGGCATTGGCCATCGAACAGACCACCGGTCATTGGTTGTAAGGATTCACATACTGGGTCACCAGTCATTGGCTTCCCATGATGAGTACAGTGAAGGGGTGTCTATTTACACATCCCTATCTTTCCTCCTCAGAGGAAATACCTACTGGCTCCAATCGACCCTCAGGATGTGTATTTAGACATCCCTATCTTTACACAACACAGGTAAACACCTTCATACTCTTCTTGTTTTTGTCTAGATCAGAAGGTATTTCAGTATCGGGCTTTTCTTTTACAGCTTCAGCCCAGGGTCGTTGGGGTAAGTCCGCTGCCTCACTTGAGATCCGCATAGGTGGTGAAGGATTCCCATGCATCTGGTATTTCGACATACTGGCTGATGGATGCCTGTCCACGGATATTCCCCTCTGAAGGGCATGTCCCTCTGTTGGTCCACAGAGACCAGCCTGTGTCTCATCCCAAAACGCCGAAGAAGATGGATCTCATCCCTTCTCAGGAAATAGTGTAACGAGGGGAATGAATTTATCTCACGAATCTGGGGACTCGTTCTTGGGTTCCGTGTGACAGGGTTCGACAAAATCCCAGGTCGTTAATATACGCATCTCAGGGCCAAGATTTCGCTGTCCCCGTCGTTTTTGTTATCTTTTGCTGCTGGGGACCTTTTAGCTCGACCTCATATCTGGTTTATCCCTAGGAAGACATCACTTTCGGACCCCTGCTGATAACGAACTGGAGACCACCCAAAGAGATCCCTTATACGAACCTGATCCACCTGGTATCCGATTGTCATCCACCACCGTAAGGTTGTGGCTGAATCGGGACTGTTTTCTTGATTGGAGTTCCAATTTACCCATACCCCCTCCCCCATCTGAACCATAGTCTTTTCTGATACACAGTAAACGGAGGGCGTGATTCTTCATGAGCGAGTTACGCCGAGAAAAAGACATACCTCTAACTAAATAATTTGGAGATGAGGGCGATGTAGGCAGAGCCCTTTAAGGGGTTTGAAAACAGAGTAATAACATTCAAGAGGTTCGCTTACCTCATGAGACAAGGAGGTACACCTGTCCGCCCCAAACTCTTTACGAGAGATCTAGGCAGCTACACTAAAAGCAATCCTTGGAGACGAATCATAGATCAGAAACCGATTTACACTCCGGGTAGAAAAGAAATATTGTTGCGGACAGTCTGTCAAGGGTTCGAGGGGCAGGGGCGTGTGCTTCTCGAGGAATTGTCACAGCACCAATTGGTCCCAGATCATGAGGGCTAGGTGCAGTGGACGCCTTCAGTATTCAAGTGGGATCACCTTGTTCGCTTAAAGCCTTCTCCACCGTACAGTCTAGTAGTTCCAGCAGGTGCATCACCATGTGTGCCCCGGGTGGCCGAGTGTATACATAGCACTCAGATCTCACCCACTTGTCTGCGTGGTATCGTTCTCCACTTGGCCAACGTTGAAATAAGAGAAAGCTTGCCATTAGCATCCGAGGGTGAGGATGTGTTTCCCGGTTTCGATCTCCAACAGATATACTGGCCGCCCATGCCATAGTTATTAACATGTTCTGAACAAAAGGCGGTTAAACTACGCAAAAACTAACAAAAAACAAAAGCTCCACCATGGCAGGATGATCCACTTTGCTCAACACATTCTAATAAGAGCCACCAAGTGGCATCCAACTTTCTTTGTTCATTCGAATTAATATACACGACCAGTGTGTAGAAGTTGGGGCCCAGGCCGATTCCTACTATTGGAGACACTTGCTGTCGCAGAGCACAGGGAGTTCCTTCTCCACAACAATCCATAAGAATTCTCCACTATCCACGATATGGTTCATCTCATGAGAACAATCCACCAGTACCAATTTCGAGCAAGGTTGCCAACTATTGCATCATACAACAGGCTAGAAAACAGCCCACGTCCAAGATTTACGATGCATAATCGAGAATCTTCAGTGGAATAGGCTGGCAGTAGTGAAACGCGTTAATTCCTAGTTGCTATCACTTTGAGTGCAGATGCGGATTTCCGTCTCTTTTCTCTTTGAGATAAGCTGTTCATTGTTTATTATTAAAGGCAGACAGGTCGTCTCAGTCATCATCCTCTCACATTTTCCAAGTTTTTCCAAGGGTAATGTGTTATGT